>OX352761.1:141804018-142182969 GCA_947095585.1 Nephrocerus scutellatus | reverse complement strand
TCTATCTAAATCTAAACCTTATTCTAAATCTGAATCTAATCCTATTCTAAACCTAAATCTAAACCTATTCTTAATCTAAATCTATATCTTAAGCTAAAATCTGAATCTAAATCTAAATCTGAACCTATTCTAAATCTAAACCTTATTCTAAATCTAAATCTAAACCTATTCTAAACCTAAATCTAAACCTATTCTTAATCTAAATCTATATCTTAAGCTAAATCTGAATCTAAATCTGAACCTATTCTAAATCTAAATCTATATCCTAATCTTAATCTATACCAAATTCTAAACCTAAATCTCTATCTAAATCTAAACCTTATTCTAAATCTAAATCTAAACCTATTCTAAACCTAAATCTAAACCTATTCTTAATCTAAATCTATATCTTAAGCTAAATCTGAATCTAAATCTGAACCTATTCTAAATCTATCCTAATCTTAATCTATACCTAATTCTAAACCTAAATCTCTATCTAAATCTAAACCTTACTCTAAATCTAAATCTAAATCTAAACCTATTCTAAACCTAAAACTAAACCTATTCTTAATCTAAATCTATATCTTAAGCTTAATCTGAATCTAAATCTAAATCTGAACCTATTCTAAATCTAAATCTATATCCTAATCTAAATCTATACCTAATTCTAAACCTAAATCTCTATCTAAATCTAAACCTTATTCTAAATCTGAATCTAAACCTAAATCTAAACCTATTCTAATTCTAAACCTATTTTAAATCTAAATCTATATCTTATATCTAAATCTAAACCTAAATATAAATCAAAACCTAAATCTAAGACTAAATCTATTTCTAAAACTAAATCTAAACCTAAATCTAAACCAATTCTAAATCTAATCTATAACTGAATCTAAATCTAAATCTGAACCTATTCTAAATCTAAATCTATATCTTAAGCTAAAATCTGAATCTAAATCTAAATCTGAACCTATTCTAAATCTAAACCTTATTCTAAATCTAAATCTAAACCTATTCTAAACCTAAATCTAAACCTATTCTTAATCTAAATCTATATCTTAAGCTAAATCTGAATCTAAATCTGAACCTATTCTAAATCTAAATCTATATCCTAATCTTAATCTATACCTAATTCTAAACCTAAATCTCTATCTTAATCTAAACCTTATTCTAAATCTAAATCTAAACCTATTCTAAACCTAAAACTAAACCTATTCTTAATCTAAATCTATATCTTAAGCTAAATCTGAATCTAAATCTAAATCTGAACCTATTCTAAATCTAAATCTATATCCTAATCTAAATCTATACCTAATTCTAAACCTAAATCTCTATCTAAATCTAAACCTTATTCTAAATCTGAATCTAAACCTAAATCTAAACCTATTCTAATTCTAAACCTATTTTAAATCCAAATCTATATCTTATATCTAAATCTAAACCTAAATATAAATCAAAACCTAAATCTAAGACTAAATCTATTTCTAAAACTAAATCTAAACCTTAATCTAAACCAATTCTAAATCTAATCTATAACTGAATCTATATCTAAACCTATTCTAATTCCAAACCTACTCTTAATCTAAATCTATATCTTAATCTACATCTGAATCTAAATCTAAACCTAAACCTAATCTAAATCTATATCTTAATCTAAATCTGAATCTAAAACTAAATCTAAAACCTAAATCTAAATCTATTTCCAAATCTAAAATCTAAATCTAAACCTATTCTAATTCTAAACCTATTCTAAATCCATATCTCACTAACACTCTCTCTATCTCACTATCTAACCATCTAACAACCTACCTATCTTTCTATCATGCTATTCTTAACTGGTTACCATGGTTGTGGAACCTAAACCCACAACCATCTGGCACAAAAACTTTCGTTTGTTCTGGCTAGGTTAGAAGCAGGTCATTACCTGCAGGATGTCTGTCGCTGCCCGGGCACTTGCCTTGGGACATCACTCTCATCCAGGCCCCAACGTTCGACGATCTACGAAAAATATATGTTATCCTAATCTTAATCTATACCTAATTCTAAACCTAAATCTCTATCTAAATCTAAACCTTACTCTAAATCTAAATCTAAACCTATTCTAAACCTAAAACTAAACCTATTCTTAATCTAAATCTATATCTTAAGCTTAATCTGAATCTAAATCTAAATCTGAACCTATTCTAAATCTAAATCTATATCCTAATCTAAATCTATACCTAATTCTAAACCTAAATCTCTATCTAAATCTAAACCTTATTCTAAATCTGAATCTAAACCTAAATCTAAACCTATTCTAATTCTAAACCTATTTTAAATCTAAATCTATATCTTATATCTAAATCTAAACCTAAATATAAATCAAAACCTAAATCTAAGACTAAATCTATTTCTAAAACTAAATCTAAACCTAAATCTAAACCAATTCTAAATCTAATCTATAACTGAATCTAAATCTAAATCTGAACCTATTCTAAATCTAAATCTATATCCTAAACTTAATCTATACCTAATTCTAAACCTAAATCTCTATCTAAATCTAAACCTTATTCTAAATCTGAATCTAATCCTATTCTAAACCTAAATCTAAACCTATTCTTAATCTAAATCTATATCTTAAGCTAAAATCTGAATCTAAATCTAAATCTGAACCTATTCTAAATCTAAACCTTATTCTAAATCTAAATCTAAACCTATTCTAAACCTAAATCTAAACCTATTCTTAATCTAAATCTATATCTTAAGCTAAATCTGAATCTAAATCTGAACCTATTCTAAATCTAAATCTATATCCTAATCTTAATCTATACCAAATTCTAAACCTAAATCTCTATCTAAATCTAAACCTTATTCTAAATCTAAATCTAAACCTATTCTAAACCTAAATCTAAACCTATTCTTAATCTAAATCTATATCTTAAGCTAAATCTGAATCTAAATCTGAACCTATTCTAAATCTATCCTAATCTTAATCTATACCTAATTCTAAACCTAAATCTCTATCTAAATCTAAACCTTACTCTAAATCTAAATCTAAACCTATTCTAAACCTAAAACTAAACCTATTCTTAATCTAAATCTATATCTTAAGCTTAATCTGAATCTAAATCTAAATCTGAACCTATTCTAAATCTAAATCTATATCCTAATCTAAATCTATACCTAACTCAAAACCTAAATCTCTATCTAAATCTAAACCTTATTCTAAATCTGAATCTAAACCTAAATCTAAACCTATTCTAATTCTAAACCTATTTTAAATCTATATCTATATCTTATATCTAAATCTAAACCTAAATATAAATCAAAACCTAAATCTAAGACTAAATCTATTTCTAAAACTAAATCTAAACCTAAATCTAAACCAATTCTAAATCTAATCTATAACTGAATCTAAATCTAAATCTGAACCTATTCTAAATCTAATCCTATATCCTAAACTTAATCTATACCTAATTCTAAACCTAAATCTCTATCTAAATCTAAACCTTATTCTAAATCTGAATCTAAACCTATTCTTAACCTAAATCTAAACCTATTCTTAATCTAAATCTATATCTTAAGCTAAAATCTGAATCTAAATCTAAATCTGAACCTATTCTAAATCTAAATCTGAACCTATTCTAAATCTAAACCTTTTTCTAAATCTAAATCTAAACCTATTCTAAACCTAAATCTAAACCTATTCTTAATCTAAATCTATATCTTAAGCTAAATCTGAATCTAAATCTGAACCTATTCTAAATCTAAATCTATATCCTAATCTTAATCTATACCTAATTCTAAACCTAAATCTCTATCTTAATCTAAACCTTATTCTAAATCTAAATCTAAACCTATTCTAAACCTAAAACTAAACCTATTCTTAATCTAAATCTATATCTTAAGCTAAATCTGAATCTAAATCTAAATCTGAACCTATTCTAAATCTAAATCTATATCCTAATCTAAATCTATACCTAATTCTAAACCTAAATCTCTATCTAAATATAAACCTTATTCTAAATCTGAATCTAAACCTAAATCTAAACCTATTCTAACTCTAAACCTATTTTAAATCCAAATCTATATCTTATATCTAAATCTAAACCTAAATATAAATCAAAACCTAAATCTAAGACTAAATCTATTTCTAAAACTAAATCTAAACCTTAATCTAAACCAATTCTAAATCTAATCTATAACTGAATCTATATCTAAACCTATTCTAATTCCAAACCTACTCTTAATCTAAATCTATATCTTAATCTACATCTGAATCTAAATCTAAACCTAAACCTAATCTAAATCTATATCTTAATCTAAATCTGAATCTAAAACTATATCTTAAACCTAAATCTAAATTTATTTCCAAATCTAAAATCTAAATCTAAACCTATTCTAATTCTAAACCTATTCTAAATCCATATCTCACTAACACTCTCTCTATCTCACTATCTAACCATCTAACAACCTACCTATCTTTCTATCATGCTATTCTTAACTGGTTACCATGGTTGTGGAACCTAAACCCACAACCATCTGGCACAAAAACTTTCGTTTGTTCTGGCTAGGTTAGAAGTAGGTCATTACCTGCAGGATGTCTGTCGCTGCCCGGGCACTTGCCTTGGGACATCACTCTCATCCAGGCCCCAACGTTCGACGATCTACGAAAAATATATGATTTCTAAAACTAAATCTAAACCTAAATCTAAACCAATTCTAAATCTAATCTATAACTGAATCTAAATCTAAATCTGAACCTATTCTAAATCTAAATCTATATCCTAAACTTAATCTATACCTAATTCTAAACCTAAATCTCTATCTAAATCTAAACCTTATTCTAAATCTGAATCTAATCCTATTCTAAACCTAAATCTAAACCTATTCTTAATCTAAATCTATATCTTAAGCTAAAATCTGAATCTAAATCTAAATCTGAACCTATTCTAAATCTAAACCTTATTCTAAATCTAAATCTAAACCTATTCTAAACCTAAATCTAAACCTATTCTTAATCTAAATCTATATCTTAAGCTAAATCTGAATCTAAATCTGAACCTATTCTAAATCTAAATCTATATCCTAATCTTAATCTATACCAAATTCTAAACCTAAATCTCTATCTAAATCTAAACCTTATTCTAAATCTAAATCTAAACCTATTCTAAACCTAAATCTAAACCTATTCTTAATCTAAATCTATATCTTAAGCTAAATCTGAATCTAAATCTGAACCTATTCTAAATCTATCCTAATCTTAATCTATACCTAATTCTAAACCTAAATCTCTATCTAAATCTAAACCTTACTCTAAATCTAAATCTAAACCTATTCTAAACCTAAAACTAAACCTATTCTTAATCTAAATCTATATCTTAAGCTTAATCTGAATCTAAATCTAAATCTGAACCTATTCTAAATCTAAATCTATATCCTAATCTAAATCTATACCTAACTCAAAACCTAAATCTCTATCTAAATCTAAACCTTATTCTAAATCTGAATCTAAACCTAAATCTAAACCTATTCTAATTCTAAACCTATTTTAAATCTATATCTATATCTTATATCTAAATCTAAACCTAAATATAAATCAAAACCTAAATCTAAGACTAAATCTATTTCTAAAACTAAATCTAAACCTAAATCTAAACCAATTCTAAATCTAATCTATAACTGAATCTAAATCTAAATCTGAACCTATTCTAAATCTAATCCTATATCCTAAACTTAATCTATACCTAATTCTAAACCTAAATCTCTATCTAAATCTAAACCTTATTCTAAATCTGAATCTAAACCTATTCTTAACCTAAATCTAAACCTATTCTTAATCTAAATCTATATCTTAAGCTAAAATCTGAATCTAAATCTAAATCTGAACCTATTCTAAATCTAAATCTGAACCTATTCTAAATCTAAACCTTTTTCTAAATCTAAATCTAAACCTATTCTAAACCTAAATCTAAACCTATTCTTAATCTAAATCTATATCTTAAGCTAAATCTGAATCTAAATCTGAACCTATTCTAAATCTAAATCTATATCCTAATCTTAATCTATACCTAATTCTAAACCTAAATCTCTATCTTAATCTAAACCTTATTCTAAATCTAAATCTAAACCTATTCTAAACCTAAAACTAAACCTATTCTTAATCTAAATCTATATCTTAAGCTAAATCTGAATCTAAATCTAAATCTGAACCTATTCTAAATCTAAATCTATATCCTAATCTAAATCTATACCTAATTCTAAACCTAAATCTCTATCTAAATATAAACCTTATTCTAAATCTGAATCTAAACCTAAATCTAAACCTATTCTAACTCTAAACCTATTTTAAATCCAAATCTATATCTTATATCTAAATCTAAACCTAAATATAAATCAAAACCTAAATCTAAGACTAAATCTATTTCTAAAACTAAATCTAAACCTTAATCTAAACCAATTCTAAATCTAATCTATAACTGAATCTATATCTAAACCTATTCTAATTCCAAACCTACTCTTAATCTAAATCTATATCTTAATCTACATCTGAATCTAAATCTAAACCTAAACCTAATCTAAATCTATATCTTAATCTAAATCTGAATCTAAAACTATATCTTAAACCTAAATCTAAATTTATTTCCAAATCTAAAATCTAAATCTAAACCTATTCTAATTCTAAACCTATTCTAAATCCATATCTCACTAACACTCTCTCTATCTCACTATCTAACCATCTAACAACCTACCTATCTTTCTATCATGCTATTCTTAACTGGTTACCATGGTTGTGGAACCTAAACCCACAACCATCTGGCACAAAAACTTTCGTTTGTTCTGGCTAGGTTAGAAGTAGGTCATTACCTGCAGGATGTCTGTCGCTGCCCGGGCACTTGCCTTGGGACATCACTCTCATCCAGGCCCCAACGTTCGACGATCTACGAAAAATATATGTAATCTATACCAAATTCTAAACCTAAATCTCTATCTAAATCTAAACCTTATTCTAAATCTAAACCTATTCTAAACCTAAATCTAAACCTATTCTTAATCTAAATCTATATCTTAAGCTAAATCTGAATCTAAATGTGAACCTATTCTAAATCTATCCTAATCTTAATCTATACCTAATTCTAAACCTAAATCTCTATCTAAATCTAAACCTTACTCAAAATCTAAATCTAAACCTATTCTAAACCTAAAACTAAACCTATTCTTAATCTAAATCTATATCTTAAGCTTAATCTGAATCTAAATCTAAATCTGAACCTATTCTAAATCTAAATCTATATCCTAATCTAAATCTATACCTAATTCTAAACCTTAATCTCTATCTAAATCAAAACCTTATTCTAAATCTGAATCTAAACCTAAATCTAAACCTATTCTAATTCTAAACCTATTTTAAATCTAAATCTATATCTTATATCTAAATCTAAACCTAAATATAAATCAAAACCTAAATCTAAGACTAAATCTATTTCTAAAACTAAATCTAAACCTAAATCTAAACCAATTCTAAATCTATTCTATAACTGAATCTAAATCTAAATCTGAACCTATTCTAAATCTAAATCTATATCCTAAACTTAATCTATACCTAATTCTAAACCTAAATCTCTATCTAAATCTAAACCTTATTCTAAATCTGAATCTAATCCTATTCTAAACCTAAATCTAAACCTATTCTTAATCTAAATCTATATCTTAAGCTAAAATCTGAATCTAAATCTAAATCTGAACCTATTCTAAATCTAAACCTTATTCTAAATCTAAATCTAAACCTATTCTAAACCTAAATCTAAACCTATTCTTAATCTAAATCTATATCTTAAGCTAAATCTGAATCTAAATCTGAACCTATTCTAAATCTAAATCTATATCCTAATCTTAATCTATACCAAATTCTAAACCTAAATCTCTATCTAAATCTAAACCTTATTCTAAATCTAAATCTAAACCTATTCTAAACCTAAATCTAAACCTATTCTTAATCTAAATCTATATCTTAAGCTAAATCTGAATCTAAATCTGAACCTATTCTAAATCTATCCTAATCTTAATCTATACCTAATTCTAAACCTAAATCTCTATCTAAATCTAAACCTTACTCTAAATCTAAATCTAAATCTAAACCTATTCTAAACCTAAAACTAAACCTATTCTTAATCTAAATCTATATCTTAAGCTTAATCTGAATCTAAATCTAAATCTGAACCTATTCTAAATCTAAATCTATATCCTAATCTAAATCTATACCTAATTCTAAACCTAAATCTCTATCTAAATCTAAACCTTATTCTAAATCTGAATCTAAACCTAAATCTAAACCTATTCTAATTCTAAACCTATTTTAAATCTAAATCTATATCTTATATCTAAATCTAAACCTAAATATAAATCAAAACCTAAATCTAAGACTAAATCTATTTCTAAAACTAAATCTAAACCTAAATCTAAACCAATTCTAAATCTAATCTATAACTGAATCTAAATCTAAATCTGAACCTATTCTAAATCTAAATCTATATCTTAAGCTAAAATCTGAATCTAAATCTAAATCTGAACCTATTCTAAATCTAAACCTTATTCTAAATCTAAATCTAAACCTATTCTAAACCTAAATCTAAACCTATTCTTAATCTAAATCTATATCTTAAGCTAAATCTGAATCTAAATCTGAACCTATTCTAAATCTAAATCTATATCCTAATCTTAATCTATACCTAATTCTAAACCTAAATCTCTATCTTAATCTAAACCTTATTCTAAATCTAAATCTAAACCTATTCTAAACCTAAAACTAAACCTATTCTTAATCTAAATCTATATCTTAAGCTAAATCTGAATCTAAATCTAAATCTGAACCTATTCTAAATCTAAATCTATATCCTAATCTAAATCTATACCTAATTCTAAACCTAAATCTCTATCTAAATCTAAACCTTATTCTAAATCTGAATCTAAACCTAAATCTAAACCTATTCTAATTCTAAACCTATTTTAAATCCAAATCTATATCTTATATCTAAATCTAAACCTAAATATAAATCAAAACCTAAATCTAAGACTAAATCTATTTCTAAAACTAAATCTAAACCTTAATCTAAACCAATTCTAAATCTAATCTATAACTGAATCTATATCTAAACCTATTCTAATTCCAAACCTACTCTTAATCTAAATCTATATCTTAATCTACATCTGAATCTAAATCTAAACCTAAACCTAATCTAAATCTATATCTTAATCTAAATCTGAATCTAAAACTAAATCTAAAACCTAAATCTAAATCTATTTCCAAATCTAAAATCTAAATCTAAACCTATTCTAATTCTAAACCTATTCTAAATCCATATCTCACTAACACTCTCTCTATCTCACTATCTAACCATCTAACAACCTACCTATCTTTCTATCATGCTATTCTTAACTGGTTACCATGGTTGTGGAACCTAAACCCACAACCATCTGGCACAAAAACTTTCGTTTGTTCTGGCTAGGTTAGAAGCAGGTCATTACCTGCAGGATGTCTGTCGCTGCCCGGGCACTTGCCTTGGGACATCACTCTCATCCAGGCCCCAACGTTCGACGATCTACGAAAAATATATGTTATCATACCAGTAGCTTCCATCAGATAGGTAGTTTTTAAGTAGTTTAAATTCAATTTTTTTAAATTTCACGTTTCCTGGCTTATCTGGGAAACATTTGCTTTTCCCTATCACCAAAAATTGTTCCCAGAATCCTTTGGACTCTCGGAACCTCACAACATCCTCAAATAATATTTGATCTTGAATTGGTTGGCCTCAACCCAATTCCTGGTCACATCAAGTTAAACCATACGTTTACACTTGATCAAATTATGTCATTTATACACAATAACATTCAATGATGTATGCATGTCCTCACGATATACATGCACGCATCACCGAATGTTCACAAATCGACGCGTTGTCTGCAGCTTATTCAGGTATAGATCTTCTCAAAACATCCACACTGGCAGAATATATATTATATTTATATTTTTATATATTATTCGCCACTACATAGGTTTTCGTTCCCACTGTCATGTGGTAAAAATTATACTCACGAATTATGAATACCAGACGGACATCTCAAATGTACGCCGGTACTCATAATTCCTAAATTATCGTCTACAACTAATAATGCACAAAATCGTCTACAACACATTTTTCTGGGTATTTGTCGTTGAAAAACCTAGACACAATTAACGCATGGCGCCCACGTCAAAACACACACAGACCGTCCTTCAATGTCTGCAATGCTTCGATCATGTATGCACATCTTCAACCCTTATCACGTTTGCAATTTGCAACGTACAAGGAGAGGAACGCAGCCTAACTTCGGCACAAGATATCACCACAGATATCATTCAAGTCTGAGCAACAAAACGATACACTCGTTTTCCGCGTGTGTTTGGTATGATCAATACCCAAGTTTCTTCTCCAAAATCGTGGTTACAAATAGTTCGTTCGGTGTCTAAGTCTTCTGTTTCTTAAAACAGACATGGCTCTTTTAACTATACAATCTCAGTTAAAAACAGTGTTGTATATATAAAAAACAGTGTTGTGTAAAAATTATATGTTTGGTTTTTAAATAAACCTAAAAAGAAAAGGACGAAATTAACCACAACGGACAACAACTGAATACTACAGACGTCAGGATTAAAACACAAAATATTCAAAAACAATCAATATATTCTACACCTTTAAAAAAGCTCATGGTATGTCAAATATATTTCTTATATTTTATTTAAACTCATGTACTATCATTTAACCATAAAACCCTTGCCCCTATGTCTTGGTTTCGTACCAAATTTAACCCTTCAAAATTCAGGCCGAGTAAGCTCGCTGAAGAGACCTCGTGGTGGGGGTCGAAAACGTTACGAGCCACCAACAAAAACAACCTAGTTGTTTTAAGAACCCTTCACGGGAAAATCTTCCGTCTCAAAAACGGTCGATCAACAAAAACGGCCTATCTGTCTGTCTCTCTAATATACCACTTTTATTATTTTTACTATTACCGTTTAATAAAATGTTTTTCATAACCATAACAATACAACATTTATCTTAAACATATATATACATACCTATTACATAGAAGTTGACGGATTTTCCAGGGACAATCATGATGTTGAATATGTTATTTTTCAACTTCTGATTGAGCCTTTGGATTCATATTGACCCTAGGCGAAGTCAATCAAGGTTTTGAATATGTTATTTTCAACCTCTGATTGAACTTCTGGCTTTATATCGACCCTAGTTGACGGACTTTCCTATGTCGAGATCGATCAGGAGATCAATTACGATGTTGAATAAGTTATTTTCAACTTCTGATTGGACATCTGATCACATATCGACCCTAGATGACGAATTTCGTATGCCCAGGTTGATCCCGAAGGCAATTACAATGTCGAGGGTGACCCCGAAAGCAAAAATAATTTTTGAATATTTTCCTACTTTTTATCTCCCTATCCATCCACCTATCCATCCACCAAAAAAATCTAAAACCTAAATCTAAATCTCTATCTAAACCTTTTTTAAATCTAAATCTAAACCTATTCTAAACCTAAATCTAAACCTATTCTTAATCTAAATCTATATTTCTTAAGCTAAATCTGAATCTAAATCTAAATCTGAACCTATTCTAATTCTAAACCTTATTCTAAATCTAAATCTAAACCTATTCTAAACCTAAATCTAAACCTATTCTTAATCTAAATCTATATCTGAATCTAAATCTAAATCTGAACCTATTCTGAATCTAAACCTATATCCTAAACTTAATCTATACCTATTTCTAAACCTAAATCTCTATCTAAATCTAAACCTTATTCTAAATCTGAATCTAAACCTATTCTAAACCTAAATATAAACCTATTCTTAATCTAAATCTATATCTTAAGCTAAAATCTGAATCTAAATCTAAATCTGAACCTATTCTAAATCTAAACCTTAGTCTAAATCTAAATCTAAACCTATCCTAAACCTAAATCTAAACCTATTCTTAATCTAAATCTATATCTTAAGCTAAATCTGAATCTAAATCTGAACCTATTCTAAATCTAAATCTATATCCTAATCTTAATCTATACCAAATTCTAAACCTAAATCTCTATCTAAATCTAAACCTTATTCTAAATCTAAACCTATTCTAAACCTAAATCTAAACCTATTCTTAATCTAAATCTATATCTTAAGCTAAATCTGAATCTAAATGTGAACCTATTCTAAATCTATCCTAATCTTAATCTATACCTAATTCTAAACCTAAATCTCTATCTAAATCTAAACCTTACTCAAAATCTAAATCTAAACCTATTCTAAACCTAAAACTAAACCTATTCTTAATCTAAATCTATATCTTAAGCTTAATCTGAATCTAAATCTAAATCTGAACCTATTCTAAATCTAAATCTATATCCTAATCTAAATCTATACCTAATTCTAAACCTTAATCTCTATCTAAATCAAAACCTTATTCTAAATCTGAATCTAAACCTAAATCTAAACCTATTCTAATTCTAAACCTATTTTAAATCTAAATCTATATCTTATATCTAAATCTAAACCTAAATATAAATCAAAACCTAAATCTAAGACTAAATCTATTTCTAAAACTAAATCTAAACCTAAATCTAAACCAATTCTAAATCTATTCTATAACTGAATCTAAATCTAAATCTGAACCTATTCTAAATCTAAATCTATATCCTAAACTTAATCTATACCTAATTCTAAACCTAAATCTCTATCTAAATCTAAACCTTATTCTAAATCTGAATCTAATCCTATTCTAAACCTAAATCTAAACCTATTCTTAATCTAAATCTATATCTTAAGCTAAAATCTGAATCTAAATCTAAATCTGAACCTATTCTAAATCTAAACCTTATTCTAAATCTAAATCTAAACCTATTCTAAACCTAAATCTAAACCTATTCTTAATCTAAATCTATATCTTAAGCTAAATCTGAATCTAAATCTGAACCTATTCTAAATCTAAATCTATATCCTAATCTTAATCTATACCAAATTCTAAACCTAAATCTCTATCTAAATCTAAACCTTATTCTAAATCTAAATCTAAACCTATTCTAAACCTAAATCTAAACCTATTCTTAATCTAAATCTATATCTTAAGCTAAATCTGAATCTAAATCTGAACCTATTCTAAATCTATCCTAATCTTAATCTATACCTAATTCTAAACCTAAATCTCTATCTAAATCTAAACCTTACTCTAAATCTAAATCTAAATCTAAACCTATTCTAAACCTAAAACTAAACCTATTCTTAATCTAAATCTATATCTTAAGCTTAATCTGAATCTAAATCTAAATCTGAACCTATTCTAAATCTAAATCTATATCCTAATCTAAATCTATACCTAATTCTAAACCTAAATCTCTATCTAAATCTAAACCTTATTCTAAATCTGAATCTAAACCTAAATCTAAACCTATTCTAATTCTAAACCTATTTTAAATCTAAATCTATATCTTATATCTAAATCTAAACCTAAATATAAATCAAAACCTAAATCTAAGACTAAATCTATTTCTAAAACTAAATCTAAACCTAAATCTAAACCAATTCTAAATCTAATCTATAACTGAATCTAAATCTAAATCTGAACCTATTCTAAATCTAAATCTATATCTTAAGCTAAAATCTGAATCTAAATCTAAATCTGAACCTATTCTAAATCTAAACCTTATTCTAAATCTAAATCTAAACCTATTCTAAACCTAAATCTAAACCTATTCTTAATCTAAATCTATATCTTAAGCTAAATCTGAATCTAAATCTGAACCTATTCTAAATCTAAATCTATATCCTAATCTTAATCTATACCTAATTCTAAACCTAAATCTCTATCTTAATCTAAACCTTATTCTAAATCTAAATCTAAACCTATTCTAAACCTAAAACTAAACCTATTCTTAATCTAAATCTATATCTTAAGCTAAATCTGAATCTAAATCTAAATCTGAACCTATTCTAAATCTAAATCTATATCCTAATCTAAATCTATACCTAATTCTAAACCTAAATCTCTATCTAAATCTAAACCTTATTCTAAATCTGAATCTAAACCTAAATCTAAACCTATTCTAATTCTAAACCTATTTTAAATCCAAATCTATATCTTATATCTAAATCTAAACCTAAATATAAATCAAAACCTAAATCTAAGACTAAATCTATTTCTAAAACTAAATCTAAACCTTAATCTAAACCAATTCTAAATCTAATCTATAACTGAATCTATATCTAAACCTATTCTAATTCCAAACCTACTCTTAATCTAAATCTATATCTTAATCTACATCTGAATCTAAATCTAAACCTAAACCTAATCTAAATCTATATCTTAATCTAAATCTGAATCTAAAACTAAATCTAAAACCTAAATCTAAATCTATTTCCAAATCTAAAATCTAAATCTAAACCTATTCTAATTCTAAACCTATTCTAAATCCATATCTCACTAACACTCTCTCTATCTCACTATCTAACCATCTAACAACCTACCTATCTTTCTATCATGCTATTCTTAACTGGTTACCATGGTTGTGGAACCTAAACCCACAACCATCTGGCACAAAAACTTTCGTTTGTTCTGGCTAGGTTAGAAGCAGGTCATTACCTGCAGGATGTCTGTCGCTGCCCGGGCACTTGCCTTGGGACATCACTCTCATCCAGGCCCCAACGTTCGACGATCTACGAAAAATATATGTTATCATACCAGTAGCTTCCATCAGATAGGTAGTTTTTAAGTAGTTTAAATTCAATTTTTTTAAATTTCACGTTTCCTGGCTTATCTGGGAAACATTTGCTTTTCCCTATCACCAAAAATTGTTCCCAGAATCCTTTGGACTCTCGGAACCTCACAACATCCTCAAATAATATTTGATCTTGAATTGGTTGGCCTCAACCCAATTCCTGGTCACATCAAGTTAAACCATACGTTTACACTTGATCAAATTATGTCATTTATACACAATAACATTCAATGATGTATGCATGTCCTCACGATATACATGCACGCATCACCGAATGTTCACAAATCGACGCGTTGTCTGCAGCTTATTCAGGTATAGATCTTCTCAAAACATCCACACTGGCAGAATATATATTATATTTATATTTTTATATATTATTCGCCACTACATAGGTTTTCGTTCCCACTGTCATGTGGTAAAAATTATACTCACGAATTATGAATACCAGACGGACATCTCAAATGTACGCCGGTACTCATAATTCCTAAATTATCGTCTACAACTAATAATGCACAAAATCGTCTACAACACATTTTTCTGGGTATTTGTCGTTGAAAAACCTAGACACAATTAACGCATGGCGCCCACGTCAAAACACACACAGACCGTCCTTCAATGTCTGCAATGCTTCGATCATGTATGCACATCTTCAACCCTTATCACGTTTGCAATTTGCAACGTACAAGGAGAGGAACGCAGCCTAACTTCGGCACAAGATATCACCACAGATATCATTCAAGTCTGAGCAACAAAACGATACACTCGTTTTCCGCGTGTGTTTGGTATGATCAATACCCAAGTTTCTTCTCCAAAATCGTGGTTACAAATAGTTCGTTCGGTGTCTAAGTCTTCTGTTTCTTAAAACAGACATGGCTCTTTTAACTATACAATCTCAGTTAAAAACAGTGTTGTATATATAAAAAACAGTGTTGTGTAAAAATTATATGTTTGGTTTTTAAATAAACCTAAAAAGAAAAGGACGAAATTAACCACAACGGACAACAACTGAATACTACAGACGTCAGGATTAAAACACAAAATATTCAAAAACAATCAATATATTCTACACCTTTAAAAAAGCTCATGGTATGTCAAATATATTTCTTATATTTTATTTAAACTCATGTACTATCATTTAACCATAAAACCCTTGCCCCTATGTCTTGGTTTCGTACCAAATTTAACCCTTCAAAATTCAGGCCGAGTAAGCTCGCTGAAGAGACCTCGTGGTGGGGGTCGAAAACGTTACGAGCCACCAACAAAAACAACCTAGTTGTTTTAAGAACCCTTCACGGGAAAATCTTCCGTCTCAAAAACGGTCGATCAACAAAAACGGCCTATCTGTCTGTCTCTCTAATATACCACTTTTATTATTTTTACTATTACCGTTTAATAAAATGTTTTTCATAACCATAACAATACAACATTTATCTTAAACATATATATACATACCTATTACATAGAAGTTGACGGATTTTCCAGGGACAATCATGATGTTGAATATGTTATTTTTCAACTTCTGATTGAGCCTTTGGATTCATATTGACCCTAGGCGAAGTCAATCAAGGTTTTGAATATGTTATTTTCAACCTCTGATTGAACTTCTGGCTTTATATCGACCCTAGTTGACGGACTTTCCTATGTCGAGATCGATCAGGAGATCAATTACGATGTTGAATAAGTTATTTTCAACTTCTGATTGGACATCTGATCACATATCGACCCTAGATGACGAATTTCGTATGCCCAGGTTGATCCCGAAGGCAATTACAATGTCGAGGGTGACCCCGAAAGCAAAAATAATTTTTGAATATTTTCCTACTTTTTATCTCCCTATCCATCCACCTATCCATCCACCAAAAAAATCTAAAACCTAAATCTAAATCTCTATCTAAACCTTTTTTAAATCTAAATCTAAACCTATTCTAAACCTAAATCTAAACCTATTCTTAATCTAAATCTATATTTCTTAAGCTAAATCTGAATCTAAATCTAAATCTGAACCTATTCTAATTCTAAACCTTATTCTAAATCTAAATCTAAACCTATTCTAAACCTAAATCTAAACCTATTCTTAATCTAAATCTATATCTGAATCTAAATCTAAATCTGAACCTATTCTGAATCTAAACCTATATCCTAAACTTAATCTATACCTATTTCTAAACCTAAATCTCTATCTAAATCTAAACCTTATTCTAAATCTGAATCTAAACCTATTCTAAACCTAAATATAAACCTATTCTTAATCTAAATCTATATCTTAAGCTAAAATCTGAATCTAAATCTAAATCTGAACCTATTCTAAATCTAAACCTTAGTCTAAATCTAAATCTAAACCTATCCTAAACCTAAATCTAAACCTATTCTTAATCTAAATCTATATCTTAAGCTAAATCTGAATCTAAATCTGAACCTATTCTAAATCTAAATCTATATCCTAATCTTAATCTATACCAAATTCTAAACCTAAATCTCTATCTAAATCTAAACCTTATTCTAAATCTAAACCTATTCTAAACCTAAATCTAAACCTATTCTTAATCTAAATCTATATCTTAAGCTAAATCTGAATCTAAATGTGAACCTATTCTAAATCTATCCTAATCTTAATCTATACCTAATTCTAAACCTAAATCTCTATCTAAATCTAAACCTTACTCAAAATCTAAATCTAAACCTATTCTAAACCTAAAACTAAACCTATTCTTAATCTAAATCTATATCTTAAGCTTAATCTGAATCTAAATCTAAATCTGAACCTATTCTAAATCTAAATCTATATCCTAATCTAAATCTATACCTAATTCTAAACCTTAATCTCTATCTAAATCAAAACCTTATTCTAAATCTGAATCTAAACCTAAATCTAAACCTATTCTAATTCTAAACCTATTTTAAATCTAAATCTATATCTTATATCTAAATCTAAACCTAAATATAAATCAAAACCTAAATCTAAGACTAAATCTATTTCTAAAACTAAATCTAAACCTAAATCTAAACCAATTCTAAATCTATTCTATAACTGAATCTAAATCTAAATCTGAACCTATTCTAAATCTAAATCTATATCCTAAACTTAATCTATACCTAATTCTAAACCTAAATCTCTATCTAAATCTAAACCTTATTCTAAATCTGAATCTAATCCTATTCTAAACCTAAATCTAAACCTATTCTTAATCTAAATCTATATCTTAAGCTAAAATCTGAATCTAAATCTAAATCTGAACCTATTCTAAATCTAAACCTTATTCTAAATCTAAATCTAAACCTATTCTAAACCTAAATCTAAACCTATTCTTAATCTAAATCTATATCTTAAGCTAAATCTGAATCTAAATCTGAACCTATTCTAAATCTAAATCTATATCCTAATCTTAATCTATACCAAATTCTAAACCTAAATCTCTATCTAAATCTAAACCTTATTCTAAATCTAAATCTAAACCTATTCTAAACCTAAATCTAAACCTATTCTTAATCTAAATCTATATCTTAAGCTAAATCTGAATCTAAATCTGAACCTATTCTAAATCTATCCTAATCTTAATCTATACCTAATTCTAAACCTAAATCTCTATCTAAATCTAAACCTTACTCTAAATCTAAATCTAAATCTAAACCTATTCTAAACCTAAAACTAAACCTATTCTTAATCTAAATCTATATCTTAAGCTTAATCTGAATCTAAATCTAAATCTGAACCTATTCTAAATCTAAATCTATATCCTAATCTAAATCTATACCTAATTCTAAACCTAAATCTCTATCTAAATCTAAACCTTATTCTAAATCTGAATCTAAACCTAAATCTAAACCTATTCTAATTCTAAACCTATTTTAAATCTAAATCTATATCTTATATCTAAATCTAAACCTAAATATAAATCAAAACCTAAATCTAAGACTAAATCTATTTCTAAAACTAAATCTAAACCTAAATCTAAACCAATTCTAAATCTAATCTATAACTGAATCTAAATCTAAATCTGAACCTATTCTAAATCTAAATCTATATCTTAAGCTAAAATCTGAATCTAAATCTAAATCTGAACCTATTCTAAATCTAAACCTTATTCTAAATCTAAATCTAAACCTATTCTAAACCTAAATCTAAACCTATTCTTAATCTAAATCTATATCTTAAGCTAAATCTGAATCTAAATCTGAACCTATTCTAAATCTAAATCTATATCCTAATCTTAATCTATACCTAATTCTAAACCTAAATCTCTATCTTAATCTAAACCTTATTCTAAATCTAAATCTAAACCTATTCTAAACCTAAAACTAAACCTATTCTTAATCTAAATCTATATCTTAAGCTAAATCTGAATCTAAATCTAAATCTGAACCTATTCTAAATCTAAATCTATATCCTAATCTAAATCTATACCTAATTCTAAACCTAAATCTCTATCTAAATCTAAACCTTATTCTAAATCTGAATCTAAACCTAAATCTAAACCTATTCTAATTCTAAACCTATTTTAAATCCAAATCTATATCTTATATCTAAATCTAAACCTAAATATAAATCAAAACCTAAATCTAAGACTAAATCTATTTCTAAAACTAAATCTAAACCTTAATCTAAACCAATTCTAAATCTAATCTATAACTGAATCTATATCTAAACCTATTCTAATTCCAAACCTACTCTTAATCTAAATCTATATCTTAATCTACATCTGAATCTAAATCTAAACCTAAACCTAATCTAAATCTATATCTTAATCTAAATCTGAATCTAAAACTAAATCTAAAACCTAAATCTAAATCTATTTCCAAATCTAAAATCTAAATCTAAACCTATTCTAATTCTAAACCTATTCTAAATCCATATCTCACTAACACTCTCTCTATCTCACTATCTAACCATCTAACAACCTACCTATCTTTCTATCATGCTATTCTTAACTGGTTACCATGGTTGTGGAACCTAAACCCACAACCATCTGGCACAAAAACTTTCGTTTGTTCTGGCTAGGTTAGAAGCAGGTCATTACCTGCAGGATGTCTGTCGCTGCCCGGGCACTTGCCTTGGGACATCACTCTCATCCAGGCCCCAACGTTCGACGATCTACGAAAAATATATGTTATCATACCAGTAGCTTCCATCAGATAGGTAGTTTTTAAGTAGTTTAAATTCAATTTTTTTAAATTTCACGTTTCCTGGCTTATCTGGGAAACATTTGCTTTTCCCTATCACCAAAAATTGTTCCCAGAATCCTTTGGACTCTCGGAACCTCACAACATCCTCAAATAATATTTGATCTTGAATTGGTTGGCCTCAACCCAATTCCTGGTCACATCAAGTTAAACCATACGTTTACACTTGATCAAATTATGTCATTTATACACAATAACATTCAATGATGTATGCATGTCCTCACGATATACATGCACGCATCACCGAATGTTCACAAATCGACGCGTTGTCTGCAGCTTATTCAGGTATAGATCTTCTCAAAACATCCACACTGGCAGAATATATATTATATTTATATTTTTATATATTATTCGCCACTACATAGGTTTTCGTTCCCACTGTCATGTGGTAAAAATTATACTCACGAATTATGAATACCAGACGGACATCTCAAATGTACGCCGGTACTCATAATTCCTAAATTATCGTCTACAACTAATAATGCACAAAATCGTCTACAACACATTTTTCTGGGTATTTGTCGTTGAAAAACCTAGACACAATTAACGCATGGCGCCCACGTCAAAACACACACAGACCGTCCTTCAATGTCTGCAATGCTTCGATCATGTATGCACATCTTCAACCCTTATCACGTTTGCAATTTGCAACGTACAAGGAGAGGAACGCAGCCTAACTTCGGCACAAGATATCACCACAGATATCATTCAAGTCTGAGCAACAAAACGATACACTCGTTTTCCGCGTGTGTTTGGTATGATCAATACCCAAGTTTCTTCTCCAAAATCGTGGTTACAAATAGTTCGTTCGGTGTCTAAGTCTTCTGTTTCTTAAAACAGACATGGCTCTTTTAACTATACAATCTCAGTTAAAAACAGTGTTGTATATATAAAAAACAGTGTTGTGTAAAAATTATATGTTTGGTTTTTAAATAAACCTAAAAAGAAAAGGACGAAATTAACCACAACGGACAACAACTGAATACTACAGACGTCAGGATTAAAACACAAAATATTCAAAAACAATCAATATATTCTACACCTTTAAAAAAGCTCATGGTATGTCAAATATATTTCTTATATTTTATTTAAACTCATGTACTATCATTTAACCATAAAACCCTTGCCCCTATGTCTTGGTTTCGTACCAAATTTAACCCTTCAAAATTCAGGCCGAGTAAGCTCGCTGAAGAGACCTCGTGGTGGGGGTCGAAAACGTTACGAGCCACCAACAAAAACAACCTAGTTGTTTTAAGAACCCTTCACGGGAAAATCTTCCGTCTCAAAAACGGTCGATCAACAAAAACGGCCTATCTGTCTGTCTCTCTAATATACCACTTTTATTATTTTTACTATTACCGTTTAATAAAATGTTTTTCATAACCATAACAATACAACATTTATCTTAAACATATATATACATACCTATTACATAGAAGTTGACGGATTTTCCAGGGACAATCATGATGTTGAATATGTTATTTTTCAACTTCTGATTGAGCCTTTGGATTCATATTGACCCTAGGCGAAGTCAATCAAGGTTTTGAATATGTTATTTTCAACCTCTGATTGAACTTCTGGCTTTATATCGACCCTAGTTGACGGACTTTCCTATGTCGAGATCGATCAGGAGATCAATTACGATGTTGAATAAGTTATTTTCAACTTCTGATTGGACATCTGATCACATATCGACCCTAGATGACGAATTTCGTATGCCCAGGTTGATCCCGAAGGCAATTACAATGTCGAGGGTGACCCCGAAAGCAAAAATAATTTTTGAATATTTTCCTACTTTTTATCTCCCTATCCATCCACCTATCCATCCACCAAAAAAATCTAAAACCTAAATCTAAATCTCTATCTAAACCTTTTTTAAATCTAAATCTAAACCTATTCTAAACCTAAATCTAAACCTATTCTTAATCTAAATCTATATTTCTTAAGCTAAATCTGAATCTAAATCTAAATCTGAACCTATTCTAATTCTAAACCTTATTCTAAATCTAAATCTAAACCTATTCTAAACCTAAATCTAAACCTATTCTTAATCTAAATCTATATCTGAATCTAAATCTAAATCTGAACCTATTCTGAATCTAAACCTATATCCTAAACTTAATCTATACCTATTTCTAAACCTAAATCTCTATCTAAATCTAAACCTTATTCTAAATCTGAATCTAAACCTATTCTAAACCTAAATATAAACCTATTCTTAATCTAAATCTATATCTTAAGCTAAAATCTGAATCTAAATCTAAATCTGAACCTATTCTAAATCTAAACCTTAGTCTAAATCTAAATCTAAACCTATCCTAAACCTAAATCTAAACCTATTCTTAATCTAAATCTATATCTTAAGCTAAATCTGAATCTAAATCTGAACCTATTCTAAATCTAAATCTATATCCTAATCTTAATCTATACCAAATTCTAAACCTAAATCTCTATCTAAATCTAAACCTTATTCTAAATCTAAACCTATTCTAAACCTAAATCTAAACCTATTCTTAATCTAAATCTATATCTTAAGCTAAATCTGAATCTAAATGTGAACCTATTCTAAATCTATCCTAATCTTAATCTATACCTAATTCTAAACCTAAATCTCTATCTAAATCTAAACCTTACTCAAAATCTAAATCTAAACCTATTCTAAACCTAAAACTAAACCTATTCTTAATCTAAATCTATATCTTAAGCTTAATCTGAATCTAAATCTAAATCTGAACCTATTCTAAATCTAAATCTATATCCTAATCTAAATCTATACCTAATTCTAAACCTTAATCTCTATCTAAATCAAAACCTTATTCTAAATCTGAATCTAAACCTAAATCTAAACCTATTCTAATTCTAAACCTATTTTAAATCTAAATCTATATCTTATATCTAAATCTAAACCTAAATATAAATCAAAACCTAAATCTAAGACTAAATCTATTTCTAAAACTAAATCTAAACCTAAATCTAAACCAATTCTAAATCTATTCTATAACTGAATCTAAATCTAAATCTGAACCTATTCTAAATCTAAATCTATATCCTAAACTTAATCTATACCTAATTCTAAACCTAAATCTCTATCTAAATCTAAACCTTATTCTAAATCTGAATCTAATCCTATTCTAAACCTAAATCTAAACCTATTCTTAATCTAAATCTATATCTTAAGCTAAAATCTGAATCTAAATCTAAATCTGAACCTATTCTAAATCTAAACCTTATTCTAAATCTAAATCTAAACCTATTCTAAACCTAAATCTAAACCTATTCTTAATCTAAATCTATATCTTAAGCTAAATCTGAATCTAAATCTGAACCTATTCTAAATCTAAATCTATATCCTAATCTTAATCTATACCAAATTCTAAACCTAAATCTCTATCTAAATCTAAACCTTATTCTAAATCTAAATCTAAACCTATTCTAAACCTAAATCTAAACCTATTCTTAATCTAAATCTATATCTTAAGCTAAATCTGAATCTAAATCTGAACCTATTCTAAATCTATCCTAATCTTAATCTATACCTAATTCTAAACCTAAATCTCTATCTAAATCTAAACCTTACTCTAAATCTAAATCTAAATCTAAACCTATTCTAAACCTAAAACTAAACCTATTCTTAATCTAAATCTATATCTTAAGCTTAATCTGAATCTAAATCTAAATCTGAACCTATTCTAAATCTAAATCTATATCCTAATCTAAATCTATACCTAATTCTAAACCTAAATCTCTATCTAAATCTAAACCTTATTCTAAATCTGAATCTAAACCTAAATCTAAACCTATTCTAATTCTAAACCTATTTTAAATCTAAATCTATATCTTATATCTAAATCTAAACCTAAATATAAATCAAAACCTAAATCTAAGACTAAATCTATTTCTAAAACTAAATCTAAACCTAAATCTAAACCAATTCTAAATCTAATCTATAACTGAATCTAAATCTAAATCTGAACCTATTCTAAATCTAAATCTATATCTTAAGCTAAAATCTGAATCTAAATCTAAATCTGAACCTATTCTAAATCTAAACCTTATTCTAAATCTAAATCTAAACCTATTCTAAACCTAAATCTAAACCTATTCTTAATCTAAATCTATATCTTAAGCTAAATCTGAATCTAAATCTGAACCTATTCTAAATCTAAATCTATATCCTAATCTTAATCTATACCTAATTCTAAACCTAAATCTCTATCTTAATCTAAACCTTATTCTAAATCTAAATCTAAACCTATTCTAAACCTAAAACTAAACCTATTCTTAATCTAAATCTATATCTTAAGCTAAATCTGAATCTAAATCTAAATCTGAACCTATTCTAAATCTAAATCTATATCCTAATCTAAATCTATACCTAATTCTAAACCTAAATCTCTATCTAAATCTAAACCTTATTCTAAATCTGAATCTAAACCTAAATCTAAACCTATTCTAATTCTAAACCTATTTTAAATCCAAATCTATATCTTATATCTAAATCTAAACCTAAATATAAATCAAAACCTAAATCTAAGACTAAATCTATTTCTAAAACTAAATCTAAACCTTAATCTAAACCAATTCTAAATCTAATCTATAACTGAATCTATATCTAAACCTATTCTAATTCCAAACCTACTCTTAATCTAAATCTATATCTTAATCTACATCTGAATCTAAATCTAAACCTAAACCTAATCTAAATCTATATCTTAATCTAAATCTGAATCTAAAACTAAATCTAAAACCTAAATCTAAATCTATTTCCAAATCTAAAATCTAAATCTAAACCTATTCTAATTCTAAACCTATTCTAAATCCATATCTCACTAACACTCTCTCTATCTCACTATCTAACCATCTAACAACCTACCTATCTTTCTATCATGCTATTCTTAACTGGTTACCATGGTTGTGGAACCTAAACCCACAACCATCTGGCACAAAAACTTTCGTTTGTTCTGGCTAGGTTAGAAGCAGGTCATTACCTGCAGGATGTCTGTCGCTGCCCGGGCACTTGCCTTGGGACATCACTCTCATCCAGGCCCCAACGTTCGACGATCTACGAAAAATATATGTTATCATACCAGTAGCTTCCATCAGATAGGTAGTTTTTAAGTAGTTTAAATTCAATTTTTTTAAATTTCACGTTTCCTGGCTTATCTGGGAAACATTTGCTTTTCCCTATCACCAAAAATTGTTCCCAGAATCCTTTGGACTCTCGGAACCTCACAACATCCTCAAATAATATTTGATCTTGAATTGGTTGGCCTCAACCCAATTCCTGGTCACATCAAGTTAAACCATACGTTTACACTTGATCAAATTATGTCATTTATACACAATAACATTCAATGATGTATGCATGTCCTCACGATATACATGCACGCATCACCGAATGTTCACAAATCGACGCGTTGTCTGCAGCTTATTCAGGTATAGATCTTCTCAAAACATCCACACTGGCAGAATATATATTATATTTATATTTTTATATATTATTCGCCACTACATAGGTTTTCGTTCCCACTGTCATGTGGTAAAAATTATACTCACGAATTATGAATACCAGACGGACATCTCAAATGTACGCCGGTACTCATAATTCCTAAATTATCGTCTACAACTAATAATGCACAAAATCGTCTACAACACATTTTTCTGGGTATTTGTCGTTGAAAAACCTAGACACAATTAACGCATGGCGCCCACGTCAAAACACACACAGACCGTCCTTCAATGTCTGCAATGCTTCGATCATGTATGCACATCTTCAACCCTTATCACGTTTGCAATTTGCAACGTACAAGGAGAGGAACGCAGCCTAACTTCGGCACAAGATATCACCACAGATATCATTCAAGCCTGAGCAACAAAACGATACACTCGTTTTCCGCGTGTGTTTGGTATGATCAATACCCAAGTTTCTTCTCCAAAATCGTGGTTACAAATAGTTCGTTCGGTGTCTAAGTCTTCTGTTTCTTAAAACAGACATGGCTCTTTTAACTATACAATCTCAGTTAAAAACAGTGTTGTATATATAAAAAACAGTGTTGTGTAAAAATTATATGTTTGGTTTTTAAATAAACCTAAAAAGAAAAGGACGAAATTAACCACAACGGACAACAACTGAATACTACAGACGTCAGGATTAAAACACAAAATATTCAAAAACAATCAATATATTCTACACCTTTAAAAAAGCTCATGGTATGTCAAATATATTTCTTATATTTTATTTAAACTCATGTACTATCATTTAACCATAAAACCCTTGCCCCTATGTCTTGGTTTCGTACCAAATTTAACCCTTCAAAATTCAGGCCGAGTAAGCTCGCTGAAGAGACCTCGTGGTGGGGGTCGAAAACGTTACGAGCCACCAACAAAAACAACCTAGTTGTTTTAAGAACCCTTCACGGGAAAATCTTCCGTCTCAAAAACGGTCGATCAACAAAAACGGCCTATCTGTCTGTCTCTCTAATATACCACTTTTATTATTTTTACTATTACCGTTTAATAAAATGTTTTTCATAACCATAACAATACAACATTTATCTTAAACATATATATACATACCTATTACATAGAAGTTGACGGATTTTCCAGGGACAATCATGATGTTGAATATGTTATTTTTCAACTTCTGATTGAGCCTTTGGATTCATATTGACCCTAGGCGAAGTCAATCAAGGTTTTGAATATGTTATTTTCAACCTCTGATTGAACTTCTGGCTTTATATCGACCCTAGTTGACGGACTTTCCTATGTCGAGATCGATCAGGAGATCAATTACGATGTTGAATAAGTTATTTTCAACTTCTGATTGGACATCTGATCACATATCGACCCTAGATGACGAATTTCGTATGCCCAGGTTGATCCCGAAGGCAATTACAATGTCGAGGGTGACCCCGAAAGCAAAAATAATTTTTGAATATTTTCCTACTTTTTATCTCCCTATCCATCCACCTATCCATCCACCAAAAAAATCTAAAACCTAAATCTAAATCTCTATCTAAACCTTTTTTAAATCTAAATCTAAACCTATTCTAAACCTAAATCTAAACCTATTCTTAATCTAAATCTATATTTCTTAAGCTAAATCTGAATCTAAATCTAAATCTGAACCTATTCTAATTCTAAACCTTATTCTAAATCTAAATCTAAACCTATTCTAAACCTAAATCTAAACCTATTCTTAATCTAAATCTATATCTGAATCTAAATCTAAATCTGAACCTATTCTGAATCTAAACCTATATCCTAAACTTAATCTATACCTATTTCTAAACCTAAATCTCTATCTAAATCTAAACCTTATTCTAAATCTGAATCTAAACCTATTCTAAACCTAAATATAAACCTATTCTTAATCTAAATCTATATCTTAAGCTAAAATCTGAATCTAAATCTAAATCTGAACCTATTCTAAATCTAAACCTTAGTCTAAATCTAAATCTAAACCTATCCTAAACCTAAATCTAAACCTATTCTTAATCTAAATCTATATCTTAAGCTAAATCTGAATCTAAATCTGAACCTATTCTAAATCTAAATCTATATCCTAATCTTAATCTATACCAAATTCTAAACCTAAATCTCTATCTAAATCTAAACCTTATTCTAAATCTAAACCTATTCTAAACCTAAATCTAAACCTATTCTTAATCTAAATCTATATCTTAAGCTAAATCTGAATCTAAATGTGAACCTATTCTAAATCTATCCTAATCTTAATCTATACCTAATTCTAAACCTAAATCTCTATCTAAATCTAAACCTTACTCAAAATCTAAATCTAAACCTATTCTAAACCTAAAACTAAACCTATTCTTAATCTAAATCTATATCTTAAGCTTAATCTGAATCTAAATCTAAATCTGAACCTATTCTAAATCTAAATCTATATCCTAATCTAAATCTATACCTAATTCTAAACCTTAATCTCTATCTAAATCAAAACCTTATTCTAAATCTGAATCTAAACCTAAATCTAAACCTATTCTAATTCTAAACCTATTTTAAATCTAAATCTATATCTTATATCTAAATCTAAACCTAAATATAAATCAAAACCTAAATCTAAGACTAAATCTATTTCTAAAACTAAATCTAAACCTAAATCTAAACCAATTCTAAATCTATTCTATAACTGAATCTAAATCTAAATCTGAACCTATTCTAAATCTAAATCTATATCCTAAACTTAATCTATACCTAATTCTAAACCTAAATCTCTATCTAAATCTAAACCTTATTCTAAATCTGAATCTAATCCTATTCTAAACCTAAATCTAAACCTATTCTTAATCTAAATCTATATCTTAAGCTAAAATCTGAATCTAAATCTAAATCTGAACCTATTCTAAATCTAAACCTTATTCTAAATCTAAATCTAAACCTATTCTAAACCTAAATCTAAACCTATTCTTAATCTAAATCTATATCTTAAGCTAAATCTGAATCTAAATCTGAACCTATTCTAAATCTAAATCTATATCCTAATCTTAATCTATACCAAATTCTAAACCTAAATCTCTATCTAAATCTAAACCTTATTCTAAATCTAAATCTAAACCTATTCTAAACCTAAATCTAAACCTATTCTTAATCTAAATCTATATCTTAAGCTAAATCTGAATCTAAATCTGAACCTATTCTAAATCTATCCTAATCTTAATCTATACCTAATTCTAAACCTAAATCTCTATCTAAATCTAAACCTTACTCTAAATCTAAATCTAAATCTAAACCTATTCTAAACCTAAAACTAAACCTATTCTTAATCTAAATCTATATCTTAAGCTTAATCTGAATCTAAATCTAAATCTGAACCTATTCTAAATCTAAATCTATATCCTAATCTAAATCTATACCTAATTCTAAACCTAAATCTCTATCTAAATCTAAACCTTATTCTAAATCTGAATCTAAACCTAAATCTAAACCTATTCTAATTCTAAACCTATTTTAAATCTAAATCTATATCTTATATCTAAATCTAAACCTAAATATAAATCAAAACCTAAATCTAAGACTAAATCTATTTCTAAAACTAAATCTAAACCTAAATCTAAACCAATTCTAAATCTAATCTATAACTGAATCTAAATCTAAATCTGAACCTATTCTAAATCTAAATCTATATCTTAAGCTAAAATCTGAATCTAAATCTAAATCTGAACCTATTCTAAATCTAAACCTTATTCTAAATCTAAATCTAAACCTATTCTAAACCTAAATCTAAACCTATTCTTAATCTAAATCTATATCTTAAGCTAAATCTGAATCTAAATCTGAACCTATTCTAAATCTAAATCTATATCCTAATCTTAATCTATACCTAATTCTAAACCTAAATCTCTATCTTAATCTAAACCTTATTCTAAATCTAAATCTAAACCTATTCTAAACCTAAAACTAAACCTATTCTTAATCTAAATCTATATCTTAAGCTAAATCTGAATCTAAATCTAAATCTGAACCTATTCTAAATCTAAATCTATATCCTAATCTAAATCTATACCTAATTCTAAACCTAAATCTCTATCTAAATCTAAACCTTATTCTAAATCTGAATCTAAACCTAAATCTAAACCTATTCTAATTCTAAACCTATTTTAAATCCAAATCTATATCTTATATCTAAATCTAAACCTAAATATAAATCAAAACCTAAATCTAAGACTAAATCTATTTCTAAAACTAAATCTAAACCTTAATCTAAACCAATTCTAAATCTAATCTATAACTGAATCTATATCTAAACCTATTCTAATTCCAAACCTACTCTTAATCTAAATCTATATCTTAATCTACATCTGAATCTAAATCTAAACCTAAACCTAATCTAAATCTATATCTTAATCTAAATCTGAATCTAAAACTAAATCTAAAACCTAAATCTAAATCTATTTCCAAATCTAAAATCTAAATCTAAACCTATTCTAATTCTAAACCTATTCTAAATCCATATCTCACTAACACTCTCTCTATCTCACTATCTAACCATCTAACAACCTACCTATCTTTCTATCATGCTATTCTTAACTGGTTACCATGGTTGTGGAACCTAAACCCACAACCATCTGGCACAAAAACTTTCGTTTGTTCTGGCTAGGTTAGAAGCAGGTCATTACCTGCAGGATGTCTGTCGCTGCCCGGGCACTTGCCTTGGGACATCACTCTCATCCAGGCCCCAACGTTCGACGATCTACGAAAAATATATGTTATCATACCAGTAGCTTCCATCAGATAGGTAGTTTTTAAGTAGTTTAAATTCAATTTTTTTAAATTTCACGTTTCCTGGCTTATCTGGGAAACATTTGCTTTTCCCTATCACCAAAAATTGTTCCCAGAATCCTTTGGACTCTCGGAACCTCACAACATCCTCAAATAATATTTGATCTTGAATTGGTTGGCCTCAACCCAATTCCTGGTCACATCAAGTTAAACCATACGTTTACACTTGATCAAATTATGTCATTTATACACAATAACATTCAATGATGTATGCATGTCCTCACGATATACATGCACGCATCACCGAATGTTCACAAATCGACGCGTTGTCTGCAGCTTATTCAGGTATAGATCTTCTCAAAACATCCACACTGGCAGAATATATATTATATTTATATTTTTATATATTATTCGCCACTACATAGGTTTTCGTTCCCACTGTCATGTGGTAAAAATTATACTCACGAATTATGAATACCAGACGGACATCTCAAATGTACGCCGGTACTCATAATTCCTAAATTATCGTCTACAACTAATAATGCACAAAATCGTCTACAACACATTTTTCTGGGTATTTGTCGTTGAAAAACCTAGACACAATTAACGCATGGCGCCCACGTCAAAACACACACAGACCGTCCTTCAATGTCTGCAATGCTTCGATCATGTATGCACATCTTCAACCCTTATCACGTTTGCAATTTGCAACGTACAAGGAGAGGAACGCAGCCTAACTTCGGCACAAGATATCACCACAGATATCATTCAAGTCTGAGCAACAAAACGATACACTCGTTTTCCGCGTGTGTTTGGTATGATCAATACCCAAGTTTCTTCTCCAAAATCGTGGTTACAAATAGTTCGTTCGGTGTCTAAGTCTTCTGTTTCTTAAAACAGACATGGCTCTTTTAACTATACAATCTCAGTTAAAAACAGTGTTGTATATATAAAAAACAGTGTTGTGTAAAAATTATATGTTTGGTTTTTAAATAAACCTAAAAAGAAAAGGACGAAATTAACCACAACGGACAACAACTGAATACTACAGACGTCAGGATTAAAACACAAAATATTCAAAAACAATCAATATATTCTACACCTTTAAAAAAGCTCATGGTATGTCAAATATATTTCTTATATTTTATTTAAACTCATGTACTATCATTTAACCATAAAACCCTTGCCCCTATGTCTTGGTTTCGTACCAAATTTAACCCTTCAAAATTCAGGCCGAGTAAGCTCGCTGAAGAGACCTCGTGGTGGGGGTCGAAAACGTTACGAGCCACCAACAAAAACAACCTAGTTGTTTTAAGAACCCTTCACGGGAAAATCTTCCGTCTCAAAAACGGTCGATCAACAAAAACGGCCTATCTGTCTGTCTCTCTAATATACCACTTTTATTATTTTTACTATTACCGTTTAATAAAATGTTTTTCATAACCATAACAATACAACATTTATCTTAAACATATATATACATACCTATTACATAGAAGTTGACGGATTTTCCAGGGACAATCATGATGTTGAATATGTTATTTTTCAACTTCTGATTGAGCCTTTGGATTCATATTGACCCTAGGCGAAGTCAATCAAGGTTTTGAATATGTTATTTTCAACCTCTGATTGAACTTCTGGCTTTATATCGACCCTAGTTGACGGACTTTCCTATGTCGAGATCGATCAGGAGATCAATTACGATGTTGAATAAGTTATTTTCAACTTCTGATTGGACATCTGATCACATATCGACCCTAGATGACGAATTTCGTATGCCCAGGTTGATCCCGAAGGCAATTACAATGTCGAGGGTGACCCCGAAAGCAAAAATAATTTTTGAATATTTTCCTACTTTTTATCTCCCTATCCATCCACCTATCCATCCACCAAAAAAATCTAAAACCTAAATCTAAATCTCTATCTAAACCTTTTTTAAATCTAAATCTAAACCTATTCTAAACCTAAATCTAAACCTATTCTTAATCTAAATCTATATTTCTTAAGCTAAATCTGAATCTAAATCTAAATCTGAACCTATTCTAATTCTAAACCTTATTCTAAATCTAAATCTAAACCTATTCTAAACCTAAATCTAAACCTATTCTTAATCTAAATCTATATCTGAATCTAAATCTAAATCTGAACCTATTCTGAATCTAAACCTATATCCTAAACTTAATCTATACCTATTTCTAAACCTAAATCTCTATCTAAATCTAAACCTTATTCTAAATCTGAATCTAAACCTATTCTAAACCTAAATATAAACCTATTCTTAATCTAAATCTATATCTTAAGCTAAAATCTGAATCTAAATCTAAATCTGAACCTATTCTAAATCTAAACCTTAGTCTAAATCTAAATCTAAACCTATCCTAAACCTAAATCTAAACCTATTCTTAATCTAAATCTATATCTTAAGCTAAATCTGAATCTAAATCTGAACCTATTCTAAATCTAAATCTATATCCTAATCTTAATCTATACCAAATTCTAAACCTAAATCTCTATCTAAATCTAAACCTTATTCTAAATCTAAACCTATTCTAAACCTAAATCTAAACCTATTCTTAATCTAAATCTATATCTTAAGCTAAATCTGAATCTAAATGTGAACCTATTCTAAATCTATCCTAATCTTAATCTATACCTAATTCTAAACCTAAATCTCTATCTAAATCTAAACCTTACTCAAAATCTAAATCTAAACCTATTCTAAACCTAAAACTAAACCTATTCTTAATCTAAATCTATATCTTAAGCTTAATCTGAATCTAAATCTAAATCTGAACCTATTCTAAATCTAAATCTATATCCTAATCTAAATCTATACCTAATTCTAAACCTTAATCTCTATCTAAATCAAAACCTTATTCTAAATCTGAATCTAAACCTAAATCTAAACCTATTCTAATTCTAAACCTATTTTAAATCTAAATCTATATCTTATATCTAAATCTAAACCTAAATATAAATCAAAACCTAAATCTAAGACTAAATCTATTTCTAAAACTAAATCTAAACCTAAATCTAAACCAATTCTAAATCTATTCTATAACTGAATCTAAATCTAAATCTGAACCTATTCTAAATCTAAATCTATATCCTAAACTTAATCTATACCTAATTCTAAACCTAAATCTCTATCTAAATCTAAACCTTATTCTAAATCTGAATCTAATCCTATTCTAAACCTAAATCTAAACCTATTCTTAATCTAAATCTATATCTTAAGCTAAAATCTGAATCTAAATCTAAATCTGAACCTATTCTAAATCTAAACCTTATTCTAAATCTAAATCTAAACCTATTCTAAACCTAAATCTAAACCTATTCTTAATCTAAATCTATATCTTAAGCTAAATCTGAATCTAAATCTGAACCTATTCTAAATCTAAATCTATATCCTAATCTTAATCTATACCAAATTCTAAACCTAAATCTCTATCTAAATCTAAACCTTATTCTAAATCTAAATCTAAACCTATTCTAAACCTAAATCTAAACCTATTCTTAATCTAAATCTATATCTTAAGCTAAATCTGAATCTAAATCTGAACCTATTCTAAATCTATCCTAATCTTAATCTATACCTAATTCTAAACCTAAATCTCTATCTAAATCTAAACCTTACTCTAAATCTAAATCTAAATCTAAACCTATTCTAAACCTAAAACTAAACCTATTCTTAATCTAAATCTATATCTTAAGCTTAATCTGAATCTAAATCTAAATCTGAACCTATTCTAAATCTAAATCTATATCCTAATCTAAATCTATACCTAATTCTAAACCTAAATCTCTATCTAAATCTAAACCTTATTCTAAATCTGAATCTAAACCTAAATCTAAACCTATTCTAATTCTAAACCTATTTTAAATCTAAATCTATATCTTATATCTAAATCTAAACCTAAATATAAATCAAAACCTAAATCTAAGACTAAATCTATTTCTAAAACTAAATCTAAACCTAAATCTAAACCAATTCTAAATCTAATCTATAACTGAATCTAAATCTAAATCTGAACCTATTCTAAATCTAAATCTATATCTTAAGCTAAAATCTGAATCTAAATCTAAATCTGAACCTATTCTAAATCTAAACCTTATTCTAAATCTAAATCTAAACCTATTCTAAACCTAAATCTAAACCTATTCTTAATCTAAATCTATATCTTAAGCTAAATCTGAATCTAAATCTGAACCTATTCTAAATCTAAATCTATATCCTAATCTTAATCTATACCTAATTCTAAACCTAAATCTCTATCTTAATCTAAACCTTATTCTAAATCTAAATCTAAACCTATTCTAAACCTAAAACTAAACCTATTCTTAATCTAAATCTATATCTTAAGCTAAATCTGAATCTAAATCTAAATCTGAACCTATTCTAAATCTAAATCTATATCCTAATCTAAATCTATACCTAATTCTAAACCTAAATCTCTATCTAAATCTAAACCTTATTCTAAATCTGAATCTAAACCTAAATCTAAACCTATTCTAATTCTAAACCTATTTTAAATCCAAATCTATATCTTATATCTAAATCTAAACCTAAATATAAATCAAAACCTAAATCTAAGACTAAATCTATTTCTAAAACTAAATCTAAACCTTAATCTAAACCAATTCTAAATCTAATCTATAACTGAATCTATATCTAAACCTATTCTAATTCCAAACCTACTCTTAATCTAAATCTATATCTTAATCTACATCTGAATCTAAATCTAAACCTAAACCTAATCTAAATCTATATCTTAATCTAAATCTGAATCTAAAACTAAATCTAAAACCTAAATCTAAATCTATTTCCAAATCTAAAATCTAAATCTAAACCTATTCTAATTCTAAACCTATTCTAAATCCATATCTCACTAACACTCTCTCTATCTCACTATCTAACCATCTAACAACCTACCTATCTTTCTATCATGCTATTCTTAACTGGTTACCATGGTTGTGGAACCTAAACCCACAACCATCTGGCACAAAAACTTTCGTTTGTTCTGGCTAGGTTAGAAGCAGGTCATTACCTGCAGGATGTCTGTCGCTGCCCGGGCACTTGCCTTGGGACATCACTCTCATCCAGGCCCCAACGTTCGACGATCTACGAAAAATATATGTTATCATACCAGTAGCTTCCATCAGATAGGTAGTTTTTAAGTAGTTTAAATTCAATTTTTTTAAATTTCACGTTTCCTGGCTTATCTGGGAAACATTTGCTTTTCCCTATCACCAAAAATTGTTCCCAGAATCCTTTGGACTCTCGGAACCTCACAACATCCTCAAATAATATTTGATCTTGAATTGGTTGGCCTCAACCCAATTCCTGGTCACATCAAGTTAAACCATACGTTTACACTTGATCAAATTATGTCATTTATACACAATAACATTCAATGATGTATGCATGTCCTCACGATATACATGCACGCATCACCGAATGTTCACAAATCGACGCGTTGTCTGCAGCTTATTCAGGTATAGATCTTCTCAAAACATCCACACTGGCAGAATATATATTATATTTATATTTTTATATATTATTCGCCACTACATAGGTTTTCGTTCCCACTGTCATGTGGTAAAAATTATACTCACGAATTATGAATACCAGACGGACATCTCAAATGTACGCCGGTACTCATAATTCCTAAATTATCGTCTACAACTAATAATGCACAAAATCGTCTACAACACATTTTTCTGGGTATTTGTCGTTGAAAAACCTAGACACAATTAACGCATGGCGCCCACGTCAAAACACACACAGACCGTCCTTCAATGTCTGCAATGCTTCGATCATGTATGCACATCTTCAACCCTTATCACGTTTGCAATTTGCAACGTACAAGGAGAGGAACGCAGCCTAACTTCGGCACAAGATATCACCACAGATATCATTCAAGTCTGAGCAACAAAACGATACACTCGTTTTCCGCGTGTGTTTGGTATGATCAATACCCAAGTTTCTTCTCCAAAATCGTGGTTACAAATAGTTCGTTCGGTGTCTAAGTCTTCTGTTTCTTAAAACAGACATGGCTCTTTTAACTATACAATCTCAGTTAAAAACAGTGTTGTATATATAAAAAACAGTGTTGTGTAAAAATTATATGTTTGGTTTTTAAATAAACCTAAAAAGAAAAGGACGAAATTAACCACAACGGACAACAACTGAATACTACAGACGTCAGGATTAAAACACAAAATATTCAAAAACAATCAATATATTCTACACCTTTAAAAAAGCTCATGGTATGTCAAATATATTTCTTATATTTTATTTAAACTCATGTACTATCATTTAACCATAAAACCCTTGCCCCTATGTCTTGGTTTCGTACCAAATTTAACCCTTCAAAATTCAGGCCGAGTAAGCTCGCTGAAGAGACCTCGTGGTGGGGGTCGAAAACGTTACGAGCCACCAACAAAAACAACCTAGTTGTTTTAAGAACCCTTCACGGGAAAATCTTCCGTCTCAAAAACGGTCGATCAACAAAAACGGCCTATCTGTCTGTCTCTCTAATATACCACTTTTATTATTTTTACTATTACCGTTTAATAAAATGTTTTTCATAACCATAACAATACAACATTTATCTTAAACATATATATACATACCTATTACATAGAAGTTGACGGATTTTCCAGGGACAATCATGATGTTGAATATGTTATTTTTCAACTTCTGATTGAGCCTTTGGATTCATATTGACCCTAGGCGAAGTCAATCAAGGTTTTGAATATGTTATTTTCAACCTCTGATTGAACTTCTGGCTTTATATCGACCCTAGTTGACGGACTTTCCTATGTCGAGATCGATCAGGAGATCAATTACGATGTTGAATAAGTTATTTTCAACTTCTGATTGGACATCTGATCACATATCGACCCTAGATGACGAATTTCGTATGCCCAGGTTGATCCCGAAGGCAATTACAATGTCGAGGGTGACCCCGAAAGCAAAAATAATTTTTGAATATTTTCCTACTTTTTATCTCCCTATCCATCCACCTATCCATCCACCAAAAAAATCTAAAACCTAAATCTAAATCTCTATCTAAACCTTTTTTAAATCTAAATCTAAACCTATTCTAAACCTAAATCTAAACCTATTCTTAATCTAAATCTATATTTCTTAAGCTAAATCTGAATCTAAATCTAAATCTGAACCTATTCTAATTCTAAACCTTATTCTAAATCTAAATCTAAACCTATTCTAAACCTAAATCTAAACCTATTCTTAATCTAAATCTATATCTGAATCTAAATCTAAATCTGAACCTATTCTGAATCTAAACCTATATCCTAAACTTAATCTATACCTATTTCTAAACCTAAATCTCTATCTAAATCTAAACCTTATTCTAAATCTGAATCTAAACCTATTCTAAACCTAAATATAAACCTATTCTTAATCTAAATCTATATCTTAAGCTAAAATCTGAATCTAAATCTAAATCTGAACCTATTCTAAATCTAAACCTTAGTCTAAATCTAAATCTAAACCTATCCTAAACCTAAATCTAAACCTATTCTTAATCTAAATCTATATCTTAAGCTAAATCTGAATCTAAATCTGAACCTAATCTAAATCTAAATCTATATCCTAATCTTAATCTATACCAAATTCTAAACCTAAATCTCTATCTAAATCTAAACCTTATTCTAAATCTAAACCTATTCTAAACCTAAATCTAAACCTATTCTTAATCTAAATCTATATCTTAAGCTAAATCTGAATCTAAATGTGAACCTATTCTAAATCTATCCTAATCTTAATCTATACCTAATTCTAAACCTAAATCTCTATCTAAATCTAAACCTTACTCAAAATCTAAATCTAAACCTATTCTAAACCTAAAACTAAACCTATTCTTAATCTAAATCTATATCTTAAGCTTAATCTGAATCTAAATCTAAATCTGAACCTATTCTAAATCTAAATCTATATCCTAATCTAAATCTATACCTAATTCTAAACCTTAATCTCTATCTAAATCAAAACCTTATTCTAAATCTGAATCTAAACCTAAATCTAAACCTATTCTAATTCTAAACCTATTTTAAATCTAAATCTATATCTTATATCTAAATCTAAACCTAAATATAAATCAAAACCTAAATCTAAGACTAAATCTATTTCTAAAACTAAATCTAAACCTAAATCTAAACCAATTCTAAATCTATTCTATAACTGAATCTAAATCTAAATCTGAACCTATTCTAAATCTAAATCTATATCCTAAACTTAATCTATACCTAATTCTAAACCTAAATCTCTATCTAAATCTAAACCTTATTCTAAATCTGAATCTAATCCTATTCTAAACCTAAATCTAAACCTATTCTTAATCTAAATCTATATCTTAAGCTAAAATCTGAATCTAAATCTAAATCTGAACCTATTCTAAATCTAAACCTTATTCTAAATCTAAATCTAAACCTATTCTAAACCTAAATCTAAACCTATTCTTAATCTAAATCTATATCTTAAGCTAAATCTGAATCTAAATCTGAACCTATTCTAAATCTAAATCTATATCCTAATCTTAATCTATACCAAATTCTAAACCTAAATCTCTATCTAAATCTAAACCTTATTCTAAATCTAAATCTAAACCTATTCTAAACCTAAATCTAAACCTATTCTTAATCTAAATCTATATCTTAAGCTAAATCTGAATCTAAATCTGAACCTATTCTAAATCTATCCTAATCTTAATCTATACCTAATTCTAAACCTAAATCTCTATCTAAATCTAAACCTTACTCTAAATCTAAATCTAAATCTAAACCTATTCTAAACCTAAAACTAAACCTATTCTTAATCTAAATCTATATCTTAAGCTTAATCTGAATCTAAATCTAAATCTGAACCTATTCTAAATCTAAATCTATATCCTAATCTAAATCTATACCTAATTCTAAACCTAAATCTCTATCTAAATCTAAACCTTATTCTAAATCTGAATCTAAACCTAAATCTAAACCTATTCTAATTCTAAACCTATTTTAAATCTAAATCTATATCTTATATCTAAATCTAAACCTAAATATAAATCAAAACCTAAATCTAAGACTAAATCTATTTCTAAAACTAAATCTAAACCTAAATCTAAACCAATTCTAAATCTAATCTATAACTGAATCTAAATCTAAATCTGAACCTATTCTAAATCTAAATCTATATCTTAAGCTAAAATCTGAATCTAAATCTAAATCTGAACCTATTCTAAATCTAAACCTTATTCTAAATCTAAATCTAAACCTATTCTAAACCTAAATCTAAACCTATTCTTAATCTAAATCTATATCTTAAGCTAAATCTGAATCTAAATCTGAACCTATTCTAAATCTAAATCTATATCCTAATCTTAATCTATACCTAATTCTAAACCTAAATCTCTATCTTAATCTAAACCTTATTCTAAATCTAAATCTAAACCTATTCTAAACCTAAAACTAAACCTATTCTTAATCTAAATCTATATCTTAAGCTAAATCTGAATCTAAATCTAAATCTGAACCTATTCTAAATCTAAATCTATATCCTAATCTAAATCTATACCTAATTCTAAACCTAAATCTCTATCTAAATCTAAACCTTATTCTAAATCTGAATCTAAACCTAAATCTAAACCTATTCTAATTCTAAACCTATTTTAAATCCAAATCTATATCTTATATCTAAATCTAAACCTAAATATAAATCAAAACCTAAATCTAAGACTAAATCTATTTCTAAAACTAAATCTAAACCTTAATCTAAACCAATTCTAAATCTAATCTATAACTGAATCTATATCTAAACCTATTCTAATTCCAAACCTACTCTTAATCTAAATCTATATCTTAATCTACATCTGAATCTAAATCTAAACCTAAACCTAATCTAAATCTATATCTTAATCTAAATCTGAATCTAAAACTAAATCTAAAACCTAAATCTAAATCTATTTCCAAATCTAAAATCTAAATCTAAACCTATTCTAATTCTAAACCTATTCTAAATCCATATCTCACTAACACTCTCTCTATCTCACTATCTAACCATCTAACAACCTACCTATCTTTCTATCATGCTATTCTTAACTGGTTACCATGGTTGTGGAACCTAAACCCACAACCATCTGGCACAAAAACTTTCGTTTGTTCTGGCTAGGTTAGAAGCAGGTCATTACCTGCAGGATGTCTGTCGCTGCCCGGGCACTTGCCTTGGGACATCACTCTCATCCAGGCCCCAACGTTCGACGATCTACGAAAAATATATGTTATCATACCAGTAGCTTCCATCAGATAGGTAGTTTTTAAGTAGTTTAAATTCAATTTTTTTAAATTTCACGTTTCCTGGCTTATCTGGGAAACATTTGCTTTTCCCTATCACCAAAAATTGTTCCCAGAATCCTTTGGACTCTCGGAACCTCACAACATCCTCAAATAATATTTGATCTTGAATTGGTTGGCCTCAACCCAATTCCTGGTCACATCAAGTTAAACCATACGTTTACACTTGATCAAATTATGTCATTTATACACAATAACATTCAATGATGTATGCATGTCCTCACGATATACATGCACGCATCACCGAATGTTCACAAATCGACGCGTTGTCTGCAGCTTATTCAGGTATAGATCTTCTCAAAACATCCACACTGGCAGAATATATATTATATTTATATTTTTATATATTATTCGCCACTACATAGGTTTTCGTTCCCACTGTCATGTGGTAAAAATTATACTCACGAATTATGAATACCAGACGGACATCTCAAATGTACGCCGGTACTCATAATTCCTAAATTATCGTCTACAACTAATAATGCACAAAATCGTCTACAACACATTTTTCTGGGTATTTGTCGTTGAAAAACCTAGACACAATTAACGCATGGCGCCCACGTCAAAACACACACAGACCGTCCTTCAATGTCTGCAATGCTTCGATCATGTATGCACATCTTCAACCCTTATCACGTTTGCAATTTGCAACGTACAAGGAGAGGAACGCAGCCTAACTTCGGCACAAGATATCACCACAGATATCATTCAAGTCTGAGCAACAAAACGATACACTCGTTTTCCGCGTGTGTTTGGTATGATCAATACCCAAGTTTCTTCTCCAAAATCGTGGTTACAAATAGTTCGTTCGGTGTCTAAGTCTTCTGTTTCTTAAAACAGACATGGCTCTTTTAACTATACAATCTCAGTTAAAAACAGTGTTGTATATATAAAAAACAGTGTTGTGTAAAAATTATATGTTTGGTTTTTAAATAAACCTAAAAAGAAAAGGACGAAATTAACCACAACGGACAACAACTGAATACTACAGACGTCAGGATTAAAACACAAAATATTCAAAAACAATCAATATATTCTACACCTTTAAAAAAGCTCATGGTATGTCAAATATATTTCTTATATTTTATTTAAACTCATGTACTATCATTTAACCATAAAACCCTTGCCCCTATGTCTTGGTTTCGTACCAAATTTAACCCTTCAAAATTCAGGCCGAGTAAGCTCGCTGAAGAGACCTCGTGGTGGGGGTCGAAAACGTTACGAGCCACCAACAAAAACAACCTAGTTGTTTTAAGAACCCTTCACGGGAAAATCTTCCGTCTCAAAAACGGTCGATCAACAAAAACGGCCTATCTGTCTGTCTCTCTAATATACCACTTTTATTATTTTTACTATTACCGTTTAATAAAATGTTTTTCATAACCATAACAATACAACATTTATCTTAAACATATATATACATACCTATTACATAGAAGTTGACGGATTTTCCAGGGACAATCATGATGTTGAATATGTTATTTTTCAACTTCTGATTGAGCCTTTGGATTCATATTGACCCTAGGCGAAGTCAATCAAGGTTTTGAATATGTTATTTTCAACCTCTGATTGAACTTCTGGCTTTATATCGACCCTAGTTGACGGACTTTCCTATGTCGAGATCGATCAGGAGATCAATTACGATGTTGAATAAGTTATTTTCAACTTCTGATTGGACATCTGATCACATATCGACCCTAGATGACGAATTTCGTATGCCCAGGTTGATCCCGAAGGCAATTACAATGTCGAGGGTGACCCCGAAAGCAAAAATAATTTTTGAATATTTTCCTACTTTTTATCTCCCTATCCATCCACCTATCCATCCACCAAAAAAATCTAAAACCTAAATCTAAATCTCTATCTAAACCTTTTTTAAATCTAAATCTAAACCTATTCTAAACCTAAATCTAAACCTATTCTTAATCTAAATCTATATTTCTTAAGCTAAATCTGAATCTAAATCTAAATCTGAACCTATTCTAATTCTAAACCTTATTCTAAATCTAAATCTAAACCTATTCTAAACCTAAATCTAAACCTATTCTTAATCTAAATCTATATCTGAATCTAAATCTAAATCTGAACCTATTCTGAATCTAAACCTATATCCTAAACTTAATCTATACCTATTTCTAAACCTAAATCTCTATCTAAATCTAAACCTTATTCTAAATCTGAATCTAAACCTATTCTAAACCTAAATATAAACCTATTCTTAATCTAAATCTATATCTTAAGCTAAAATCTGAATCTAAATCTAAATCTGAACCTATTCTAAATCTAAACCTTAGTCTAAATCTAAATCTAAACCTATCCTAAACCTAAATCTAAACCTATTCTTAATCTAAATCTATATCTTAAGCTAAATCTGAATCTAAATCTGAACCTATTCTAAATCTAAATCTATATCCTAATCTTAATCTATACCAAATTCTAAACCTAAATCTCTATCTAAATCTAAACCTTATTCTAAATCTAAACCTATTCTAAACCTAAATCTAAACCTATTCTTAATCTAAATCTATATCTTAAGCTAAATCTGAATCTAAATGTGAACCTATTCTAAATCTATCCTAATCTTAATCTATACCTAATTCTAAACCTAAATCTCTATCTAAATCTAAACCTTACTCAAAATCTAAATCTAAACCTATTCTAAACCTAAAACTAAACCTATTCTTAATCTAAATCTATATCTTAAGCTTAATCTGAATCTAAATCTAAATCTGAACCTATTCTAAATCTAAATCTATATCCTAATCTAAATCTATACCTAATTCTAAACCTTAATCTCTATCTAAATCAAAACCTTATTCTAAATCTGAATCTAAACCTAAATCTAAACCTATTCTAATTCTAAACCTATTTTAAATCTAAATCTATATCTTATATCTAAATCTAAACCTAAATATAAATCAAAACCTAAATCTAAGACTAAATCTATTTCTAAAACTAAATCTAAACCTAAATCTAAACCAATTCTAAATCTATTCTATAACTGAATCTAAATCTAAATCTGAACCTATTCTAAATCTAAATCTATATCCTAAACTTAATCTATACCTAATTCTAAACCTAAATCTCTATCTAAATCTAAACCTTATTCTAAATCTGAATCTAATCCTATTCTAAACCTAAATCTAAACCTATTCTTAATCTAAATCTATATCTTAAGCTAAAATCTGAATCTAAATCTAAATCTGAACCTATTCTAAATCTAAACCTTATTCTAAATCTAAATCTAAACCTATTCTAAACCTAAATCTAAACCTATTCTTAATCTAAATCTATATCTTAAGCTAAATCTGAATCTAAATCTGAACCTATTCTAAATCTAAATCTATATCCTAATCTTAATCTATACCAAATTCTAAACCTAAATCTCTATCTAAATCTAAACCTTATTCTAAATCTAAATCTAAACCTATTCTAAACCTAAATCTAAACCTATTCTTAATCTAAATCTATATCTTAAGCTAAATCTGAATCTAAATCTGAACCTATTCTAAATCTATCCTAATCTTAATCTATACCTAATTCTAAACCTAAATCTCTATCTAAATCTAAACCTTACTCTAAATCTAAATCTAAATCTAAACCTATTCTAAACCTAAAACTAAACCTATTCTTAATCTAAATCTATATCTTAAGCTTAATCTGAATCTAAATCTAAATCTGAACCTATTCTAAATCTAAATCTATATCCTAATCTAAATCTATACCTAATTCTAAACCTAAATCTCTATCTAAATCTAAACCTTATTCTAAATCTGAATCTAAACCTAAATCTAAACCTATTCTAATTCTAAACCTATTTTAAATCTAAATCTATATCTTATATCTAAATCTAAACCTAAATATAAATCAAAACCTAAATCTAAGACTAAATCTATTTCTAAAACTAAATCTAAACCTAAATCTAAACCAATTCTAAATCTAATCTATAACTGAATCTAAATCTAAATCTGAACCTATTCTAAATCTAAATCTATATCTTAAGCTAAAATCTGAATCTAAATCTAAATCTGAACCTATTCTAAATCTAAACCTTATTCTAAATCTAAATCTAAACCTATTCTAAACCTAAATCTAAACCTATTCTTAATCTAAATCTATATCTTAAGCTAAATCTGAATCTAAATCTGAACCTATTCTAAATCTAAATCTATATCCTAATCTTAATCTATACCTAATTCTAAACCTAAATCTCTATCTTAATCTAAACCTTATTCTAAATCTAAATCTAAACCTATTCTAAACCTAAAACTAAACCTATTCTTAATCTAAATCTATATCTTAAGCTAAATCTGAATCTAAATCTAAATCTGAACCTATTCTAAATCTAAATCTATATCCTAATCTAAATCTATACCTAATTCTAAACCTAAATCTCTATCTAAATCTAAACCTTATTCTAAATCTGAATCTAAACCTAAATCTAAACCTATTCTAATTCTAAACCTATTTTAAATCCAAATCTATATCTTATATCTAAATCTAAACCTAAATATAAATCAAAACCTAAATCTAAGACTAAATCTATTTCTAAAACTAAATCTAAACCTTAATCTAAACCAATTCTAAATCTAATCTATAACTGAATCTATATCTAAACCTATTCTAATTCCAAACCTACTCTTAATCTAAATCTATATCTTAATCTACATCTGAATCTAAATCTAAACCTAAACCTAATCTAAATCTATATCTTAATCTAAATCTGAATCTAAAACTAAATCTAAAACCTAAATCTAAATCTATTTCCAAATCTAAAATCTAAATCTAAACCTATTCTAATTCTAAACCTATTCTAAATCCATATCTCACTAACACTCTCTCTATCTCACTATCTAACCATCTAACAACCTACCTATCTTTCTATCATGCTATTCTTAACTGGTTACCATGGTTGTGGAACCTAAACCCACAACCATCTGGCACAAAAACTTTCGTTTGTTCTGGCTAGGTTAGAAGCAGGTCATTACCTGCAGGATGTCTGTCGCTGCCCGGGCACTTGCCTTGGGACATCACTCTCATCCAGGCCCCAACGTTCGACGATCTACGAAAAATATATGTTATCATACCAGTAGCTTCCATCAGATAGGTAGTTTTTAAGTAGCTTAAATTCAATTTTTTTAAATTTCACGTTTCCTGGCTTATCTGGGAAACATTTGCTTTTCCCTATCACCAAAAATTGTTCCCAGAATCCTTTGGACTCTCGGAACCTCACAACATCCTCAAATAATATTTGATCTTGAATTGGTTGGCCTCAACCCAATTCCTGGTCACATCAAGTTAAACCATACGTTTACACTTGATCAAATTATGTCATTTATACACAATAACATTCAATGATGTATGCATGTCCTCACGATATACATGCACGCATCACCGAATGTTCACAAATCGACGCGTTGTCTGCAGCTTATTCAGGTATAGATCTTCTCAAAACATCCACACTGGCAGAATATATATTATATTTATATTTTTATATATTATTCGCCACTACATAGGTTTTCGTTCCCACTGTCATGTGGTAAAAATTATACTCACGAATTATGAATACCAGACGGACATCTCAAATGTACGCCGGTACTCATAATTCCTAAATTATCGTCTACAACTAATAATGCACAAAATCGTCTACAACACATTTTTCTGGGTATTTGTCGTTGAAAAACCTAGACACAATTAACGCATGGCGCCCACGTCAAAACACACACAGACCGTCCTTCAATGTCTGCAATGCTTCGATCATGTATGCACATCTTCAACCCTTATCACGTTTGCAATTTGCAACGTACAAGGAGAGGAACGCAGCCTAACTTCGGCACAAGATATCACCACAGATATCATTCAAGTCTGAGCAACAAAACGATACACTCGTTTTCCGCGTGTGTTTGGTATGATCAATACCCAAGTTTCTTCTCCAAAATCGTGGTTACAAATAGTTCGTTCGGTGTCTAAGTCTTCTGTTTCTTAAAACAGACATGGCTCTTTTAACTATACAATCTCAGTTAAAAACAGTGTTGTATATATAAAAAACAGTGTTGTGTAAAAATTATATGTTTGGTTTTTAAATAAACCTAAAAAGAAAAGGACGAAATTAACCACAACGGACAACAACTGAATACTACAGACGTCAGGATTAAAACACAAAATATTCAAAAACAATCAATATATTCTACACCTTTAAAAAAGCTCATGGTATGTCAAATATATTTCTTATATTTTATTTAAACTCATGTACTATCATTTAACCATAAAACCCTTGCCCCTATGTCTTGGTTTCGTACCAAATTTAACCCTTCAAAATTCAGGCCGAGTAAGCTCGCTGAAGAGACCTCGTGGTGGGGGTCGAAAACGTTACGAGCCACCAACAAAAACAACCTAGTTGTTTTAAGAACCCTTCACGGGAAAATCTTCCGTCTCAAAAACGGTCGATCAACAAAAACGGCCTATCTGTCTGTCTCTCTAATATACCACTTTTATTATTTTTACTATTACCGTTTAATAAAATGTTTTTCATAACCATAACAATACAACATTTATCTTAAACATATATATACATACCTATTACATAGAAGTTGACGGATTTTCCAGGGACAATCATGATGTTGAATATGTTATTTTTCAACTTCTGATTGAGCCTTTGGATTCATATTGACCCTAGGCGAAGTCAATCAAGGTTTTGAATATGTTATTTTCAACCTCTGATTGAACTTCTGGCTTTATATCGACCCTAGTTGACGGACTTTCCTATGTCGAGATCGATCAGGAGATCAATTACGATGTTGAATAAGTTATTTTCAACTTCTGATTGGACATCTGATCACATATCGACCCTAGATGACGAATTTCGTATGCCCAGGTTGATCCCGAAGGCAATTACAATGTCGAGGGTGACCCCGAAAGCAAAAATAATTTTTGAATATTTTCCTACTTTTTATCTCCCTATCCATCCACCTATCCATCCACCAAAAAAATCTAAAACCTAAATCTAAATCTCTATCTAAACCTTTTTTAAATCTAAATCTAAACCTATTCTAAACCTAAATCTAAACCTATTCTTAATCTAAATCTATATTTCTTAAGCTAAATCTGAATCTAAATCTAAATCTGAACCTATTCTAATTCTAAACCTTATTCTAAATCTAAATCTAAACCTATTCTAAACCTAAATCTAAACCTATTCTTAATCTAAATCTATATCTGAATCTAAATCTAAATCTGAACCTATTCTGAATCTAAACCTATATCCTAAACTTAATCTATACCTATTTCTAAACCTAAATCTCTATCTAAATCTAAACCTTATTCTAAATCTGAATCTAAACCTATTCTAAACCTAAATATAAACCTATTCTTAATCTAAATCTATATCTTAAGCTAAAATCTGAATCTAAATCTAAATCTGAACCTATTCTAAATCTAAACCTTAGTCTAAATCTAAATCTAAACCTATCCTAAACCTAAATCTAAACCTATTCTTAATCTAAATCTATATCTTAAGCTAAATCTGAATCTAAATCTGAACCTATTCTAAATCTAAATCTATATCCTAATCTTAATCTATACCAAATTCTAAACCTAAATCTCTATCTAAATCTAAACCTTATTCTAAATCTAAACCTATTCTAAACCTAAATCTAAACCTATTCTTAATCTAAATCTATATCTTAAGCTAAATCTGAATCTAAATGTGAACCTATTCTAAATCTATCCTAATCTTAATCTATACCTAATTCTAAACCTAAATCTCTATCTAAATCTAAACCTTACTCAAAATCTAAATCTAAACCTATTCTAAACCTAAAACTAAACCTATTCTTAATCTAAATCTATATCTTAAGCTTAATCTGAATCTAAATCTAAATCTGAACCTATTCTAAATCTAAATCTATATCCTAATCTAAATCTATACCTAATTCTAAACCTTAATCTCTATCTAAATCAAAACCTTATTCTAAATCTGAATCTAAACCTAAATCTAAACCTATTCTAATTCTAAACCTATTTTAAATCTAAATCTATATCTTATATCTAAATCTAAACCTAAATATAAATCAAAACCTAAATCTAAGACTAAATCTATTTCTAAAACTAAATCTAAACCTAAATCTAAACCAATTCTAAATCTATTCTATAACTGAATCTAAATCTAAATCTGAACCTATTCTAAATCTAAATCTATATCCTAAACTTAATCTATACCTAATTCTAAACCTAAATCTCTATCTAAATCTAAACCTTATTCTAAATCTGAATCTAATCCTATTCTAAACCTAAATCTAAACCTATTCTTAATCTAAATCTATATCTTAAGCTAAAATCTGAATCTAAATCTAAATCTGAACCTATTCTAAATCTAAACCTTATTCTAAATCTAAATCTAAACCTATTCTAAACCTAAATCTAAACCTATTCTTAATCTAAATCTATATCTTAAGCTAAATCTGAATCTAAATCTGAACCTATTCTAAATCTAAATCTATATCCTAATCTTAATCTATACCAAATTCTAAACCTAAATCTCTATCTAAATCTAAACCTTATTCTAAATCTAAATCTAAACCTATTCTAAACCTAAATCTAAACCTATTCTTAATCTAAATCTATATCTTAAGCTAAATCTGAATCTAAATCTGAACCTATTCTAAATCTATCCTAATCTTAATCTATACCTAATTCTAAACCTAAATCTCTATCTAAATCTAAACCTTACTCTAAATCTAAATCTAAATCTAAACCTATTCTAAACCTAAAACTAAACCTATTCTTAATCTAAATCTATATCTTAAGCTTAATCTGAATCTAAATCTAAATCTGAACCTATTCTAAATCTAAATCTATATCCTAATCTAAATCTATACCTAATTCTAAACCTAAATCTCTATCTAAATCTAAACCTTATTCTAAATCTGAATCTAAACCTAAATCTAAACCTATTCTAATTCTAAACCTATTTTAAATCTAAATCTATATCTTATATCTAAATCTAAACCTAAATATAAATCAAAACCTAAATCTAAGACTAAATCTATTTCTAAAACTAAATCTAAACCTAAATCTAAACCAATTCTAAATCTAATCTATAACTGAATCTAAATCTAAATCTGAACCTATTCTAAATCTAAATCTATATCTTAAGCTAAAATCTGAATCTAAATCTAAATCTGAACCTATTCTAAATCTAAACCTTATTCTAAATCTAAATCTAAACCTATTCTAAACCTAAATCTAAACCTATTCTTAATCTAAATCTATATCTTAAGCTAAATCTGAATCTAAATCTGAACCTATTCTAAATCTAAATCTATATCCTAATCTTAATCTATACCTAATTCTAAACCTAAATCTCTATCTTAATCTAAACCTTATTCTAAATCTAAATCTAAACCTATTCTAAACCTAAAACTAAACCTATTCTTAATCTAAATCTATATCTTAAGCTAAATCTGAATCTAAATCTAAATCTGAACCTATTCTAAATCTAAATCTATATCCTAATCTAAATCTATACCTAATTCTAAACCTAAATCTCTATCTAAATCTAAACCTTATTCTAAATCTGAATCTAAACCTAAATCTAAACCTATTCTAATTCTAAACCTATTTTAAATCCAAATCTATATCTTATATCTAAATCTAAACCTAAATATAAATCAAAACCTAAATCTAAGACTAAATCTATTTCTAAAACTAAATCTAAACCTTAATCTAAACCAATTCTAAATCTAATCTATAACTGAATCTATATCTAAACCTATTCTAATTCCAAACCTACTCTTAATCTAAATCTATATCTTAATCTACATCTGAATCTAAATCTAAACCTAAACCTAATCTAAATCTATATCTTAATCTAAATCTGAATCTAAAACTAAATCTAAAACCTAAATCTAAATCTATTTCCAAATCTAAAATCTAAATCTAAACCTATTCTAATTCTAAACCTATTCTAAATCCATATCTCACTAACACTCTCTCTATCTCACTATCTAACCATCTAACAACCTACCTATCTTTCTATCATGCTATTCTTAACTGGTTACCATGGTTGTGGAACCTAAACCCACAACCATCTGGCACAAAAACTTTCGTTTGTTCTGGCTAGGTTAGAAGCAGGTCATTACCTGCAGGATGTCTGTCGCTGCCCGGGCACTTGCCTTGGGACATCACTCTCATCCAGGCCCCAACGTTCGACGATCTACGAAAAATATATGTTATCATACCAGTAGCTTCCATCAGATAGGTAGTTTTTAAGTAGTTTAAATTCAATTTTTTTAAATTTCACGTTTCCTGGCTTATCTGGGAAACATTTGCTTTTCCCTATCACCAAAAATTGTTCCCAGAATCCTTTGGACTCTCGGAACCTCACAACATCCTCAAATAATATTTGATCTTGAATTGGTTGGCCTCAACCCAATTCCTGGTCACATCAAGTTAAACCATACGTTTACACTTGATCAAATTATGTCATTTATACACAATAACATTCAATGATGTATGCATGTCCTCACGATATACATGCACGCATCACCGAATGTTCACAAATCGACGCGTTGTCTGCAGCTTATTCAGGTATAGATCTTCTCAAAACATCCACACTGGCAGAATATATATTATATTTATATTTTTATATATTATTCGCCACTACATAGGTTTTCGTTCCCACTGTCATGTGGTAAAAATTATACTCACGAATTATGAATACCAGACGGACATCTCAAATGTACGCCGGTACTCATAATTCCTAAATTATCGTCTACAACTAATAATGCACAAAATCGTCTACAACACATTTTTCTGGGTATTTGTCGTTGAAAAACCTAGACACAATTAACGCATGGCGCCCACGTCAAAACACACACAGACCGTCCTTCAATGTCTGCAATGCTTCGATCATGTATGCACATCTTCAACCCTTATCACGTTTGCAATTTGCAACGTACAAGGAGAGGAACGCAGCCTAACTTCGGCACAAGATATCACCACAGATATCATTCAAGTCTGAGCAACAAAACGATACACTCGTTTTCCGCGTGTGTTTGGTATGATCAATACCCAAGTTTCTTCTCCAAAATCGTGGTTACAAATAGTTCGTTCGGTGTCTAAGTCTTCTGTTTCTTAAAACAGACATGGCTCTTTTAACTATACAATCTCAGTTAAAAACAGTGTTGTATATATAAAAAACAGTGTTGTGTAAAAATTATATGTTTGGTTTTTAAATAAACCTAAAAAGAAAAGGACGAAATTAACCACAACGGACAACAACTGAATACTACAGACGTCAGGATTAAAACACAAAATATTCAAAAACAATCAATATATTCTACACCTTTAAAAAAGCTCATGGTATGTCAAATATATTTCTTATATTTTATTTAAACTCATGTACTATCATTTAACCATAAAACCCTTGCCCCTATGTCTTGGTTTCGTACCAAATTTAACCCTTCAAAATTCAGGCCGAGTAAGCTCGCTGAAGAGACCTCGTGGTGGGGGTCGAAAACGTTACGAGCCACCAACAAAAACAACCTAGTTGTTTTAAGAACCCTTCACGGGAAAATCTTCCGTCTCAAAAACGGTCGATCAACAAAAACGGCCTATCTGTCTGTCTCTCTAATATACCACTTTTATTATTTTTACTATTACCGTTTAATAAAATGTTTTTCATAACCATAACAATACAACATTTATCTTAAACATATATATACATACCTATTACATAGAAGTTGACGGATTTTCCAGGGACAATCATGATGTTGAATATGTTATTTTTCAACTTCTGATTGAGCCTTTGGATTCATATTGACCCTAGGCGAAGTCAATCAAGGTTTTGAATATGTTATTTTCAACCTCTGATTGAACTTCTGGCTTTATATCGACCCTAGTTGACGGACTTTCCTATGTCGAGATCGATCAGGAGATCAATTACGATGTTGAATAAGTTATTTTCAACTTCTGATTGGACATCTGATCACATATCGACCCTAGATGACGAATTTCGTATGCCCAGGTTGATCCCGAAGGCAATTACAATGTCGAGGGTGACCCCGAAAGCAAAAATAATTTTTGAATATTTTCCTACTTTTTATCTCCCTATCCATCCACCTATCCATCCACCAAAAAAATCTAAAACCTAAATCTAAATCTCTATCTAAACCTTTTTTAAATCTAAATCTAAACCTATTCTAAACCTAAATCTAAACCTATTCTTAATCTAAATCTATATTTCTTAAGCTAAATCTGAATCTAAATCTAAATCTGAACCTATTCTAATTCTAAACCTTATTCTAAATCTAAATCTAAACCTATTCTAAACCTAAATCTAAACCTATTCTTAATCTAAATCTATATCTGAATCTAAATCTAAATCTGAACCTATTCTGAATCTAAACCTATATCCTAAACTTAATCTATACCTATTTCTAAACCTAAATCTCTATCTAAATCTAAACCTTATTCTAAATCTGAATCTAAACCTATTCTAAACCTAAATATAAACCTATTCTTAATCTAAATCTATATCTTAAGCTAAAATCTGAATCTAAATCTAAATCTGAACCTATTCTAAATCTAAACCTTAGTCTAAATCTAAATCTAAACCTATCCTAAACCTAAATCTAAACCTATTCTTAATCTAAATCTATATCTTAAGCTAAATCTGAATCTAAATCTGAACCTATTCTAAATCTAAATCTATATCCTAATCTTAATCTATACCAAATTCTAAACCTAAATCTCTATCTAAATCTAAACCTTATTCTAAATCTAAACCTATTCTAAACCTAAATCTAAACCTATTCTTAATCTAAATCTATATCTTAAGCTAAATCTGAATCTAAATGTGAACCTATTCTAAATCTATCCTAATCTTAATCTATACCTAATTCTAAACCTAAATCTCTATCTAAATCTAAACCTTACTCAAAATCTAAATCTAAACCTATTCTAAACCTAAAACTAAACCTATTCTTAATCTAAATCTATATCTTAAGCTTAATCTGAATCTAAATCTAAATCTGAACCTATTCTAAATCTAAATCTATATCCTAATCTAAATCTATACCTAATTCTAAACCTTAATCTCTATCTAAATCAAAACCTTATTCTAAATCTGAATCTAAACCTAAATCTAAACCTATTCTAATTCTAAACCTATTTTAAATCTAAATCTATATCTTATATCTAAATCTAAACCTAAATATAAATCAAAACCTAAATCTAAGACTAAATCTATTTCTAAAACTAAATCTAAACCTAAATCTAAACCAATTCTAAATCTATTCTATAACTGAATCTAAATCTAAATCTGAACCTATTCTAAATCTAAATCTATATCCTAAACTTAATCTATACCTAATTCTAAACCTAAATCTCTATCTAAATCTAAACCTTATTCTAAATCTGAATCTAATCCTATTCTAAACCTAAATCTAAACCTATTCTTAATCTAAATCTATATCTTAAGCTAAAATCTGAATCTAAATCTAAATCTGAACCTATTCTAAATCTAAACCTTATTCTAAATCTAAATCTAAACCTATTCTAAACCTAAATCTAAACCTATTCTTAATCTAAATCTATATCTTAAGCTAAATCTGAATCTAAATCTGAACCTATTCTAAATCTAAATCTATATCCTAATCTTAATCTATACCAAATTCTAAACCTAAATCTCTATCTAAATCTAAACCTTATTCTAAATCTAAATCTAAACCTATTCTAAACCTAAATCTAAACCTATTCTTAATCTAAATCTATATCTTAAGCTAAATCTGAATCTAAATCTGAACCTATTCTAAATCTATCCTAATCTTAATCTATACCTAATTCTAAACCTAAATCTCTATCTAAATCTAAACCTTACTCTAAATCTAAATCTAAATCTAAACCTATTCTAAACCTAAAACTAAACCTATTCTTAATCTAAATCTATATCTTAAGCTTAATCTGAATCTAAATCTAAATCTGAACCTATTCTAAATCTAAATCTATATCCTAATCTAAATCTATACCTAATTCTAAACCTAAATCTCTATCTAAATCTAAACCTTATTCTAAATCTGAATCTAAACCTAAATCTAAACCTATTCTAATTCTAAACCTATTTTAAATCTAAATCTATATCTTATATCTAAATCTAAACCTAAATATAAATCAAAACCTAAATCTAAGACTAAATCTATTTCTAAAACTAAATCTAAACCTAAATCTAAACCAATTCTAAATCTAATCTATAACTGAATCTAAATCTAAATCTGAACCTATTCTAAATCTAAATCTATATCTTAAGCTAAAATCTGAATCTAAATCTAAATCTGAACCTATTCTAAATCTAAACCTTATTCTAAATCTAAATCTAAACCTATTCTAAACCTAAATCTAAACCTATTCTTAATCTAAATCTATATCTTAAGCTAAATCTGAATCTAAATCTGAACCTATTCTAAATCTAAATCTATATCCTAATCTTAATCTATACCTAATTCTAAACCTAAATCTCTATCTTAATCTAAACCTTATTCTAAATCTAAATCTAAACCTATTCTAAACCTAAAACTAAACCTATTCTTAATCTAAATCTATATCTTAAGCTAAATCTGAATCTAAATCTAAATCTGAACCTATTCTAAATCTAAATCTATATCCTAATCTAAATCTATACCTAATTCTAAACCTAAATCTCTATCTAAATCTAAACCTTATTCTAAATCTGAATCTAAACCTAAATCTAAACCTATTCTAATTCTAAACCTATTTTAAATCCAAATCTATATCTTATATCTAAATCTAAACCTAAATATAAATCAAAACCTAAATCTAAGACTAAATCTATTTCTAAAACTAAATCTAAACCTTAATCTAAACCAATTCTAAATCTAATCTATAACTGAATCTATATCTAAACCTATTCTAATTCCAAACCTACTCTTAATCTAAATCTATATCTTAATCTACATCTGAATCTAAATCTAAACCTAAACCTAATCTAAATCTATATCTTAATCTAAATCTGAATCTAAAACTAAATCTAAAACCTAAATCTAAATCTATTTCCAAATCTAAAATCTAAATCTAAACCTATTCTAATTCTAAACCTATTCTAAATCCATATCTCACTAACACTCTCTCTATCTCACTATCTAACCATCTAACAACCTACCTATCTTTCTATCATGCTATTCTTAACTGGTTACCATGGTTGTGGAACCTAAACCCACAACCATCTGGCACAAAAACTTTCGTTTGTTCTGGCTAGGTTAGAAGCAGGTCATTACCTGCAGGATGTCTGTCGCTGCCCGGGCACTTGCCTTGGGACATCACTCTCATCCAGGCCCCAACGTTCGACGATCTACGAAAAATATATGTTATCATACCAGTAGCTTCCATCAGATAGGTAGTTTTTAAGTAGTTTAAATTCAATTTTTTTAAATTTCACGTTTCCTGGCTTATCTGGGAAACATTTGCTTTTCCCTATCACCAAAAATTGTTCCCAGAATCCTTTGGACTCTCGGAACCTCACAACATCCTCAAATAATATTTGATCTTGAATTGGTTGGCCTCAACCCAATTCCTGGTCACATCAAGTTAAACCATACGTTTACACTTGATCAAATTATGTCATTTATACACAATAACATTCAATGATGTATGCATGTCCTCACGATATACATGCACGCATCACCGAATGTTCACAAATCGACGCGTTGTCTGCAGCTTATTCAGGTATAGATCTTCTCAAAACATCCACACTGGCAGAATATATATTATATTTATATTTTTATATATTATTCGCCACTACATAGGTTTTCGTTCCCACTGTCATGTGGTAAAAATTATACTCACGAATTATGAATACCAGACGGACATCTCAAATGTACGCCGGTACTCATAATTCCTAAATTATCGTCTACAACTAATAATGCACAAAATCGTCTACAACACATTTTTCTGGGTATTTGTCGTTGAAAAACCTAGACACAATTAACGCATGGCGCCCACGTCAAAACACACACAGACCGTCCTTCAATGTCTGCAATGCTTCGATCATGTATGCACATCTTCAACCCTTATCACGTTTGCAATTTGCAACGTACAAGGAGAGGAACGCAGCCTAACTTCGGCACAAGATATCACCACAGATATCATTCAAGTCTGAGCAACAAAACGATACACTCGTTTTCCGCGTGTGTTTGGTATGATCAATACCCAAGTTTCTTCTCCAAAATCGTGGTTACAAATAGTTCGTTCGGTGTCTAAGTCTTCTGTTTCTTAAAACAGACATGGCTCTTTTAACTATACAATCTCAGTTAAAAACAGTGTTGTATATATAAAAAACAGTGTTGTGTAAAAATTATATGTTTGGTTTTTAAATAAACCTAAAAAGAAAAGGACGAAATTAACCACAACGGACAACAACTGAATACTACAGACGTCAGGATTAAAACACAAAATATTCAAAAACAATCAATATATTCTACACCTTTAAAAAAGCTCATGGTATGTCAAATATATTTCTTATATTTTATTTAAACTCATGTACTATCATTTAACCATAAAACCCTTGCCCCTATGTCTTGGTTTCGTACCAAATTTAACCCTTCAAAATTCAGGCCGAGTAAGCTCGCTGAAGAGACCTCGTGGTGGGGGTCGAAAACGTTACGAGCCACCAACAAAAACAACCTAGTTGTTTTAAGAACCCTTCACGGGAAAATCTTCCGTCTCAAAAACGGTCGATCAACAAAAACGGCCTATCTGTCTGTCTCTCTAATATACCACTTTTATTATTTTTACTATTACCGTTTAATAAAATGTTTTTCATAACCATAACAATACAACATTTATCTTAAACATATATATACATACCTATTACATAGAAGTTGACGGATTTTCCAGGGACAATCATGATGTTGAATATGTTATTTTTCAACTTCTGATTGAGCCTTTGGATTCATATTGACCCTAGGCGAAGTCAATCAAGGTTTTGAATATGTTATTTTCAACCTCTGATTGAACTTCTGGCTTTATATCGACCCTAGTTGACGGACTTTCCTATGTCGAGATCGATCAGGAGATCAATTACGATGTTGAATAAGTTATTTTCAACTTCTGATTGGACATCTGATCACATATCGACCCTAGATGACGAATTTCGTATGCCCAGGTTGATCCCGAAGGCAATTACAATGTCGAGGGTGACCCCGAAAGCAAAAATAATTTTTGAATATTTTCCTACTTTTTATCTCCCTATCCATCCACCTATCCATCCACCAAAAAAATCTAAAACCTAAATCTAAATCTCTATCTAAACCTTTTTTAAATCTAAATCTAAACCTATTCTAAACCTAAATCTAAACCTATTCTTAATCTAAATCTATATTTCTTAAGCTAAATCTGAATCTAAATCTAAATCTGAACCTATTCTAATTCTAAACCTTATTCTAAATCTAAATCTAAACCTATTCTAAACCTAAATCTAAACCTATTCTTAATCTAAATCTATATCTGAATCTAAATCTAAATCTGAACCTATTCTGAATCTAAACCTATATCCTAAACTTAATCTATACCTATTTCTAAACCTAAATCTCTATCTAAATCTAAACCTTATTCTAAATCTGAATCTAAACCTATTCTAAACCTAAATATAAACCTATTCTTAATCTAAATCTATATCTTAAGCTAAAATCTGAATCTAAATCTAAATCTGAACCTATTCTAAATCTAAACCTTAGTCTAAATCTAAATCTAAACCTATCCTAAACCTAAATCTAAACCTATTCTTAATCTAAATCTATATCTTAAGCTAAATCTGAATCTAAATCTGAACCTATTCTAAATCTAAATCTATATCCTAATCTTAATCTATACCAAATTCTAAACCTAAATCTCTATCTAAATCTAAACCTTATTCTAAATCTAAACCTATTCTAAACCTAAATCTAAACCTATTCTTAATCTAAATCTATATCTTAAGCTAAATCTGAATCTAAATGTGAACCTATTCTAAATCTATCCTAATCTTAATCTATACCTAATTCTAAACCTAAATCTCTATCTAAATCTAAACCTTACTCAAAATCTAAATCTAAACCTATTCTAAACCTAAAACTAAACCTATTCTTAATCTAAATCTATATCTTAAGCTTAATCTGAATCTAAATCTAAATCTGAACCTATTCTAAATCTAAATCTATATCCTAATCTAAATCTATACCTAATTCTAAACCTTAATCTCTATCTAAATCAAAACCTTATTCTAAATCTGAATCTAAACCTAAATCTAAACCTATTCTAATTCTAAACCTATTTTAAATCTAAATCTATATCTTATATCTAAATCTAAACCTAAATATAAATCAAAACCTAAATCTAAGACTAAATCTATTTCTAAAACTAAATCTAAACCTAAATCTAAACCAATTCTAAATCTATTCTATAACTGAATCTAAATCTAAATCTGAACCTATTCTAAATCTAAATCTATATCCTAAACTTAATCTATACCTAATTCTAAACCTAAATCTCTATCTAAATCTAAACCTTATTCTAAATCTGAATCTAATCCTATTCTAAACCTAAATCTAAACCTATTCTTAATCTAAATCTATATCTTAAGCTAAAATCTGAATCTAAATCTAAATCTGAACCTATTCTAAATCTAAACCTTATTCTAAATCTAAATCTAAACCTATTCTAAACCTAAATCTAAACCTATTCTTAATCTAAATCTATATCTTAAGCTAAATCTGAATCTAAATCTGAACCTATTCTAAATCTAAATCTATATCCTAATCTTAATCTATACCAAATTCTAAACCTAAATCTCTATCTAAATCTAAACCTTATTCTAAATCTAAATCTAAACCTATTCTAAACCTAAATCTAAACCTATTCTTAATCTAAATCTATATCTTAAGCTAAATCTGAATCTAAATCTGAACCTATTCTAAATCTATCCTAATCTTAATCTATACCTAATTCTAAACCTAAATCTCTATCTAAATCTAAACCTTACTCTAAATCTAAATCTAAATCTAAACCTATTCTAAACCTAAAACTAAACCTATTCTTAATCTAAATCTATATCTTAAGCTTAATCTGAATCTAAATCTAAATCTGAACCTATTCTAAATCTAAATCTATATCCTAATCTAAATCTATACCTAATTCTAAACCTAAATCTCTATCTAAATCTAAACCTTATTCTAAATCTGAATCTAAACCTAAATCTAAACCTATTCTAATTCTAAACCTATTTTAAATCTAAATCTATATCTTATATCTAAATCTAAACCTAAATATAAATCAAAACCTAAATCTAAGACTAAATCTATTTCTAAAACTAAATCTAAACCTAAATCTAAACCAATTCTAAATCTAATCTATAACTGAATCTAAATCTAAATCTGAACCTATTCTAAATCTAAATCTATATCTTAAGCTAAAATCTGAATCTAAATCTAAATCTGAACCTATTCTAAATCTAAACCTTATTCTAAATCTAAATCTAAACCTATTCTAAACCTAAATCTAAACCTATTCTTAATCTAAATCTATATCTTAAGCTAAATCTGAATCTAAATCTGAACCTATTCTAAATCTAAATCTATATCCTAATCTTAATCTATACCTAATTCTAAACCTAAATCTCTATCTTAATCTAAACCTTATTCTAAATCTAAATCTAAACCTATTCTAAACCTAAAACTAAACCTATTCTTAATCTAAATCTATATCTTAAGCTAAATCTGAATCTAAATCTAAATCTGAACCTATTCTAAATCTAAATCTATATCCTAATCTAAATCTATACCTAATTCTAAACCTAAATCTCTATCTAAATCTAAACCTTATTCTAAATCTGAATCTAAACCTAAATCTAAACCTATTCTAATTCTAAACCTATTTTAAATCCAAATCTATATCTTATATCTAAATCTAAACCTAAATATAAATCAAAACCTAAATCTAAGACTAAATCTATTTCTAAAACTAAATCTAAACCTTAATCTAAACCAATTCTAAATCTAATCTATAACTGAATCTATATCTAAACCTATTCTAATTCCAAACCTACTCTTAATCTAAATCTATATCTTAATCTACATCTGAATCTAAATCTAAACCTAAACCTAATCTAAATCTATATCTTAATCTAAATCTGAATCTAAAACTAAATCTAAAACCTAAATCTAAATCTATTTCCAAATCTAAAATCTAAATCTAAACCTATTCTAATTCTAAACCTATTCTAAATCCATATCTCACTAACACTCTCTCTATCTCACTATCTAACCATCTAACAACCTACCTATCTTTCTATCATGCTATTCTTAACTGGTTACCATGGTTGTGGAACCTAAACCCACAACCATCTGGCACAAAAACTTTCGTTTGTTCTGGCTAGGTTAGAAGCAGGTCATTACCTGCAGGATGTCTGTCGCTGCCCGGGCACTTGCCTTGGGACATCACTCTCATCCAGGCCCCAACGTTCGACGATCTACGAAAAATATATGTTATCATACCAGTAGCTTCCATCAGATAGGTAGTTTTTAAGTAGTTTAAATTCAATTTTTTTAAATTTCACGTTTCCTGGCTTATCTGGGAAACATTTGCTTTTCCCTATCACCAAAAATTGTTCCCAGAATCCTTTGGACTCTCGGAACCTCACAACATCCTCAAATAATATTTGATCTTGAATTGGTTGGCCTCAACCCAATTCCTGGTCACATCAAGTTAAACCATACGTTTACACTTGATCAAATTATGTCATTTATACACAATAACATTCAATGATGTATGCATGTCCTCACGATATACATGCACGCATCACCGAATGTTCACAAATCGACGCGTTGTCTGCAGCTTATTCAGGTATAGATCTTCTCAAAACATCCACACTGGCAGAATATATATTATATTTATATTTTTATATATTATTCGCCACTACATAGGTTTTCGTTCCCACTGTCATGTGGTAAAAATTATACTCACGAATTATGAATACCAGACGGACATCTCAAATGTACGCCGGTACTCATAATTCCTAAATTATCGTCTACAACTAATAATGCACAAAATCGTCTACAACACATTTTTCTGGGTATTTGTCGTTGAAAAACCTAGACACAATTAACGCATGGCGCCCACGTCAAAACACACACAGACCGTCCTTCAATGTCTGCAATGCTTCGATCATGTATGCACATCTTCAACCCTTATCACGTTTGCAATTTGCAACGTACAAGGAGAGGAACGCAGCCTAACTTCGGCACAAGATATCACCACAGATATCATTCAAGTCTGAGCAACAAAACGATACACTCGTTTTCCGCGTGTGTTTGGTATGATCAATACCCAAGTTTCTTCTCCAAAATCGTGGTTACAAATAGTTCGTTCGGTGTCTAAGTCTTCTGTTTCTTAAAACAGACATGGCTCTTTTAACTATACAATCTCAGTTAAAAACAGTGTTGTATATATAAAAAACAGTGTTGTGTAAAAATTATATGTTTGGTTTTTAAATAAACCTAAAAAGAAAAGGACGAAATTAACCACAACGGACAACAACTGAATACTACAGACGTCAGGATTAAAACACAAAATATTCAAAAACAATCAATATATTCTACACCTTTAAAAAAGCTCATGGTATGTCAAATATATTTCTTATATTTTATTTAAACTCATGTACTATCATTTAACCATAAAACCCTTGCCCCTATGTCTTGGTTTCGTACCAAATTTAACCCTTCAAAATTCAGGCCGAGTAAGCTCGCTGAAGAGACCTCGTGGTGGGGGTCGAAAACGTTACGAGCCACCAACAAAAACAACCTAGTTGTTTTAAGAACCCTTCACGGGAAAATCTTCCGTCTCAAAAACGGTCGATCAACAAAAACGGCCTATCTGTCTGTCTCTCTAATATACCACTTTTATTATTTTTACTATTACCGTTTAATAAAATGTTTTTCATAACCATAACAATACAACATTTATCTTAAACATATATATACATACCTATTACATAGAAGTTGACGGATTTTCCAGGGACAATCATGATGTTGAATATGTTATTTTTCAACTTCTGATTGAGCCTTTGGATTCATATTGACCCTAGGCGAAGTCAATCAAGGTTTTGAATATGTTATTTTCAACCTCTGATTGAACTTCTGGCTTTATATCGACCCTAGTTGACGGACTTTCCTATGTCGAGATCGATCAGGAGATCAATTACGATGTTGAATAAGTTATTTTCAACTTCTGATTGGACATCTGATCACATATCGACCCTAGATGACGAATTTCGTATGCCCAGGTTGATCCCGAAGGCAATTACAATGTCGAGGGTGACCCCGAAAGCAAAAATAATTTTTGAATATTTTCCTACTTTTTATCTCCCTATCCATCCACCTATCCATCCACCAAAAAAATCTAAAACCTAAATCTAAATCTCTATCTAAACCTTTTTTAAATCTAAATCTAAACCTATTCTAAACCTAAATCTAAACCTATTCTTAATCTAAATCTATATTTCTTAAGCTAAATCTGAATCTAAATCTAAATCTGAACCTATTCTAATTCTAAACCTTATTCTAAATCTAAATCTAAACCTATTCTAAACCTAAATCTAAACCTATTCTTAATCTAAATCTATATCTGAATCTAAATCTAAATCTGAACCTATTCTGAATCTAAACCTATATCCTAAACTTAATCTATACCTATTTCTAAACCTAAATCTCTATCTAAATCTAAACCTTATTCTAAATCTGAATCTAAACCTATTCTAAACCTAAATATAAACCTATTCTTAATCTAAATCTATATCTTAAGCTAAAATCTGAATCTAAATCTAAATCTGAACCTATTCTAAATCTAAACCTTAGTCTAAATCTAAATCTAAACCTATCCTAAACCTAAATCTAAACCTATTCTTAATCTAAATCTATATCTTAAGCTAAATCTGAATCTAAATCTGAACCTATTCTAAATCTAAATCTATATCCTAATCTTAATCTATACCAAATTCTAAACCTAAATCTCTATCTAAATCTAAACCTTATTCTAAATCTAAACCTATTCTAAACCTAAATCTAAACCTATTCTTAATCTAAATCTATATCTTAAGCTAAATCTGAATCTAAATGTGAACCTATTCTAAATCTATCCTAATCTTAATCTATACCTAATTCTAAACCTAAATCTCTATCTAAATCTAAACCTTACTCAAAATCTAAATCTAAACCTATTCTAAACCTAAAACTAAACCTATTCTTAATCTAAATCTATATCTTAAGCTTAATCTGAATCTAAATCTAAATCTGAACCTATTCTAAATCTAAATCTATATCCTAATCTAAATCTATACCTAATTCTAAACCTTAATCTCTATCTAAATCAAAACCTTATTCTAAATCTGAATCTAAACCTAAATCTAAACCTATTCTAATTCTAAACCTATTTTAAATCTAAATCTATATCTTATATCTAAATCTAAACCTAAATATAAATCAAAACCTAAATCTAAGACTAAATCTATTTCTAAAACTAAATCTAAACCTAAATCTAAACCAATTCTAAATCTATTCTATAACTGAATCTAAATCTAAATCTGAACCTATTCTAAATCTAAATCTATATCCTAAACTTAATCTATACCTAATTCTAAACCTAAATCTCTATCTAAATCTAAACCTTATTCTAAATCTGAATCTAATCCTATTCTAAACCTAAATCTAAACCTATTCTTAATCTAAATCTATATCTTAAGCTAAAATCTGAATCTAAATCTAAATCTGAACCTATTCTAAATCTAAACCTTATTCTAAATCTAAATCTAAACCTATTCTAAACCTAAATCTAAACCTATTCTTAATCTAAATCTATATCTTAAGCTAAATCTGAATCTAAATCTGAACCTATTCTAAATCTAAATCTATATCCTAATCTTAATCTATACCAAATTCTAAACCTAAATCTCTATCTAAATCTAAACCTTATTCTAAATCTAAATCTAAACCTATTCTAAACCTAAATCTAAACCTATTCTTAATCTAAATCTATATCTTAAGCTAAATCTGAATCTAAATCTGAACCTATTCTAAATCTATCCTAATCTTAATCTATACCTAATTCTAAACCTAAATCTCTATCTAAATCTAAACCTTACTCTAAATCTAAATCTAAATCTAAACCTATTCTAAACCTAAAACTAAACCTATTCTTAATCTAAATCTATATCTTAAGCTTAATCTGAATCTAAATCTAAATCTGAACCTATTCTAAATCTAAATCTATATCCTAATCTAAATCTATACCTAATTCTAAACCTAAATCTCTATCTAAATCTAAACCTTATTCTAAATCTGAATCTAAACCTAAATCTAAACCTATTCTAATTCTAAACCTATTTTAAATCTAAATCTATATCTTATATCTAAATCTAAACCTAAATATAAATCAAAACCTAAATCTAAGACTAAATCTATTTCTAAAACTAAATCTAAACCTAAATCTAAACCAATTCTAAATCTAATCTATAACTGAATCTAAATCTAAATCTGAACCTATTCTAAATCTAAATCTATATCTTAAGCTAAAATCTGAATCTAAATCTAAATCTGAACCTATTCTAAATCTAAACCTTATTCTAAATCTAAATCTAAACCTATTCTAAACCTAAATCTAAACCTATTCTTAATCTAAATCTATATCTTAAGCTAAATCTGAATCTAAATCTGAACCTATTCTAAATCTAAATCTATATCCTAATCTTAATCTATACCTAATTCTAAACCTAAATCTCTATCTTAATCTAAACCTTATTCTAAATCTAAATCTAAACCTATTCTAAACCTAAAACTAAACCTATTCTTAATCTAAATCTATATCTTAAGCTAAATCTGAATCTAAATCTAAATCTGAACCTATTCTAAATCTAAATCTATATCCTAATCTAAATCTATACCTAATTCTAAACCTAAATCTCTATCTAAATCTAAACCTTATTCTAAATCTGAATCTAAACCTAAATCTAAACCTATTCTAATTCTAAACCTATTTTAAATCCAAATCTATATCTTATATCTAAATCTAAACCTAAATATAAATCAAAACCTAAATCTAAGACTAAATCTATTTCTAAAACTAAATCTAAACCTTAATCTAAACCAATTCTAAATCTAATCTATAACTGAATCTATATCTAAACCTATTCTAATTCCAAACCTACTCTTAATCTAAATCTATATCTTAATCTACATCTGAATCTAAATCTAAACCTAAACCTAATCTAAATCTATATCTTAATCTAAATCTGAATCTAAAACTAAATCTAAAACCTAAATCTAAATCTATTTCCAAATCTAAAATCTAAATCTAAACCTATTCTAATTCTAAACCTATTCTAAATCCATATCTCACTAACACTCTCTCTATCTCACTATCTAACCATCTAACAACCTACCTATCTTTCTATCATGCTATTCTTAACTGGTTACCATGGTTGTGGAACCTAAACCCACAACCATCTGGCACAAAAACTTTCGTTTGTTCTGGCTAGGTTAGAAGCAGGTCATTACCTGCAGGATGTCTGTCGCTGCCCGGGCACTTGCCTTGGGACATCACTCTCATCCAGGCCCCAACGTTCGACGATCTACGAAAAATATATGTTATCATACCAGTAGCTTCCATCAGATAGGTAGTTTTTAAGTAGTTTAAATTCAATTTTTTTAAATTTCACGTTTCCTGGCTTATCTGGGAAACATTTGCTTTTCCCTATCACCAAAAATTGTTCCCAGAATCCTTTGGACTCTCGGAACCTCACAACATCCTCAAATAATATTTGATCTTGAATTGGTTGGCCTCAACCCAATTCCTGGTCACATCAAGTTAAACCATACGTTTACACTTGATCAAATTATGTCATTTATACACAATAACATTCAATGATGTATGCATGTCCTCACGATATACATGCACGCATCACCGAATGTTCACAAATCGACGCGTTGTCTGCAGCTTATTCAGGTATAGATCTTCTCAAAACATCCACACTGGCAGAATATATATTATATTTATATTTTTATATATTATTCGCCACTACATAGGTTTTCGTTCCCACTGTCATGTGGTAAAAATTATACTCACGAATTATGAATACCAGACGGACATCTCAAATGTACGCCGGTACTCATAATTCCTAAATTATCGTCTACAACTAATAATGCACAAAATCGTCTACAACACATTTTTCTGGGTATTTGTCGTTGAAAAACCTAGACACAATTAACGCATGGCGCCCACGTCAAAACACACACAGACCGTCCTTCAATGTCTGCAATGCTTCGATCATGTATGCACATCTTCAACCCTTATCACGTTTGCAATTTGCAACGTACAAGGAGAGGAACGCAGCCTAACTTCGGCACAAGATATCACCACAGATATCATTCAAGTCTGAGCAACAAAACGATACACTCGTTTTCCGCGTGTGTTTGGTATGATCAATACCCAAGTTTCTTCTCCAAAATCGTGGTTACAAATAGTTCGTTCGGTGTCTAAGTCTTCTGTTTCTTAAAACAGACATGGCTCTTTTAACTATACAATCTCAGTTAAAAACAGTGTTGTATATATAAAAAACAGTGTTGTGTAAAAATTATATGTTTGGTTTTTAAATAAACCTAAAAAGAAAAGGACGAAATTAACCACAACGGACAACAACTGAATACTACAGACGTCAGGATTAAAACACAAAATATTCAAAAACAATCAATATATTCTACACCTTTAAAAAAGCTCATGGTATGTCAAATATATTTCTTATATTTTATTTAAACTCATGTACTATCATTTAACCATAAAACCCTTGCCCCTATGTCTTGGTTTCGTACCAAATTTAACCCTTCAAAATTCAGGCCGAGTAAGCTCGCTGAAGAGACCTCGTGGTGGGGGTCGAAAACGTTACGAGCCACCAACAAAAACAACCTAGTTGTTTTAAGAACCCTTCACGGGAAAATCTTCCGTCTCAAAAACGGTCGATCAACAAAAACGGCCTATCTGTCTGTCTCTCTAATATACCACTTTTATTATTTTTACTATTACCGTTTAATAAAATGTTTTTCATAACCATAACAATACAACATTTATCTTAAACATATATATACATACCTATTACATAGAAGTTGACGGATTTTCCAGGGACAATCATGATGTTGAATATGTTATTTTTCAACTTCTGATTGAGCCTTTGGATTCATATTGACCCTAGGCGAAGTCAATCAAGGTTTTGAATATGTTATTTTCAACCTCTGATTGAACTTCTGGCTTTATATCGACCCTAGTTGACGGACTTTCCTATGTCGAGATCGATCAGGAGATCAATTACGATGTTGAATAAGTTATTTTCAACTTCTGATTGGACATCTGATCACATATCGACCCTAGATGACGAATTTCGTATGCCCAGGTTGATCCCGAAGGCAATTACAATGTCGAGGGTGACCCCGAAAGCAAAAATAATTTTTGAATATTTTCCTACTTTTTATCTCCCTATCCATCCACCTATCCATCCACCAAAAAAATCTAAAACCTAAATCTAAATCTCTATCTAAACCTTTTTTAAATCTAAATCTAAACCTATTCTAAACCTAAATCTAAACCTATTCTTAATCTAAATCTATATTTCTTAAGCTAAATCTGAATCTAAATCTAAATCTGAACCTATTCTAATTCTAAACCTTATTCTAAATCTAAATCTAAACCTATTCTAAACCTAAATCTAAACCTATTCTTAATCTAAATCTATATCTGAATCTAAATCTAAATCTGAACCTATTCTGAATCTAAACCTATATCCTAAACTTAATCTATACCTATTTCTAAACCTAAATCTCTATCTAAATCTAAACCTTATTCTAAATCTGAATCTAAACCTATTCTAAACCTAAATATAAACCTATTCTTAATCTAAATCTATATCTTAAGCTAAAATCTGAATCTAAATCTAAATCTGAACCTATTCTAAATCTAAACCTTAGTCTAAATCTAAATCTAAACCTATCCTAAACCTAAATCTAAACCTATTCTTAATCTAAATCTATATCTTAAGCTAAATCTGAATCTAAATCTGAACCTATTCTAAATCTAAATCTATATCCTAATCTTAATCTATACCAAATTCTAAACCTAAATCTCTATCTAAATCTAAACCTTATTCTAAATCTAAACCTATTCTAAACCTAAATCTAAACCTATTCTTAATCTAAATCTATATCTTAAGCTAAATCTGAATCTAAATGTGAACCTATTCTAAATCTATCCTAATCTTAATCTATACCTAATTCTAAACCTAAATCTCTATCTAAATCTAAACCTTACTCAAAATCTAAATCTAAACCTATTCTAAACCTAAAACTAAACCTATTCTTAATCTAAATCTATATCTTAAGCTTAATCTGAATCTAAATCTAAATCTGAACCTATTCTAAATCTAAATCTATATCCTAATCTAAATCTATACCTAATTCTAAACCTTAATCTCTATCTAAATCAAAACCTTATTCTAAATCTGAATCTAAACCTAAATCTAAACCTATTCTAATTCTAAACCTATTTTAAATCTAAATCTATATCTTATATCTAAATCTAAACCTAAATATAAATCAAAACCTAAATCTAAGACTAAATCTATTTCTAAAACTAAATCTAAACCTAAATCTAAACCAATTCTAAATCTATTCTATAACTGAATCTAAATCTAAATCTGAACCTATTCTAAATCTAAATCTATATCCTAAACTTAATCTATACCTAATTCTAAACCTAAATCTCTATCTAAATCTAAACCTTATTCTAAATCTGAATCTAATCCTATTCTAAACCTAAATCTAAACCTATTCTTAATCTAAATCTATATCTTAAGCTAAAATCTGAATCTAAATCTAAATCTGAACCTATTCTAAATCTAAACCTTATTCTAAATCTAAATCTAAACCTATTCTAAACCTAAATCTAAACCTATTCTTAATCTAAATCTATATCTTAAGCTAAATCTGAATCTAAATCTGAACCTATTCTAAATCTAAATCTATATCCTAATCTTAATCTATACCAAATTCTAAACCTAAATCTCTATCTAAATCTAAACCTTATTCTAAATCTAAATCTAAACCTATTCTAAACCTAAATCTAAACCTATTCTTAATCTAAATCTATATCTTAAGCTAAATCTGAATCTAAATCTGAACCTATTCTAAATCTATCCTAATCTTAATCTATACCTAATTCTAAACCTAAATCTCTATCTAAATCTAAACCTTACTCTAAATCTAAATCTAAATCTAAACCTATTCTAAACCTAAAACTAAACCTATTCTTAATCTAAATCTATATCTTAAGCTTAATCTGAATCTAAATCTAAATCTGAACCTATTCTAAATCTAAATCTATATCCTAATCTAAATCTATACCTAATTCTAAACCTAAATCTCTATCTAAATCTAAACCTTATTCTAAATCTGAATCTAAACCTAAATCTAAACCTATTCTAATTCTAAACCTATTTTAAATCTAAATCTATATCTTATATCTAAATCTAAACCTAAATATAAATCAAAACCTAAATCTAAGACTAAATCTATTTCTAAAACTAAATCTAAACCTAAATCTAAACCAATTCTAAATCTAATCTATAACTGAATCTAAATCTAAATCTGAACCTATTCTAAATCTAAATCTATATCTTAAGCTAAATCTGAATCTAAATCTAAATCTGAACCTATTCTAAATCTAAACCTTATTCTAAATCTAAATCTAAACCTATTCTAAACCTAAATCTAAACCTATTCTTAATCTAAATCTATATCTTAAGCTAAATCTGAATCTAAATCTGAACCTATTCTAAATCTAAATCTATATCCTAATCTTAATCTATACCTAATTCTAAACCTAAATCTCTATCTTAATCTAAACCTTATTCTAAATCTAAATCTAAACCTATTCTAAACCTAAAACTAAACCTATTCTTAATCTAAATCTATATCTTAAGCTAAATCTGAATCTAAATCTAAATCTGAACCTATTCTAAATCTAAATCTATATCCTAATCTAAATCTATACCTAATTCTAAACCTAAATCTCTATCTAAATCTAAACCTTATTCTAAATCTGAATCTAAACCTAAATCTAAACCTATTCTAATTCTAAACCTATTTTAAATCCAAATCTATATCTTATATCTAAATCTAAACCTAAATATAAATCAAAACCTAAATCTAAGACTAAATCTATTTCTAAAACTAAATCTAAACCTTAATCTAAACCAATTCTAAATCTAATCTATAACTGAATCTATATCTAAACCTATTCTAATTCCAAACCTACTCTTAATCTAAATCTATATCTTAATCTACATCTGAATCTAAATCTAAACCTAAACCTAATCTAAATCTATATCTTAATCTAAATCTGAATCTAAAACTAAATCTAAAACCTAAATCTAAATCTATTTCCAAATCTAAAATCTAAATCTAAACCTATTCTAATTCTAAACCTATTCTAAATCCATATCTCACTAACACTCTCTCTATCTCACTATCTAACCATCTAACAACCTACCTATCTTTCTATCATGCTATTCTTAACTGGTTACCATGGTTGTGGAACCTAAACCCACAACCATCTGGCACAAAAACTTTCGTTTGTTCTGGCTAGGTTAGAAGCAGGTCATTACCTGCAGGATGTCTGTCGCTGCCCGGGCACTTGCCTTGGGACATCACTCTCATCCAGGCCCCAACGTTCGACGATCTACGAAAAATATATGTTATCATACCAGTAGCTTCCATCAGATAGGTAGTTTTTAAGTAGTTTAAATTCAATTTTTTTAAATTTCACGTTTCCTGGCTTATCTGGGAAACATTTGCTTTTCCCTATCACCAAAAATTGTTCCCAGAATCCTTTGGACTCTCGGAACCTCACAACATCCTCAAATAATATTTGATCTTGAATTGGTTGGCCTCAACCCAATTCCTGGTCACATCAAGTTAAACCATACGTTTACACTTGATCAAATTATGTCATTTATACACAATAACATTCAATGATGTATGCATGTCCTCACGATATACATGCACGCATCACCGAATGTTCACAAATCGACGCGTTGTCTGCAGCTTATTCAGGTATAGATCTTCTCAAAACATCCACACTGGCAGAATATATATTATATTTATATTTTTATATATTATTCGCCACTACATAGGTTTTCGTTCCCACTGTCATGTGGTAAAAATTATACTCACGAATTATGAATACCAGACGGACATCTCAAATGTACGCCGGTACTCATAATTCCTAAATTATCGTCTACAACTAATAATGCACAAAATCGTCTACAACACATTTTTCTGGGTATTTGTCGTTGAAAAACCTAGACACAATTAACGCATGGCGCCCACGTCAAAACACACACAGACCGTCCTTCAATGTCTGCAATGCTTCGATCATGTATGCACATCTTCAACCCTTATCACGTTTGCAATTTGCAACGTACAAGGAGAGGAACGCAGCCTAACTTCGGCACAAGATATCACCACAGATATCATTCAAGTCTGAGCAACAAAACGATACACTCGTTTTCCGCGTGTGTTTGGTATGATCAATACCCAAGTTTCTTCTCCAAAATCGTGGTTACAAATAGTTCGTTCGGTGTCTAAGTCTTCTGTTTCTTAAAACAGACATGGCTCTTTTAACTATACAATCTCAGTTAAAAACAGTGTTGTATATATAAAAAACAGTGTTGTGTAAAAATTATATGTTTGGTTTTTAAATAAACCTAAAAAGAAAAGGACGAAATTAACCACAACGGACAACAACTGAATACTACAGACGTCAGGATTAAAACACAAAATATTCAAAAACAATCAATATATTCTACACCTTTAAAAAAGCTCATGGTATGTCAAATATATTTCTTATATTTTATTTAAACTCATGTACTATCATTTAACCATAAAACCCTTGCCCCTATGTCTTGGTTTCGTACCAAATTTAACCCTTCAAAATTCAGGCCGAGTAAGCTCGCTGAAGAGACCTCGTGGTGGGGGTCGAAAACGTTACGAGCCACCAACAAAAACAACCTAGTTGTTTTAAGAACCCTTCACGGGAAAATCTTCCGTCTCAAAAACGGTCGATCAACAAAAACGGCCTATCTGTCTGTCTCTCTAATATACCACTTTTATTATTTTTACTATTACCGTTTAATAAAATGTTTTTCATAACCATAACAATACAACATTTATCTTAAACATATATATACATACCTATTACATAGAAGTTGACGGATTTTCCAGGGACAATCATGATGTTGAATATGTTATTTTTCAACTTCTGATTGAGCCTTTGGATTCATATTGACCCTAGGCGAAGTCAATCAAGGTTTTGAATATGTTATTTTCAACCTCTGATTGAACTTCTGGCTTTATATCGACCCTAGTTGACGGACTTTCCTATGTCGAGATCGATCAGGAGATCAATTACGATGTTGAATAAGTTATTTTCAACTTCTGATTGGACATCTGATCACATATCGACCCTAGATGACGAATTTCGTATGCCCAGGTTGATCCCGAAGGCAATTACAATGTCGAGGGTGACCCCGAAAGCAAAAATAATTTTTGAATATTTTCCTACTTTTTATCTCCCTATCCATCCACCTATCCATCCACCAAAAAAATCTAAAACCTAAATCTAAATCTCTATCTAAACCTTTTTTAAATCTAAATCTAAACCTATTCTAAACCTAAATCTAAACCTATTCTTAATCTAAATCTATATTTCTTAAGCTAAATCTGAATCTAAATCTAAATCTGAACCTATTCTAATTCTAAACCTTATTCTAAATCTAAATCTAAACCTATTCTAAACCTAAATCTAAACCTATTCTTAATCTAAATCTATATCTGAATCTAAATCTAAATCTGAACCTATTCTGAATCTAAACCTATATCCTAAACTTAATCTATACCTATTTCTAAACCTAAATCTCTATCTAAATCTAAACCTTATTCTAAATCTGAATCTAAACCTATTCTAAACCTAAATATAAACCTATTCTTAATCTAAATCTATATCTTAAGCTAAAATCTGAATCTAAATCTAAATCTGAACCTATTCTAAATCTAAACCTTAGTCTAAATCTAAATCTAAACCTATCCTAAACCTAAATCTAAACCTATTCTTAATCTAAATCTATATCTTAAGCTAAATCTGAATCTAAATCTGAACCTATTCTAAATCTAAATCTATATCCTAATCTTAATCTATACCAAATTCTAAACCTAAATCTCTATCTAAATCTAAACCTTATTCTAAATCTAAACCTATTCTAAACCTAAATCTAAACCTATTCTTAATCTAAATCTATATCTTAAGCTAAATCTGAATCTAAATGTGAACCTATTCTAAATCTATCCTAATCTTAATCTATACCTAATTCTAAACCTAAATCTCTATCTAAATCTAAACCTTACTCAAAATCTAAATCTAAACCTATTCTAAACCTAAAACTAAACCTATTCTTAATCTAAATCTATATCTTAAGCTTAATCTGAATCTAAATCTAAATCTGAACCTATTCTAAATCTAAATCTATATCCTAATCTAAATCTATACCTAATTCTAAACCTTAATCTCTATCTAAATCAAAACCTTATTCTAAATCTGAATCTAAACCTAAATCTAAACCTATTCTAATTCTAAACCTATTTTAAATCTAAATCTATATCTTATATCTAAATCTAAACCTAAATATAAATCAAAACCTAAATCTAAGACTAAATCTATTTCTAAAACTAAATCTAAACCTAAATCTGAACCAATTCTAAATCTATTCTATAACTGAATCTAAATCTAAATCTGAACCTATTCTAAATCTAAATCTATATCCTAAACTTAATCTATACCTAATTCTAAACCTAAATCTCTATCTAAATCTAAACCTTATTCTAAATCTGAATCTAATCCTATTCTAAACCTAAATCTAAACCTATTCTTAATCTAAATCTATATCTTAAGCTAAAATCTGAATCTAAATCTAAATCTGAACCTATTCTAAATCTAAACCTTATTCTAAATCTAAATCTAAACCTATTCTAAACCTAAATCTAAACCTATTCTTAATCTAAATCTATATCTTAAGCTAAATCTGAATCTAAATCTGAACCTATTCTAAATCTAAATCTATATCCTAATCTTAATCTATACCAAATTCTAAACCTAAATCTCTATCTAAATCTAAACCTTATTCTAAATCTAAATCTAAACCTATTCTAAACCTAAATCTAAACCTATTCTTAATCTAAATCTATATCTTAAGCTAAATCTGAATCTAAATCTGAACCTATTCTAAATCTATCCTAATCTTAATCTATACCTAATTCTAAACCTAAATCTCTATCTAAATCTAAACCTTACTCTAAATCTAAATCTAAATCTAAACCTATTCTAAACCTAAAACTAAACCTATTCTTAATCTAAATCTATATCTTAAGCTTAATCTGAATCTAAATCTAAATCTGAACCTATTCTAAATCTAAATCTATATCCTAATCTAAATCTATACCTAATTCTAAACCTAAATCTCTATCTAAATCTAAACCTTATTCTAAATCTGAATCTAAACCTAAATCTAAACCTATTCTAATTCTAAACCTATTTTAAATCTAAATCTATATCTTATATCTAAATCTAAACCTAAATATAAATCAAAACCTAAATCTAAGACTAAATCTATTTCTAAAACTAAATCTAAACCTAAATCTAAACCAATTCTAAATCTAATCTATAACTGAATCTAAATCTAAATCTGAACCTATTCTAAATCTAAATCTATATCTTAAGCTAAAATCTGAATCTAAATCTAAATCTGAACCTATTCTAAATCTAAACCTTATTCTAAATCTAAATCTAAACCTATTCTAAACCTAAATCTAAACCTATTCTTAATCTAAATCTATATCTTAAGCTAAATCTGAATCTAAATCTGAACCTATTCTAAATCTAAATCTATATCCTAATCTTAATCTATACCTAATTCTAAACCTAAATCTCTATCTTAATCTAAACCTTATTCTAAATCTAAATCTAAACCTATTCTAAACCTAAAACTAAACCTATTCTTAATCTAAATCTATATCTTAAGCTAAATCTGAATCTAAATCTAAATCTGAACCTATTCTAAATCTAAATCTATATCCTAATCTAAATCTATACCTAATTCTAAACCTAAATCTCTATCTAAATCTAAACCTTATTCTAAATCTGAATCTAAACCTAAATCTAAACCTATTCTAATTCTAAACCTATTTTAAATCCAAATCTATATCTTATATCTAAATCTAAACCTAAATATAAATCAAAACCTAAATCTAAGACTAAATCTATTTCTAAAACTAAATCTAAACCTTAATCTAAACCAATTCTAAATCTAATCTATAACTGAATCTATATCTAAACCTATTCTAATTCCAAACCTACTCTTAATCTAAATCTATATCTTAATCTACATCTGAATCTAAATCTAAACCTAAACCTAATCTAAATCTATATCTTAATCTAAATCTGAATCTAAAACTAAATCTAAAACCTAAATCTAAATCTATTTCCAAATCTAAAATCTAAATCTAAACCTATTCTAATTCTAAACCTATTCTAAATCCATATCTCACTAACACTCTCTCTATCTCACTATCTAACCATCTAACAACCTACCTATCTTTCTATCATGCTATTCTTAACTGGTTACCATGGTTGTGGAACCTAAACCCACAACCATCTGGCACAAAAACTTTCGTTTGTTCTGGCTAGGTTAGAAGCAGGTCATTACCTGCAGGATGTCTGTCGCTGCCCGGGCACTTGCCTTGGGACATCACTCTCATCCAGGCCCCAACGTTCGACGATCTACGAAAAATATATGTTATCATACCAGTAGCTTCCATCAGATAGGTAGTTTTTAAGTAGTTTAAATTCAATTTTTTTAAATTTCACGTTTCCTGGCTTATCTGGGAAACATTTGCTTTTCCCTATCACCAAAAATTGTTCCCAGAATCCTTTGGACTCTCGGAACCTCACAACATCCTCAAATAATATTTGATCTTGAATTGGTTGGCCTCAACCCAATTCCTGGTCACATCAAGTTAAACCATACGTTTACACTTGATCAAATTATGTCATTTATACACAATAACATTCAATGATGTATGCATGTCCTCACGATATACATGCACGCATCACCGAATGTTCACAAATCGACGCGTTGTCTGCAGCTTATTCAGGTATAGATCTTCTCAAAACATCCACACTGGCAGAATATATATTATATTTATATTTTTATATATTATTCGCCACTACATAGGTTTTCGTTCCCACTGTCATGTGGTAAAAATTATACTCACGAATTATGAATACCAGACGGACATCTCAAATGTACGCCGGTACTCATAATTCCTAAATTATCGTCTACAACTAATAATGCACAAAATCGTCTACAACACATTTTTCTGGGTATTTGTCGTTGAAAAACCTAGACACAATTAACGCATGGCGCCCACGTCAAAACACACACAGACCGTCCTTCAATGTCTGCAATGCTTCGATCATGTATGCACATCTTCAACCCTTATCACGTTTGCAATTTGCAACGTACAAGGAGAGGAACGCAGCCTAACTTCGGCACAAGATATCACCACAGATATCATTCAAGTCTGAGCAACAAAACGATACACTCGTTTTCCGCGTGTGTTTGGTATGATCAATACCCAAGTTTCTTCTCCAAAATCGTGGTTACAAATAGTTCGTTCGGTGTCTAAGTCTTCTGTTTCTTAAAACAGACATGGCTCTTTTAACTATACAATCTCAGTTAAAAACAGTGTTGTATATATAAAAAACAGTGTTGTGTAAAAATTATATGTTTGGTTTTTAAATAAACCTAAAAAGAAAAGGACGAAATTAACCACAACGGACAACAACTGAATACTACAGACGTCAGGATTAAAACACAAAATATTCAAAAACAATCAATATATTCTACACCTTTAAAAAAGCTCATGGTATGTCAAATATATTTCTTATATTTTATTTAAACTCATGTACTATCATTTAACCATAAAACCCTTGCCCCTATGTCTTGGTTTCGTACCAAATTTAACCCTTCAAAATTCAGGCCGAGTAAGCTCGCTGAAGAGACCTCGTGGTGGGGGTCGAAAACGTTACGAGCCACCAACAAAAACAACCTAGTTGTTTTAAGAACCCTTCACGGGAAAATCTTCCGTCTCAAAAACGGTCGATCAACAAAAACGGCCTATCTGTCTGTCTCTCTAATATACCACTTTTATTATTTTTACTATTACCGTTTAATAAAATGTTTTTCATAACCATAACAATACAACATTTATCTTAAACATATATATACATACCTATTACATAGAAGTTGACGGATTTTCCAGGGACAATCATGATGTTGAATATGTTATTTTTCAACTTCTGATTGAGCCTTTGGATTCATATTGACCCTAGGCGAAGTCAATCAAGGTTTTGAATATGTTATTTTCAACCTCTGATTGAACTTCTGGCTTTATATCGACCCTAGTTGACGGACTTTCCTATGTCGAGATCGATCAGGAGATCAATTACGATGTTGAATAAGTTATTTTCAACTTCTGATTGGACATCTGATCACATATCGACCCTAGATGACGAATTTCGTATGCCCAGGTTGATCCCGAAGGCAATTACAATGTCGAGGGTGACCCCGAAAGCAAAAATAATTTTTGAATATTTTCCTACTTTTTATCTCCCTATCCATCCACCTATCCATCCACCAAAAAAATCTAAAACCTAAATCTAAATCTCTATCTAAACCTTTTTTAAATCTAAATCTAAACCTATTCTAAACCTAAATCTAAACCTATTCTTAATCTAAATCTATATTTCTTAAGCTAAATCTGAATCTAAATCTAAATCTGAACCTATTCTAATTCTAAACCTTATTCTAAATCTAAATCTAAACCTATTCTAAACCTAAATCTAAACCTATTCTTAATCTAAATCTATATCTGAATCTAAATCTAAATCTGAACCTATTCTGAATCTAAACCTATATCCTAAACTTAATCTATACCTATTTCTAAACCTAAATCTCTATCTAAATCTAAACCTTATTCTAAATCTGAATCTAAACCTATTCTAAACCTAAATATAAACCTATTCTTAATCTAAATCTATATCTTAAGCTAAAATCTGAATCTAAATCTAAATCTGAACCTATTCTAAATCTAAACCTTAGTCTAAATCTAAATCTAAACCTATCCTAAACCTAAATCTAAACCTATTCTTAATCTAAATCTATATCTTAAGCTAAATCTGAATCTAAATCTGAACCTATTCTAAATCTAAATCTATATCCTAATCTTAATCTATACCAAATTCTAAACCTAAATCTCTATCTAAATCTAAACCTTATTCTAAATCTAAACCTATTCTAAACCTAAATCTAAACCTATTCTTAATCTAAATCTATATCTTAAGCTAAATCTGAATCTAAATGTGAACCTATTCTAAATCTATCCTAATCTTAATCTATACCTAATTCTAAACCTAAATCTCTATCTAAATCTAAACCTTACTCAAAATCTAAATCTAAACCTATTCTAAACCTAAAACTAAACCTATTCTTAATCTAAATCTATATCTTAAGCTTAATCTGAATCTAAATCTAAATCTGAACCTATTCTAAATCTAAATCTATATCCTAATCTAAATCTATACCTAATTCTAAACCTTAATCTCTATCTAAATCAAAACCTTATTCTAAATCTGAATCTAAACCTAAATCTAAACCTATTCTAATTCTAAACCTATTTTAAATCTAAATCTATATCTTATATCTAAATCTAAACCTAAATATAAATCAAAACCTAAATCTAAGACTAAATCTATTTCTAAAACTAAATCTAAACCTAAATCTAAACCAATTCTAAATCTATTCTATAACTGAATCTAAATCTAAATCTGAACCTATTCTAAATCTAAATCTATATCCTAAACTTAATCTATACCTAATTCTAAACCTAAATCTCTATCTAAATCTAAACCTTATTCTAAATCTGAATCTAATCCTATTCTAAACCTAAATCTAAACCTATTCTTAATCTAAATCTATATCTTAAGCTAAAATCTGAATCTAAATCTAAATCTGAACCTATTCTAAATCTAAACCTTATTCTAAATCTAAATCTAAACCTATTCTAAACCTAAATCTAAACCTATTCTTAATCTAAATCTATATCTTAAGCTAAATCTGAATCTAAATCTGAACCTATTCTAAATCTAAATCTATATCCTAATCTTAATCTATACCAAATTCTAAACCTAAATCTCTATCTAAATCTAAACCTTATTCTAAATCTAAATCTAAACCTATTCTAAACCTAAATCTAAACCTATTCTTAATCTAAATCTATATCTTAAGCTAAATCTGAATCTAAATCTGAACCTATTCTAAATCTATCCTAATCTTAATCTATACCTAATTCTAAACCTAAATCTCTATCTAAATCTAAACCTTACTCTAAATCTAAATCTAAATCTAAACCTATTCTAAACCTAAAACTAAACCTATTCTTAATCTAAATCTATATCTTAAGCTTAATCTGAATCTAAATCTAAATCTGAACCTATTCTAAATCTAAATCTATATCCTAATCTAAATCTATACCTAATTCTAAACCTAAATCTCTATCTAAATCTAAACCTTATTCTAAATCTGAATCTAAACCTAAATCTAAACCTATTCTAATTCTAAACCTATTTTAAATCTAAATCTATATCTTATATCTAAATCTAAACCTAAATATAAATCAAAACCTAAATCTAAGACTAAATCTATTTCTAAAACTAAATCTAAACCTAAATCTAAACCAATTCTAAATCTAATCTATAACTGAATCTAAATCTAAATCTGAACCTATTCTAAATCTAAATCTATATCTTAAGCTAAAATCTGAATCTAAATCTAAATCTGAACCTATTCTAAATCTAAACCTTATTCTAAATCTAAATCTAAACCTATTCTAAACCTAAATCTAAACCTATTCTTAATCTAAATCTATATCTTAAGCTAAATCTGAATCTAAATCTGAACCTATTCTAAATCTAAATCTATATCCTAATCTTAATCTATACCTAATTCTAAACCTAAATCTCTATCTTAATCTAAACCTTATTCTAAATCTAAATCTAAACCTATTCTAAACCTAAAACTAAACCTATTCTTAATCTAAATCTATATCTTAAGCTAAATCTGAATCTAAATCTAAATCTGAACCTATTCTAAATCTAAATCTATATCCTAATCTAAATCTATACCTAATTCTAAACCTAAATCTCTATCTAAATCTAAACCTTATTCTAAATCTGAATCTAAACCTAAATCTAAACCTATTCTAATTCTAAACCTATTTTAAATCCAAATCTATATCTTATATCTAAATCTAAACCTAAATATAAATCAAAACCTAAATCTAAGACTAAATCTATTTCTAAAACTAAATCTAAACCTTAATCTAAACCAATTCTAAATCTAATCTATAACTGAATCTATATCTAAACCTATTCTAATTCCAAACCTACTCTTAATCTAAATCTATATCTTAATCTACATCTGAATCTAAATCTAAACCTAAACCTAATCTAAATCTATATCTTAATCTAAATCTGAATCTAAAACTAAATCTAAAACCTAAATCTAAATCTATTTCCAAATCTAAAATCTAAATCTAAACCTATTCTAATTCTAAACCTATTCTAAATCCATATCTCACTAACACTCTCTCTATCTCACTATCTAACCATCTAACAACCTACCTATCTTTCTATCATGCTATTCTTAACTGGTTACCATGGTTGTGGAACCTAAACCCACAACCATCTGGCACAAAAACTTTCGTTTGTTCTGGCTAGGTTAGAAGCAGGTCATTACCTGCAGGATGTCTGTCGCTGCCCGGGCACTTGCCTTGGGACATCACTCTCATCCAGGCCCCAACGTTCGACGATCTACGAAAAATATATGTTATCATACCAGTAGCTTCCATCAGATAGGTAGTTTTTAAGTAGTTTAAATTCAATTTTTTTAAATTTCACGTTTCCTGGCTTATCTGGGAAACATTTGCTTTTCCCTATCACCAAAAATTGTTCCCAGAATCCTTTGGACTCTCGGAACCTCACAACATCCTCAAATAATATTTGATCTTGAATTGGTTGGCCTCAACCCAATTCCTGGTCACATCAAGTTAAACCATACGTTTACACTTGATCAAATTATGTCATTTATACACAATAACATTCAATGATGTATGCATGTCCTCACGATATACATGCACGCATCACCGAATGTTCACAAATCGACGCGTTGTCTGCAGCTTATTCAGGTATAGATCTTCTCAAAACATCCACACTGGCAGAATATATATTATATTTATATTTTTATATATTATTCGCCACTACATAGGTTTTCGTTCCCACTGTCATGTGGTAAAAATTATACTCACGAATTATGAATACCAGACGGACATCTCAAATGTACGCCGGTACTCATAATTCCTAAATTATCGTCTACAACTAATAATGCACAAAATCGTCTACAACACATTTTTCTGGGTATTTGTCGTTGAAAAACCTAGACACAATTAACGCATGGCGCCCACGTCAAAACACACACAGACCGTCCTTCAATGTCTGCAATGCTTCGATCATGTATGCACATCTTCAACCCTTATCACGTTTGCAATTTGCAACGTACAAGGAGAGGAACGCAGCCTAACTTCGGCACAAGATATCACCACAGATATCATTCAAGTCTGAGCAACAAAACGATACACTCGTTTTCCGCGTGTGTTTGGTATGATCAATACCCAAGTTTCTTCTCCAAAATCGTGGTTACAAATAGTTCGTTCGGTGTCTAAGTCTTCTGTTTCTTAAAACAGACATGGCTCTTTTAACTATACAATCTCAGTTAAAAACAGTGTTGTATATATAAAAAACAGTGTTGTGTAAAAATTATATGTTTGGTTTTTAAATAAACCTAAAAAGAAAAGGACGAAATTAACCACAACGGACAACAACTGAATACTACAGACGTCAGGATTAAAACACAAAATATTCAAAAACAATCAATATATTCTACACCTTTAAAAAAGCTCATGGTATGTCAAATATATTTCTTATATTTTATTTAAACTCATGTACTATCATTTAACCATAAAACCCTTGCCCCTATGTCTTGGTTTCGTACCAAATTTAACCCTTCAAAATTCAGGCCGAGTAAGCTCGCTGAAGAGACCTCGTGGTGGGGGTCGAAAACGTTACGAGCCACCAACAAAAACAACCTAGTTGTTTTAAGAACCCTTCACGGGAAAATCTTCCGTCTCAAAAACGGTCGATCAACAAAAACGGCCTATCTGTCTGTCTCTCTAATATACCACTTTTATTATTTTTACTATTACCGTTTAATAAAATGTTTTTCATAACCATAACAATACAACATTTATCTTAAACATATATATACATACCTATTACATAGAAGTTGACGGATTTTCCAGGGACAATCATGATGTTGAATATGTTATTTTTCAACTTCTGATTGAGCCTTTGGATTCATATTGACCCTAGGCGAAGTCAATCAAGGTTTTGAATATGTTATTTTCAACCTCTGATTGAACTTCTGGCTTTATATCGACCCTAGTTGACGGACTTTCCTATGTCGAGATCGATCAGGAGATCAATTACGATGTTGAATAAGTTATTTTCAACTTCTGATTGGACATCTGATCACATATCGACCCTAGATGACGAATTTCGTATGCCCAGGTTGATCCCGAAGGCAATTACAATGTCGAGGGTGACCCCGAAAGCAAAAATAATTTTTGAATATTTTCCTACTTTTTATCTCCCTATCCATCCACCTATCCATCCACCAAAAAAATCTAAAACCTAAATCTAAATCTCTATCTAAACCTTTTTTAAATCTAAATCTAAACCTATTCTAAACCTAAATCTAAACCTATTCTTAATCTAAATCTATATTTCTTAAGCTAAATCTGAATCTAAATCTAAATCTGAACCTATTCTAATTCTAAACCTTATTCTAAATCTAAATCTAAACCTATTCTAAACCTAAATCTAAACCTATTCTTAATCTAAATCTATATCTGAATCTAAATCTAAATCTGAACCTATTCTGAATCTAAACCTATATCCTAAACTTAATCTATACCTATTTCTAAACCTAAATCTCTATCTAAATCTAAACCTTATTCTAAATCTGAATCTAAACCTATTCTAAACCTAAATATAAACCTATTCTTAATCTAAATCTATATCTTAAGCTAAAATCTGAATCTAAATCTAAATCTGAACCTATTCTAAATCTAAACCTTAGTCTAAATCTAAATCTAAACCTATCCTAAACCTAAATCTAAACCTATTCTTAATCTAAATCTATATCTTAAGCTAAATCTGAATCTAAATCTGAACCTATTCTAAATCTAAATCTATATCCTAATCTTAATCTATACCAAATTCTAAACCTAAATCTCTATCTAAATCTAAACCTTATTCTAAATCTAAACCTATTCTAAACCTAAATCTAAACCTATTCTTAATCTAAATCTATATCTTAAGCTAAATCTGAATCTAAATGTGAACCTATTCTAAATCTATCCTAATCTTAATCTATACCTAATTCTAAACCTAAATCTCTATCTAAATCTAAACCTTACTCAAAATCTAAATCTAAACCTATTCTAAACCTAAAACTAAACCTATTCTTAATCTAAATCTATATCTTAAGCTTAATCTGAATCTAAATCTAAATCTGAACCTATTCTAAATCTAAATCTATATCCTAATCTAAATCTATACCTAATTCTAAACCTTAATCTCTATCTAAATCAAAACCTTATTCTAAATCTGAATCTAAACCTAAATCTAAACCTATTCTAATTCTAAACCTATTTTAAATCTAAATCTATATCTTATATCTAAATCTAAACCTAAATATAAATCAAAACCTAAATCTAAGACTAAATCTATTTCTAAAACTAAATCTAAACCTAAATCTAAACCAATTCTAAATCTATTCTATAACTGAATCTAAATCTAAATCTGAACCTATTCTAAATCTAAATCTATATCCTAAACTTAATCTATACCTAATTCTAAACCTAAATCTCTATCTAAATCTAAACCTTATTCTAAATCTGAATCTAATCCTATTCTAAACCTAAATCTAAACCTATTCTTAATCTAAATCTATATCTTAAGCTAAAATCTGAATCTAAATCTAAATCTGAACCTATTCTAAATCTAAACCTTATTCTAAATCTAAATCTAAACCTATTCTAAACCTAAATCTAAACCTATTCTTAATCTAAATCTATATCTTAAGCTAAATCTGAATCTAAATCTGAACCTATTCTAAATCTAAATCTATATCCTAATCTTAATCTATACCAAATTCTAAACCTAAATCTCTATCTAAATCTAAACCTTATTCTAAATCTAAATCTAAACCTATTCTAAACCTAAATCTAAACCTATTCTTAATCTAAATCTATATCTTAAGCTAAATCTGAATCTAAATCTGAACCTATTCTAAATCTATCCTAATCTTAATCTATACCTAATTCTAAACCTAAATCTCTATCTAAATCTAAACCTTACTCTAAATCTAAATCTAAATCTAAACCTATTCTAAACCTAAAACTAAACCTATTCTTAATCTAAATCTATATCTTAAGCTTAATCTGAATCTAAATCTAAATCTGAACCTATTCTAAATCTAAATCTATATCCTAATCTAAATCTATACCTAATTCTAAACCTAAATCTCTATCTAAATCTAAACCTTATTCTAAATCTGAATCTAAACCTAAATCTAAACCTATTCTAATTCTAAACCTATTTTAAATCTAAATCTATATCTTATATCTAAATCTAAACCTAAATATAAATCAAAACCTAAATCTAAGACTAAATCTATTTCTAAAACTAAATCTAAACCTAAATCTAAACCAATTCTAAATCTAATCTATAACTGAATCTAAATCTAAATCTGAACCTATTCTAAATCTAAATCTATATCTTAAGCTAAAATCTGAATCTAAATCTAAATCTGAACCTATTCTAAATCTAAACCTTATTCTAAATCTAAATCTAAACCTATTCTAAACCTAAATCTAAACCTATTCTTAATCTAAATCTATATCTTAAGCTAAATCTGAATCTAAATCTGAACCTATTCTAAATCTAAATCTATATCCTAATCTTAATCTATACCTAATTCTAAACCTAAATCTCTATCTTAATCTAAACCTTATTCTAAATCTAAATCTAAACCTATTCTAAACCTAAAACTAAACCTATTCTTAATCTAAATCTATATCTTAAGCTAAATCTGAATCTAAATCTAAATCTGAACCTATTCTAAATCTAAATCTATATCCTAATCTAAATCTATACCTAATTCTAAACCTAAATCTCTATCTAAATCTAAACCTTATTCTAAATCTGAATCTAAACCTAAATCTAAACCTATTCTAATTCTAAACCTATTTTAAATCCAAATCTATATCTTATATCTAAATCTAAACCTAAATATAAATCAAAACCTAAATCTAAGACTAAATCTATTTCTAAAACTAAATCTAAACCTTAATCTAAACCAATTCTAAATCTAATCTATAACTGAATCTATATCTAAACCTATTCTAATTCCAAACCTACTCTTAATCTAAATCTATATCTTAATCTACATCTGAATCTAAATCTAAACCTAAACCTAATCTAAATCTATATCTTAATCTAAATCTGAATCTAAAACTAAATCTAAAACCTAAATCTAAATCTATTTCCAAATCTAAAATCTAAATCTAAACCTATTCTAATTCTAAACCTATTCTAAATCCATATCTCACTAACACTCTCTCTATCTCACTATCTAACCATCTAACAACCTACCTATCTTTCTATCATGCTATTCTTAACTGGTTACCATGGTTGTGGAACCTAAACCCACAACCATCTGGCACAAAAACTTTCGTTTGTTCTGGCTAGGTTAGAAGCAGGTCATTACCTGCAGGATGTCTGTCGCTGCCCGGGCACTTGCCTTGGGACATCACTCTCATCCAGGCCCCAACGTTCGACGATCTACGAAAAATATATCTAAACCTTTTTCTAAATCTAAATCTAAACCTATTCTAAACCTAAATCTAAACCTATTCTTAATCTAAATCTATATCTTAAGCTAAATCTGAATCTAAATCTGAACCTATTCTAAATCTAAATCTATATCCTAATCTTAATCTATACCTAATTCTAAACCTAAATCTCTATCTTAATCTAAACCTTATTCTAAATCTAAATCTAAACCTATTCTAAACCTAAAACTAAACCTATTCTTAATCTAAATCTATATCTTAAGCTAAATCTGAATCTAAATCTAAATCTGAACCTATTCTAAATCTAAATCTATATCCTAATCTAAATCTATACCTAATTCTAAACCTAAATCTCTATCTAAATATAAACCTTATTCTAAATCTGAATCTAAACCTAAATCTAAACCTATTCTAACTCTAAACCTATTTTAAATCCAAATCTATATCTTATATCTAAATCTAAACCTAAATATAAATCAAAACCTAAATCTAAGACTAAATCTATTTCTAAAACTAAATCTAAACCTTAATCTAAACCAATTCTAAATCTAATCTATAACTGAATCTATATCTAAACCTATTCTAATTCCAAACCTACTCTTAATCTAAATCTATATCTTAATCTACATCTGAATCTAAATCTAAACCTAAACCTAATCTAAATCTATATCTTAATCTAAATCTGAATCTAAAACTATATCTTAAACCTAAATCTAAATTTATTTCCAAATCTAAAATCTAAATCTAAACCTATTCTAATTCTAAACCTATTCTAAATCCATATCTCACTAACACTCTCTCTATCTCACTATCTAACCATCTAACAACCTACCTATCTTTCTATCATGCTATTCTTAACTGGTTACCATGGTTGTGGAACCTAAACCCACAACCATCTGGCACAAAAACTTTCGTTTGTTCTGGCTAGGTTAGAAGTAGGTCATTACCTGCAGGATGTCTGTCGCTGCCCGGGCACTTGCCTTGGGACATCACTCTCATCCAGGCCCCAACGTTCGACGATCTACGAAAAATATATACAATGTCGAGGGTGACCCCGAAAGCAAAAATAATTTTTGAATATTTTCCTACTTTTTATCTCCCTATCCATCCACCTATCCATCCACCAAAAAAATCTAAAACCTAAATCTAAATCTCTATCTAAACCTTTTTTTAAATCTAAATCTAAACCTATTCTAAACCTAAATCTAAACCTATTCTTAATCTAAATCTATATTTCTTAAGCTAAATCTGAATCTAAATCTAAATCTGAACCTATTCTAATTCTAAACCTTATTCTAAATCTAAATCTAAACCTATTCTAAACCTAAATCTAAACCTATTCTTAATCTAAATCTATATCTGAATCTAAATCTAAATCTGAACCTATTCTGAATCTAAACCTATATCCTAAACTTAATCTATACCTATTTCTAAACCTAAATCTCTATCTAAATCTAAACCTTATTCTAAATCTGAATCTAAACCTATTCTAAACCTAAATATAAACCTATTCTTAATCTAAATCTATATCTTAAGCTAAAATCTGAATCTAAATCTAAATCTGAACCTATTCTAAATCTAAACCTTAGTCTAAATCTAAATCTAAACCTATCCTAAACCTAAATCTAAACCTATTCTTAATCTAAATCTATATCTTAAGCTAAATCTGAATCTAAATCTGAACCTATTCTAAATCTAAATCTATATCCTAATCTTAATCTATACCAAATTCTAAACCTAAATCTCTATCTAAATCTAAACCTTATTCTAAATCTAAACCTATTCTAAACCTAAATCTAAACCTATTCTTAATCTAAATCTATATCTTAAGCTAAATCTGAATCTAAATGTGAACCTATTCTAAATCTATCCTAATCTTAATCTATACCTAATTCTAAACCTAAATCTCTATCTAAATCTAAACCTTACTCAAAATCTAAATCTAAACCTATTCTAAACCTAAAACTAAACCTATTCTTAATCTAAATCTATATCTTAAGCTTAATCTGAATCTAAATCTAAATCTGAACCTATTCTAAATCTAAATCTATATCCTAATCTAAATCTATACCTAATTCTAAACCTTAATCTCTATCTAAATCTAAACCTTATTCTAAATCTGAATCTAAACCTAAATCTAAACCTATTCTAATTCTAAACCTATTTTAAATCTAAATCTATATCTTATATCTAAATCTAAACCTAAATATAAATCAAAACCTAAATCTAAGACTAAATCTATTTCTAAAACTAAATCTAAACCTAAATCTAAACCAATTCTAAATCTATTCTATAACTGAATCTAAATCTAAATCTGAACCTATTCTAAATCTAAATCTATATCCTAAACTTAATCTATACCTAATTCTAAACCTAAATCTCTATCTAAATCTAAACCTTATTCTAAATCTGAATCTAATCCTATTCTAAACCTAAATCTAAACCTATTCTTAATCTAAATCTATATCTTAAGCTAAAATCTGAATCTAAATCTAAATCTGAACCTATTCTAAATCTAAACCTTATTCTAAATCTAAATCTAAACCTATTCTAAACCTAAATCTAAACCTATTCTTAATCTAAATCTATATCTTAAGCTAAATCTGAATCTAAATCTGAACCTATTCTAAATCTAAATCTATATCCTAATCTTAATCTATACCAAATTCTAAACCTAAATCTCTATCTAAATCTAAACCTTATTCTAAATCTAAATCTAAACCTATTCTAAACCTAAATCTAAACCTATTCTTAATCTAAATCTATATCTTAAGCTAAATCTGAATCTAAATCTGAACCTATTCTAAATCTATCCTAATCTTAATCTATACCTAATTCTAAACCTAAATCTCTATCTAAATCTAAACCTTACTCTAAATCTAAATCTAAATCTAAACCTATTCTAAACCTAAAACTAAACCTATTCTTAATCTAAATCTATATCTTAAGCTTAATCTGAATCTAAATCTAAATCTGAACCTATTCTAAATCTAAATCTATATCCTAATCTAAATCTATACCTAATTCTAAACCTAAATCTCTATCTAAATCTAAACCTTATTCTAAATCTGAATCTAAACCTAAATCTAAACCTATTCTAATTCTAAACCTATTTTAAATCTAAATCTATATCTTATATCTAAATCTAAACCTAAATATAAATCAAAACCTAAATCTAAGACTAAATCTATTTCTAAAACTAAATCTAAACCTAAATCTAAACCAATTCTAAATCTAATCTATAACTGAATCTAAATCTAAATCTGAACCTATTCTAAATCTAAATCTATATCTTAAGCTAAAATCTGAATCTAAATCTAAATCTGAACCTATTCTAAATCTAAACCTTATTCTAAATCTAAATCTAAACCTATTCTAAACCTAAATCTAAACCTATTCTTAATCTAAATCTATATCTTAAGCTAAATCTGAATCTAAATCTGAACCTATTCTAAATCTAAATCTATATCCTAATCTTAATCTATACCTAATTCTAAACCTAAATCTCTATCTTAATCTAAACCTTATTCTAAATCTAAATCTAAACCTATTCTAAACCTAAAACTAAACCTATTCTTAATCTAAATCTATATCTTAAGCTAAATCTGAATCTAAATCTAAATCTGAACCTATTCTAAATCTAAATCTATATCCTAATCTAAATCTATACCTAATTCTAAACCTAAATCTCTATCTAAATCTAAACCTTATTCTAAATCTGAATCTAAACCTAAATCTAAACCTATTCTAATTCTAAACCTATTTTAAATCCAAATCTATATCTTATATCTAAATCTAAACCTAAATATAAATCAAAACCTAAATCTAAGACTAAATCTATTTCTAAAACTAAATCTAAACCTTAATCTAAACCAATTCTAAATCTAATCTATAACTGAATCTATATCTAAACCTATTCTAATTCCAAACCTACTCTTAATCTAAATCTATATCTTAATCTACATCTGAATCTAAATCTAAACCTAAACCTAATCTAAATCTATATCTTAATCTAAATCTGAATCTAAAACTAAATCTAAAACCTAAATCTAAATCTATTTCCAAATCTAAAATCTAAATCTAAACCTATTCTAATTCTAAACCTATTCTAAATCCATATCTCACTAACACTCTCTCTATCTCACTATCTAACCATCTAACAACCTACCTATCTTTCTATCATGCTATTCTTAACTGGTTACCATGGTTGTGGAACCTAAACCCACAACCATCTGGCACAAAAACTTTCGTTTGTTCTGGCTAGGTTAGAAGCAGGTCATTACCTGCAGGATGTCTGTCGCTGCCCGGGCACTTGCCTTGGGACATCACTCTCATCCAGGCCCCAACGTTCGACGATCTACGAAAAATATATGGCACAGATGGTTTATGAATCCCTCATTCAACCAATTAAAAAACGAAAGCCATATATGCCTTTAAACCCTTCTACATCAACACAACTGGCTTGAAACTTCCTCGCTCAACCAAATAACTAAAAAAACGGAAATCATACATGCCATAAAACTTTTGCTACAACAGCACAGCTGGTATATGGATTTTTCATACATTCCAAACTTTTGGGTGTTTATACCAGGTTTCTGTTACCAACATCTGGTACCATAAAATGCATTGAACTTACATATGAAACCTTGTCGTTAATGACTGACAACTAATTAAAATAAATTGAATACCAAAAATCACACCACATAATCATGCCATAGCTCAACTTTAGGCTTACAGAAACAAAATTAACCATGTGCCGAAAATTCTGATGGATCTTTCTTAAAATATTACTTATATACTGTTATTATGCCTAATCATCCTATATTCCTAAGCATATAACACCTATCTAACCAACTATCCATCCACCTATCTATACATCTATCCATATATCCTTCTATTCACATATCTACCCATCTACATATCTATCTACTCACCTATCTATTTATCTATATATCTACATAACTAATTATCTACCCATCTAACTATCCTTCTATCTACCAATCTATCTATCAATCTATCGATCTGTCTATCTCTCTATCTATCTATCTAACTACCTGACTATCTTCCCACCTATTTATCTATCTATCTATCTATCTACCTATCTATCTATCTATCTATCTACCCACCTATCTATCGATCTATCCATCTATCTATGTATATATCCTTCTATCTACCTATCTACCTATCTATCTATCTCGCTTTCTATCTCGCTATCTATCTCTATATCTATCTATCTATCTATCTACCTATCAACCTACCAATCTATCTACCTAACTATCCTTCTATCTATCCATCCATCCATCTATCCGTTTATCTCTCTATCTATCCATCTACCTATTCCTAAGCATATAACACCAATCTAACCAACTATCTATCTACCTATCTATACATCTATCCATCTATCCAGCTATCCATCTATTCACTTATCCATCTACTTACCTATCTATTTATCTATATATATCTACCTATCTACCTAACTATCCTGCTATCTATCTATCTATCCTGCTATCTATCTATCCATCCACCTAACTACCTACCTATCCATCTACCTAACTATCCTTCTATCTACCTATCCACCTATCTATCTATCTATCTATCCACCTACCCAACTATCTATCCCTCCATTCACCCATCCATCCGGCTATCTATATATTTAACTACCTATCTAGCTATCCTCCTATCTACCCTTTTATCTACCCATCTAACTATCCATCTATCTATCCTTCTATCTATCTATCCATCTATTTATCTATCTGTCTTCTCTCTATCTATCTATCTACCTATCTATCTATCTATCTACCTATCTATCTATTTATCCATCTATCTATCTATCTATCTATCTACACAACTATCCTTCTATCTACCTATCTATCTACCTATCTATCTACCTGTCTATCTATATATCTATACATCTGTCTATCTATCCATCCATCTATCTAACTATCTATCTATCTATCTATCTATCTATCCATCTACCTATCCATCCACCTGACCATCCTTCTATCTATCTATCTATCTATCTATCCACCCACCAATCTATCCACCTAACTATCCTTCTAGCGAACCATCTATCTATATATCCGTCTATTTATCTCTCTATCTATTTACCTACCTACCTAACTATCCTTCCATCTATCCTTCTATCGATCTAACTATCTATCTATCTATCTATCTGTCTATCTCTCTATCTATCTATCTATACACCTACCTATCTATCTATCCTTCCATTCACCCATCTATCCGGCTATCTATATATTTACCTACCTACCTAGCTATCCCCCTATCTACCCTTTTATCTACCCATCTAACTATCCATCTATCTATCCCTCTATCTATCTATCTATCTATTTATCTATCTGTCTATCTCTCTATCTATCTATCTATCTACCTATCTATCTATCTATCTATCTATCTATCTATCTATCTATCTATCTATCTATCTATCCATCTATTTATCTATCTACCCACCTATCTATCTACCTATCTATCTACCTATCTATCTACCTGTCTATCTATATATCTATATATCTGTCCATATATCTATCCATCTATCTAACTATCTATCTATCTATCTATCTATCTATCTATCTATCTAACTATCTACCTATTCATCCACCTATTTATCCACCTGACTAACCTTCTATCTACCTACCTATCTATCTATCCACCTACCAATCTATCTACCTAACTATCCTTCTAGCGAGCCATCTATCTATATATCCGTCTATTTATCTCTCTATTTATTTATCTACCTACCTAACTATCCTTCTAGCGATCTAACTATCTACCTATCTATCTATCTGTCTATCTCTCTATCTATCTCTCTATCTATCTCTCTATCTACCTATACATCCTTCTATCTATCTATCCTTCTATCTATCTATTTATCTACCCATCTAACTATCCGTCTAACTATCTATCCATCTATCCATCCATCTATCTACCCACCTATCTATCTATCTATCTATCTATCTATCTATCTAACTATCCACCTAACTATCTATCTATCTATCCATCTATCTACCTATCTACCTATCTATCTATCTATCCATCTATCTAGCTATTATCAAAAATATCTAACCATCTATCTATCGGTCTATCTCTATATATCTATCTATCCATATATCTACCCATTTCTCTATCTATCTATCTATCTATCTGTCTATCTCTTTACCTACCCACCTAACTATCTTCCCACCTATCTATCTACCTATCTATCTATCTATCTATCTATCTATCTATCTATCTATCTATCTACCCACCTATCTATCTACCTATCTATATACCTATCCATCTACCTGTCTGTCTATATATATATCCATCTATCTAACTATCTATCTATCTATCTATCTATCTACCTATTTCATCCACCTGACTAACCTTCTATCTACCTATCTATTTTTCTATCCACCTACCAATCTATCTACCTAACTATCCTTCTAGCGAGCCATCTGTCTATATATCCGACTATCTCTCTATCTATTTATCTACCTATCTAATTATCCTTCTACCTATCCTTCTATCGATCTAACTATCTATCTATCTGTCTATCTATCTCTCTATCTACCTAACTATCCTTCTATCTATCCATCTCTATCTAACTATTTATCTACCCATCTAACTATCCTTCTATCTATCTATCTATCTATCTACCCACTTATCTATCTACCTATCCATCTATCTATCTATCTATCTATCTATCTATCTATCTATCTATCTATCTTTCTATCTATCTATCTATCTATCTATCTATCTATCTATCTATCTATCTATATACCTATCTATCTATCTATCTATCTATCTAGCTATCTATCTATCTATCTATCTATCTATCTATCTATCTACCTATCTATCTATCTATATATCTATCTATCTATCTATCTATCTATCTATCTATCTATCTACCTATCTATATATCCATCCATCTATCTAACTATTATCACTAAATATCTAACCATCTATCGATCTATCTATATATCCATCTATACGTCTATCTCTATCAATCTATCTATCTGCCTAACCATCCTTCTATCTATTTCTCTATCCATCTATCTATCTATCTATACATCTATCTATCCACCTATCTATCTATCTATCTAATAATCCATCTATCTATCTATCTATTAAAATATCATAAATATCTAACTATCTATAAATAACTAACTTTCTATCTATCTATCCATCTATTTATCTATTTATCTATTTATCTATTTATCTATTTATCTATTTATCTATCCATCTATATATCTACCTATCTATCTATCTGCCCACCTCTCTATATAACTACCTACCTATCAATCTACCTATCAATCCACCTATCTATATATTTACCTATATATATCTATCTACCTACATATCTATCTATCTATCAATCTATCTATCTATCTATCTATCTATCTATCTATAATTTTAATTTTCCTTCATCCTGTCTTTCTAATTTTAATTAGAGGGACTATATATTTTTCAAATATATTCCACATAATTTCGCTTGTTTCGGCTAGGTTAGATGCAGGATATTACCTGCAGGATGTCTGTCGCTGCCCGGGCATATGCCTTGGGACATCACTCTCATCCAGGCCCCAACGTTCGACGATCTACGAGAAAATATATGTTATCATACCAGTAGCTTCCATCGGATAGGTAGTTTTTAAGTAGTTTAAACTCAGATTTGTAAATTTCACGTTTCCTGGCTTCTCCGGAAACTCGTTGTTTTTCTCCATTACTAATTAACTGTTCCCAGAATCTTTTAGATTCAGGGGACCCCGCAACATCCATGGTGATAAGCGGCCCCAATTCATATTGCAACCACAGTTGTAAAAACAATTGATCTTGAATAAGTTGACCTCAACTCAATTCCTGGTCACGTCAAGTTAAGCCATACGCTTACACTTGATAAAACAATGTCATCTAAACACAATTACACTCAATGATGAATGCATGTCATCACACTATACATGCATGCATCACTGAATGTAAACGCGTCGTCTACAGCTTACTCAGGTATTTTCTTTCAAAAACTATCCACAATGGCTGAACATTTAATTCGCCATTTCATAGGTTTTCGCTCCCACTTTTATGTGGTCAATAATTATGCTCAGCAATTAAGAACGCTGGACGCACATACTATACGTGCGCCTACGTTCTTCATTGCCTCTTCCTTTCAAATCCACAACAAAAATTCAGCTATACATCACCACACACACGACAGATTAACTACCACCGCACTACATACGACAACCTTTGAACTAGACCTATCACTCATAGACCCCTGTGACTAGTCCTTACCGCTTATAAGGGTTTTTCCCAACGACAGTACAACCCATTCAACCACAAAGATGGATCATTGCCATAAGCAAAAGTACACCCACTAACCTAACTTAACCTACCTGTCACTCATGGGCCCCTGTGTCCAATCCTTACCGCTTATAAGGGTCTTTTCCAGCGATAATACAACCCATTCAACCAAAAAGATGGATCATTGCCGCTAACCCACTTTACTTACAATTGTTTAGTTATTCCAACCCTTCATATCACGATATTATGGCCAAAATAACTACAATGCATACCAGGCATTCTTACGAAGAGAACATACCCCTACAGAAACATTATCTAACCAAAAGTTGTGGCCCCTCTAATCGCTCACACACCACTTCGCCTTAAACTATATGGACCATCCTTTAATTTGCAATAAAAAGCACATGCCATCCGCCTAAAAATAACCCCATCTCAGAGCTAAAATTCACCAAATTCTTCTCCTTCTCCCAACTAAATTAAGCCTGCAATTAAGATACACCAAATCCCTCATTATCCCCCGAACCAGTCACAGCAACGGAAGCCAACCGCTTGATACAATTAACTCAAACCCTACAAAAGGATCCACATACGGCACGATCCTTATAAAAATATATATAAAAGTTTTGCATCTAAACCCTTTTAAAAAAGATTTTAAATACGCTACAATCCCGCAAATTTAGAAAAGATTTCTACATCTATGGATTCTGATTTTGTCCAACTATCCAAAAATATTTATAATTTTCCTAACCCTGGAGATACTTACAACTTTCCTAACCCTGGTGATCCAAAAAAAACCCTCAAGGTCTTTACAATTCCAAAAACCTCTTCACATTCATCACTATTGTTGTTTTTGGGGTGACTTGCGTTATGTGTATGGGACTGGACAAGGGTGGAATATTGGATGACAGGGAGACCAAAGCTGATAAGCGAAAAAACGATTTGTGATCCTCTTAATATTCCAGATATTTTATTTCATCATAAATTCACATGTTCCCGATTCCTCTTAAAAAGAGCAAAAAAAACTGTGAACTATGAAGCAACAACTGATTAGGAATGACAAAACCCAAAAATTATTATTCTTTATAATCATGCAAAGCTTTACTAAAGGGACAACATTTAATACCGAAATTACTTTACTCTTAATATAAAACACATTTCAACCCTCCTAATGTTTAAGTAACATCAAATTCTTTACAAAGATTTTTTAAAAAAAGAGAGACAAGTTCCAAAATAAAATATTATTCCTGACACTCATGGAAAAACTTAATCAAAAAGACTAAATTAAAACGGTTTGTCCTAATAATATACATGACTCATGATACGAATGATAGAACCAAAATATTCCACTTTTCAATGTTCAAGAAACATCGAATTGAAATGGCCAATAATCTGAAAAATATCAATCATCGTGAAAATTGAATTAAAAGAATAAAACTTTTTTACGGTGTTTCTTTATTATTATTAATCACTCATCATAAAATTCAACCCTTTGTCTATACACTTTAAACTTCAAAAAATGATCCCCATCTTCATTAAGAAAATTTAAAGCCCACACGGGTGTCTGCGCACCAGATTCTCGGTCAATTGCTCCATCCCCTGGATAAGCTTCAGTCCACGCAAAATGTTCCAACTCCTCCATGATCGTCCTCATGTTTCCTACCATCCAGGATCCCTCCTCCTCATCGTCTATTGACGCGGGAACATCATCTAACGAAGAAACTCCGTAGGAACTGAAAAAAGAAAAAACATCATATTTAGTCTCCCAATTTCAAAACAGTTTATCATCACCATTTAATATTCATAAACTAAGAAATGAAAATTATAAATACTTACGACAACATATCCTCCAGCTCGACATCGGAATTTTCTATGAAGAGCACAAGTATCTCATCTTCTGCCTCATTGGCAAATATTAACATCTTAACACTTCTATACAAACGTCTGAAAATAAAGAAATGATAAAAATACAATTTACTTTTTAGCTTTTTCTGACTCCATCACCCAGACCAATATACTCACTTTCTGATACCAACAAACACACAACTGCCTAGAAACGTTCCGGATATAGTTCCAACCACTTTAGCACATACTACTCCGATGCCAGGATTTATCTGACGCACCCTTCCGAACAATCGGCTTACACCAATTTTAAACTCACTAGAACGGAGATCACCTCACAATCCAAAACTACAATGAACTCACATAATCCACACAATTTCACACTTGACCAATCATAGTGCTCCTATCTAAAACATTTTCAATCCCTAAAACTCCTCCCAGCCACACACCTCCGTGGCTCCTGTTCCCCTTCTTTACTCTCTCACACGTACGCTATATCACGTTCATTAATAAGAAAGGATCACCAGCAAAACCATACCTGATCTATGATATTATGCTCTTCATATATCTCAACATCTCTGTTTTCAACACAGACAAATTTTTTAAAAAATTCTAAAAACAAATTGATCGTCTTATGAACCAAAAACATCACCCATCATATCGGACACAGGATGGAACACACAAGCAACAACAAAAACCTACATCACACACTTCTTAAATATTAATTAAGATACACAGACAACTGAAAAAAGCAGACATCACAGTCTAATTATCGGCCAAAAAAACCCGTTTCCTACATTTTAGCTGCGCCTGGCGCCTAGAAAGGGAAAATAAACGCATAATTGATTATCCTTTGTGATAAGCATTGCAGAAAAATCTACACACACACACATAACCCAGACTCTTTTGTGCGTTACAATGCACAAGGATCTAGACCTCCATTCCAGATATCACCACAAATTTCATTCAGTGTTGTACAACCAAGCAACTCGCTTGCTTCCATCAGTGCACGAAGTTATCCGTGGTTCATGTTTTGTTGCTGCCCTCAGAGCACAGTTTCCAATTTTTGATTCAACCGTTTTTAATAAAAAATTGCTAGATAACCATAGTTTGCTTCTAGCATCATGTTGATTCTAATATTTGTTTCAAAAGCCAATACAATACCTTAGTTTCTAATCTCTTGGTGTTACCTCTAAATACAACTTTTAACATCTGGACCCTGTTGCGGACAAGTGTTTTATTTCCCCGTTGGTCCAAAAACCTATAACTTTGTTAGTGGATCTAAGAGTGTTTGAACATTGCTAAAAAGAATGCAGTAGTAAAGAAAGTCTCCGAGGTCATAAGCACACTAAGATGATGAGATGACAACGTTCCAGAATTGTTCTATGACTTGAGATACAACATAGCATTTATACAACAAGGTAAGTTTTTCCCTTTTCCTTATCTTTTTCTATACTTCATTTGCCTATCCTGATTTATACATACATATTTTATTTAAATCCATGTTATACCCACCCCTGCTTTTTGGTTAATACCAAACTTACCCATTTCCACTCAGGCCGAGAAAAGCTCGCTGATGAGACCTCGTGGTGGGGGTCGAAAACGTTCCGAGCCACCAAACAAGCAACCTAGTTGTTGTTTTTAGATAAACCCTTTACGGGTAAAAAATCTTCCGTCTTAAACGGTTGATTAACAAATATACGGCCTATCTGTCTGCCTTTTAGATATAACATACTTTTACAGTCATCATAATTTATTATCTATTACTATTATTATGTTTCTACATTATATTTAATCCATTAACTATATACATATATGTATACACCTATAATTTGAATATACCTTATCATTCTTAACGTACATTTGGTCATATCCACAATGACATCTCCATTCTACATTCACTTACGCGAACACTTTCGACCTATTTTGTCTTCAACACAAACACATAAGACTTATTCAAAAAATGATGTTTTTATAAAAACCACAAACTAAAAGGAAAATACGACATACCTTTATCGGAATATACTCTCTACTACAATATCAATTATGTGTTAATTAAAACAAACCCATGTTTGCCAAGGTTACCTCTGAGTTTGTTAAAACAACACTCTACACAACTAAAAAAATGGTTACTTAGAACACAACGTCAATTTGAAACTCATTAAAATTTACACTCTTTAGTTAATCAATTTATGGTTCTCAAAAGAACCTTTAAAAACAATACTGCAAAAACACTGCAGTACCTCACCACTTACCTATTTATACAAACTATAAATCCTCCTCAGTGCAACGATCCCATTTAAATCTTCTGCTTCCGCACTTGAATCCTAAATCTTCCATTCTTAGATTGCCGCCACAACACCTAAACAGGAATAGCACTGAAAAAACGCTGCAGCACCTTACAACTTACCCAATTTTCAAATTAGGAAATCTCCTCAGCGCAATGATCCCAATCAAATTTTTCTGCTTCTACACTTGCACTCTGAACCTGTAATTTTTTGGGATTTGACTACAATAGACAACCATACCCGAATCCGACCACTTGGACTCCCGAGTACATCCATTCCAGCCTGTACTATATGTGCACACACGGTTTGGTTCCAGAGGCGTTTCCCGCAAGAAAAAATGGACAAAAACGCTGAAACAAAGAAATGGATTCTGCTTTAGATCTCCACTAGATTCTATTACAACTTACCTTCCCTTTTCTTCTTACCACCGATACACCCTCCAAAAAGACCTGAAATAACATGAAATGGGACAGAATGTTTAAAGGCAACAAAACAAATGCATTGGAAACAGGATACTTACATTTTTGACATTTATTCTGAAAATCAAACAGATGATAACAAAGGTATGTTCACTGTCACACACATAGCCAGATCTTGTAATTTTCACACATTGTGTTCACATGACGGCTCTCATGGCATATACGCAATCTATTAAAACTGTCAAAACGGTGTTGAACTTGATAACTCTATGTTGATTCTCTTCACATAGGAGATTAAAACCAATTCTTACTTGCTCATATTTATAATTCTTACACATGACGTTTACAACAAATCTCGCGTTGTTTTAATTCCTTCTACATGACGATTGTTACCAAACTCATGTCGTTTTTAACTTTCATATTAATTTTATTTTTGATTTCGTTTTCTAAATTCGGTTTTTGACTGTGAATTATTGATCTTCTTATGGCCTAATCTTGGAACCAATCACGATTCTGATTGGGAAACCTTAACCAACAGGCCTCATCATTGAATCATTATTGCAATCACTTACGGATTAAGCCTCTTCTGTCTAATATACAGATTTAAAAACTCTGAGAGGACAAAAATATTGATAAAATTTAAAAAATAGCGAACCAATACTGGAACATGGTTTATGATTTTGATTATGGCCTCAGATGATTGATCCACTTATACCAACATCAACCCCGAAGCCAATTGCGATTTAGTCACGGGACTCTATCAGTGTTATGTTATGATTTTGAGGTCTCATACGATTGTCCTCTTATGCCTCTTGTGCTGACATATACTGATTGTGTGTTTTTTGTGCCCTTTCTCCTTTTTCTTCTGACTCCATTAATAGTATATATTGGCTATGAGGCCTTAACTGAACTATAACCTTCTAAAATCCGCATTATGCAACCACGTTCACACAGCGGCTTTCACACTACATGCACAGGTACAGCTTTAATTGTTTTTGAGGCAACACCTCACACATGGCGTTTACAACAAAACTCGCGCTACTTTAATATCTTTCTACATGACGTTTGCAACCAAACTCACGTCGTCATTAACCCTCATATTAATGTTGGTTTGTTTTCGTTTTCTAGATTCGGGTTTTGACTTGCGCTTACTGACCTTCTTATGGTATAATCTGGCAGCCAATCACAATTCTGATTGGAAAACCTTAATCAACAGGCCTCACTAATGAATCCTTATTACAATCACGTATGGATTAAGTACGTTTTGTCTAATATACAGATTTAAACCCATAAGGAAAACATTAAACCTATACGGGAACATGGCTCATAACTTTAATCTCGGCCTTAGTTGATTGATCCACTCACGCCAAGGTCAACCCCGAAGCCAATTAAGATTTAATTACGAGACTCTGTCAGTGTTATGCACTGATTATGAAAGTTGTATGTCATTACTTTTCATATGCCTCTACTGTTGACTGTGACTTTTCTATGACTGTTTTCTATTGACTCTACTATTGGAACATATTGATTGTGAGACTCTATTATATAAAAATCTTCAAGACCTTACTGTATGCAATCACGATTACACACTATGTACACAAGTACCAAAATTAATGTTACGCAGCAGCATCCTCTTACTTGAATTCTACAACCAAATTTACGTCGTTTTAACAACATTCAACATGACGTTTTCATCCAAACTCACATCGTTTGGTTAAATTTCCTTTTATTTATTTATCTTTAATTTTAATTTTATTTTTGACCCTAATTTCGTTTTTCTATTTTCCTTTTCTAACTCTTGGTTATTGACCTTCTTATGTCAGAATTCAGCCTTCTAACCATTTTCGATTTTAAAATTGCGGTCAATGTTCTATGTTCTAATTTTTAAACTGATTACGAATCTGATTGGGAAACCTTCATTATGAGACCACAACAATGAGTCTTTATTGCCAGCATATATAGAGTAGGTCTTTTCCACCTAATATATAGTTTTGAACCCTGAGAAAAATCTTGAACCAATATTGGAACATAACCGATAATCATGATTCTGTATCTGATTTCATTTGATTGATTCTCTCATGCCAAGATTGATCCCGAGGCCACTTACGACTTAATTGCGAGACACCATGAGTGCTTGTATACTGTATGTAATGGCTCCTTTATGATTGTTTTTATGATTGGTTACTTATGCTTCCTTTATGTAGAAAATTGATTGTAAGCTCTTAAGACTTAATCTCTTAGGGCTCCATTGTTAATACTTATGGATTGAAACCTTATCTGAATCGAGAACCAAAAATCCACACTATCCAATTATGTTTACACAGCGTTTTTCGCACCAGATACATAGGTTCAAAATTATTGGTTTTTCAAAAACAGCTTCCTCTTACGCGCCTTTTACAACCAAACTCATGTCGCCTTTACATCTTTCTACATGACGTTTGCAACAAAAAAACTCACGCCGTCTTTAACCTCCATTTTTATTTTTGGCTTTGTTTTTATAATTTTTATTTCTGCTTTTGCCTTTTATCCTCGGTTTGTATTTTCGGTTGTTGACCTTGATTTTTCGACCTTCTTATATCGGGATCCAGTCGTCAAACCAAATATAACTTTTATTTCGGTTCTTGACTTTGGCCCAGCGATCCTCTTATGGTCTAACCTTGAAACCGGTTACGATTCTGAGTTAAAAACCTCAATTATAAGTCCTTACTAATGAATATTTATTGCTATTATGTAAGGTTTAAAATCCTTCCCACCTAATATACAGATTTGAACCCTGAGATAAAGCATTGAACCAGTATTGGAACCAACAAGAATCCAAAACCACCCAGGTCCAAGAAGGACCAGATATAATGACCAATACAAAAAATTCCAACACCAGCAATTCACCTATCCACTAGCCCAAATATCATGCTTTCAAAACACATCTGAATTTACATCAACCCTGATTCATATTTACGTTTTCTATTTTCCTTCCAACGCCTCTTCCTACACATACCAGTCCTTGGATTACCACGCTCCCTACCCAAAACCTCATCCACGAATTCTCCTGCCCACCGAGGGGAAACAGATACACAACTACTCATCTCCACTTCTGCCGCGACCCCCACTGGCCTATTATCCTCATCATCCCCTAGCTCGTCCATATCCACATCCCCTAGCTCACCCACATCTACATATATATCTTGAAAATCACCGTCATCCGGATCAGCTAACCCCGCAATAACTTCAATTCCCAACCCATCGAAACCACGGACACTCTCCAGCACGTGCCCACTACTATCCGAAACCCCTTTTACCTCATCGATACACTGCCGTAAGTCTCCCAACTGACGCTTATTCAAAGACCTACGAGGCTTAAAAGGAAGAATACAATCAAACCCATCTACATCACATAATGCCCTATGCAACACCAAATAATCCTCCATTGATTCATGAGCACCCTTGGACAACACTCTCACCTCGGCTAGAGGCTCATGCCCGGACTTTTGCACATGCAAATACAACGGAGATTTCACATCCTCCATCTCCAGACGCACCACAGAAGATATATCCAATGTGCACACCACGAATACTAATCTACAATTCCCACAACAAATCTCCACCCATTTCTGAGCTATATCACATGTAGGATCGGTGCCACGGAGACTCATGTGTAAATCACAAAAGACAGTAGAGGAGTTCCTATATATGCTTTTTTCTAAATCCCAATAACCCACTACAGACCTCATCCATTTATCCATAGCAGCACCTAGGTAGACAGGTATTCGCTTGGTATCATACCAGGACGCCCCACGGGGCTTCAATAACCTCAATTGAGGCTCTACCATCGACAAACCATGCTGCGATCTATAAGAACTTAACATAGATACACAGAGAGGCTCTTTCTCACTATCTAACCTACTGGTTATACACCGTGTGATTACCTGACGAACCCATAAAGTAGGATAACCATTCTCTTCCATGGTCAATCTTGCCTCCTCCAAATCACGCCACAAAAAACGTACACTCGTCCGTTTCAACACATTTTTCATAAGCGTCATGCAGGTAGCCCTTTTCTGGAAGACCGGTTGATTTGAACGGTAATTCAACATCCTACGTGAAGCAAATGGCTTGCGATATTGACAGTACTCGAATCGACGATTTCTAACATCCCTCAATATCCAATAATCTAAGTAATTTATACCGACATTGCCCTCAAAGTCTTCTTCTCGATCCACAGTCACCTCCAAGGACAACTCATTCGATAACCATTTTGGGAATCCCTCCACTTCCCCCACAGGCAAGTAAAACAAAAAATCATCCACATACTTCGTGAAAAACCGAACTCCCAATTTTTGCCACATATGTGACCTACACCTCTCCATCTGGTAATCCACATATAATTCCGCGTAGAGTGTTGAATTACAACCCCCTTGGGGGAGACCCTTCTTTTGCTGATAAATCCTACCAGCATACGTCACATAAGACAACTCTTCCAGATCGAATGCCAACAACCTCTTCAACAAAACGACACTCAACCCAAATGGATTGACATAATTGCTTCTCCCTATATACTCCATTATAATGGCCATCAAACCATCTCTAGGGATACGAGTGAACATATCCACTATATCCACCTTTATAAAAGCATAACCGTCCACACATTCTACTTCTGACAACATGTTGGGCAACATATAAATGTTCCGTAGATTATAATCACCATTCTTACGGAAATCCGATAACATAATGTGAAGCAATTTTTGCACAGACGCACTTATCCAATATCGAGTACTCACAATTGGCCTACATGGCTTATCTTTTTTATGTAACTTTATCATACCATAAAGATATGGCAATGAAAGACTATCCTTATCAGCCACACCCAAGGCTTTGGAAACTTTATAAGGCAAACTAGTCCGAGATTCTTTCAATGAATCCAGAACCTGTCCACGCAAGAATCTAAAGGTATCCCGTAAAGCCTTCTTCTTCAAAGACATACTTCCCCCTACTTCACAGTAAACCCCAGCCTCAACTCCCTTTGACACTAATGCATTCATCTTTGATGCATACTCTTCCGCATACATCAAAGTTGTGATTTTCCCTTTATCAGCTTGCACTATAAGTAGATCCCTATTACCCCTTAGAAAACCCATTGCCTCTTCGTAAAACTCAAGGAGACGAAACTGATATGGCTCCAAATTTCCCATACCCTTGACCAAATCCCTCAAAGGACGCATCATGGTGTTAAAATCATCGCTACTCATAGGAACTACGCCCCCATACTTTGCCAATATTCGTTGGAAAATTATATCTTGCATCTCTAAATACTCCATAATCCCAAACTTACGAGGTAATACAAATTTTGGCCCGTAACTAAGTAACATTTGCACATTGACAGGTACATCTATGGAGGTTAAATTGAAGAAACCCCCAGGCACTTCGTGCAAAGCCATCTATACAAATAAAATGACGATAACGATACCCAAACTTAACGTTTTTTCGGAAAAGACAGTGGCGAATACCACACCTAATACAAATGCGAAATATAAACGGAAAAAACCACAATGGCTAATAGATATATATATATACAATTATATGACCAAAATTACCACTCACCACCGTCCACGTGTTTCTGATCCTTTACACACGTAGAAGAACGATCTCCAAATTCCTCAGACTATCTTGAACACAACAACGTGATCCACGCAGGGTCCTACGGCTTAACCATACACGACGATCCACACTCGTACTCACAACTGCTATACACACGGGTTTCTCACTGAACGATCTAACACTGATCAGACTAAGCGATCTCCACACACTATTTTTCACAGCTTCAATTTGTCCTACTTGTGATCTTGAATCTCACAATCACACCGCTCACTTAACTCGACCACACGATAAACCCTTTTCAGAGATTTATATAAACAATCCGACTTATAATCGAAGCTTTATACTAGCTAATTAGATTATTTTTTATGTTTTTTTTAAAAAAATGCCACAATGAACTATTTACTTTATGGTTTTAAATCACCTTAGATAACAATTCTGCTGACGTTTTCCTTTGATCAACGAGTTACTCACTCATAGAATACCAAAAAACGAATGTACACGTATTTTCACAGGCCTATCCTTATATACATTAAGTTAAAAACATAACAGCCTACCTAACTCTCTTACCTCCCCTGAGAGGAAAATTACAACCATACCTGGAAACCTCTTACCGCAATAATTAGGCGTCCATCACGCCACTAATCACCCATACGAGGGTTTATATAAAAAAATATACGCATAACGACCAATAACCTTTTAAAGACATACACCTGCACAAAAAATGATTACGCAACACGAGGCATTTTGTGTAAAACCCACACCCTACTTTGGTTAAAAATTATTAGAAAAGCGAATCAGCAATAGCAACCTAACGTCAAACACATATCTTCAGATTGAACATACCAATCATGTTTCAGCCTGAACGGCTACACACCCCAACTGGAATACAACCTACAAACAATTCAACCCGAGCCCCACATAACAATAAGTATTATACTCCGAGAAACGAAATACAGGTACAGCAAAAACACAACCACAAAAGTTTTCGTAAAAGAAAAAGAAAAGGATGATTAAATACACAATTCAAATATTTATAACGAATATTTACAGTTTATTTTTCAAAAAAATCAAAAAATAACATGATTTTATTCACATATTAAGACAAAAGCACCCCATTAATACTACAACAAGAGATTATTTACATACCTAGTAAAATATCTCAAAATTATATTACATTTCCCATTCCACTTCCCAATCTTCCACACACACACCTTCCAGATGTCCATCTACTGCATCGACTGATCCTTCGGCTATCTCCACAAACTGCACATCTGAAGGTTCTGACTCAGCATCCATCTCTCCAACAGTCACAACAATCTCCGCTGTAGACGAAGTCTGGTCCAAAAGGGTGGATTCTTGTGCAATCCCAGCTTCTACCAACATTATATCGGTGTCACTGGAGCCCTCAAACATATTTAAAATGTCATCCACCGACACCATCTCTTGGCTTCTCTCCAACTGTCCGCTCATGACTCCTTCTGCGCATGTACTTGTTGTCGCCATGGCCTCTACGCTTTGTCTCGATTGCAATCGTCTAAAATGGAACAGAGACGGATAAGAATTAATCAGTTGATTGATACATTCAAGTATATACTCCTAAAATGAGGAACTATTCTAAACAATAATGGAGTTTACTTACATGGAGGAACCTCCGGAATCGCCACTTATCCGTACTTCCTCTTCATCATCCACAATGACAATTTCTGAGGAACACGATGTAGGCGACAGCAGAAATGGATCTCCAACTGTGCCCCTTCCCCAATGGTACCGTCCACAATTCTGGCACCTTATCGTATGTCGCAATGCCTTGAACAGTCTCATTCCAGAACAGCCAGCGCGTCCACAGTTCAAACACACCAATGTGGGAAGACCATTTGCTACCATTTTCATACTGAAAATAAAAGAGTAAATGAAGTTTAACTTTTATACAACACTTTTCTCACACCAATTAACACATACTCACCAGATTCACTAAATTAATCACGGCCCAAATTTATTGTCCCTCTTCTTACGGGAAAAGTTTATACGCTATATTGATCATCCACAACCATAAACTCAAATACACAAATCCGCACCCCTACAACCCTTTATATACCCCATTTCACATAATCCTAATTAATATATTTTTTCATTAATTAAATGACAAAACACCAATCCCTGTCTATTCGACGAAAATAGATCCTCTCGCAGGAAATACCAAGTGTATAACATGCAGTCTGCCATTAATGAATGAACCAAAAAACCCAATACCCATACAAAGTCATAAACCCATAAACCAAAAAAATATACACTTCTTCACTTGCCATACAAAATACACACTTCTTCACTTGCCATATACGATTAAGAAAAAGGTAAATTCTCGCGAAATACCAAGTGTTATACACGCAGTCCACCCTTAATGAATGAACCAAGTAAATTCGATGCACATACAAAGCCATAAACTCATAAAAACACTCGCCACATACTTCTGAAACCTCACAACCACTTACCAAAACGGTAACCATACATGCCATAAAACCTATCTTACATCGGCACAGATGGTTTATGAATCCCTCATTCAACCAATTAAAAAACGAAAGCCATATATGCCTTTAAACCCTTCTACATCAACACAACTGGCTTGAAACTTCCTCGCTCAACCAAATAACTAAAAAAACGGAAATCATACATGCCATAAAACTTTTGCTACAACAGCACAGCTGGTATATGGATTTTTCATACATTCCAAACTTTTGGGTGTTTATACCAGGTTTCTGTTACCAACATCTGGTACCATAAAATGCATTGAACTTACATATGAAACCTTGTCGTTAATGACTGACAACTAATTAAAATAAATTGAATACCAAAAATCACACCACATAATCATGCCATAGCTCAACTTTAGGCTTACAGAAACAAAATTAACCATGTGCCGAAAATTCTGATGGATCTTTCTTAAAATATTACTTATATACTGTTATTATGCCTAATCATCCTATATTCCTAAGCATATAACACCTATCTAACCAACTATCCATCCACCTATCTATACATCTATCCATATATCCTTCTATTCACATATCTACCCATCTACATATCTATCTACTCACCTATCTATTTATCTATATATCTACATAACTAATTATCTACCCATCTAACTATCCTTCTATCTACCAATCTATCTATCAATCTATCGATCTGTCTATCTCTCTATCTATCTATCTAACTACCTGACTATCTTCCCACCTATTTATCTATCTATCTATCTATCTACCTATCTATCTATCTATCTATCTACCCACCTATCTATCGATCTATCCATCTATCTATGTATATATCCTTCTATCTACCTATCTACCTATCTATCTATCTCGCTTTCTATCTCGCTATCTATCTCTATATCTATCTATCTATCTATCTACCTATCAACCTACCAATCTATCTACCTAACTATCCTTCTATCTATCCATCCATCCATCTATCCGTTTATCTCTCTATCTATCCATCTACCTATTCCTAAGCATATAACACCAATCTAACCAACTATCTATCTACCTATCTATACATCTATCCATCTATCCAGCTATCCATCTATTCACTTATCCATCTACTTACCTATCTATTTATCTATATATATCTACCTATCTACCTAACTATCCTGCTATCTATCTATCTATCCTGCTATCTATCTATCCATCCACCTAACTACCTACCTATCCATCTACCTAACTATCCTTCTATCTACCTATCCACCTATCTATCTATCTATCTATCCACCTACCCAACTATCTATCCCTCCATTCACCCATCCATCCGGCTATCTATATATTTAACTACCTATCTAGCTATCCTCCTATCTACCCTTTTATCTACCCATCTAACTATCCATCTATCTATCCTTCTATCTATCTATCCATCTATTTATCTATCTGTCTTCTCTCTATCTATCTATCTACCTATCTATCTATCTATCTACCTATCTATCTATTTATCCATCTATCTATCTATCTATCTATCTACACAACTATCCTTCTATCTACCTATCTATCTACCTATCTATCTACCTGTCTATCTATATATCTATACATCTGTCTATCTATCCATCCATCTATCTAACTATCTATCTATCTATCTATCTATCTATCCATCTACCTATCCATCCACCTGACCATCCTTCTATCTATCTATCTATCTATCTATCCACCCACCAATCTATCCACCTAACTATCCTTCTAGCGAACCATCTATCTATATATCCGCCTATTTATCTCTCTATCTATTTACCTACCTACCTAACTATCCTTCCATCTATCCTTCTATCGATCTAACTATCTATCTATCTATCTATCTGTCTATCTCTCTATCTATCTATCTATACACCTACCTATCTATCTATCCTTCCATTCACCCATCTATCCGGCTATCTATATATTTACCTACCTACCTAGCTATCCCCCTATCTACCCTTTTATCTACCCATCTAACTATCCATCTATCTATCCCTCTATCTATCTATCTATCTATTTATCTATCTGTCTATCTCTCTATCTATCTATCTATCTACCTATCTATCTATCTATCTATCTATCTATCTATCTATCTATCTATCTATCTATCTATCCATCTATTTATCTATCTACCCACCTATCTATCTACCTATCTATCTACCTATCTATCTACCTGTCTATCTATATATCTATATATCTGTCCATATATCTATCCATCTATCTAACTATCTATCTATCTATCTATCTATCTATCTATCTATCTAACTATCTACCTATTCATCCACCTATTTATCCACCTGACTAACCTTCTATCTACCTACCTATCTATCTATCCACCTACCAATCTATCTACCTAACTATCCTTCTAGCGAGCCATCTATCTATATATCCGTCTATTTATCTCTCTATTTATTTATCTACCTACCTAACTATCCTTCTAGCGATCTAACTATCTACCTATCTATCTATCTGTCTATCTCTCTATCTATCTCTCTATCTATCTCTCTATCTACCTATACATCCTTCTATCTATCTATCCTTCTATCTATCTATTTATCTACCCATCTAACTATCCGTCTAACTATCTATCCATCTATCCATCCATCTATCTACCCACCTATCTATCTATCTATCTATCTATCTATCTATCTAACTATCCACCTAACTATCTATCTATCTATCCATCTATCTACCTATCTACCTATCTATCTATCTATCCATCTATCTAGCTATTATCAAAAATATCTAACCATCTATCTATCGGTCTATCTCTATATATCTATCTATCCATATATCTACCCATTTCTCTATCTATCTATCTATCTATCTGTCTATCTCTTTACCTACCCACCTAACTATCTTCCCACCTATCTATCTACCTATCTATCTATCTATCTATCTATCTATCTATCTATCTATCTATCTACCCACCTATCTATCTACCTATCTATATACCTATCCATCTACCTGTCTGTCTATATATATATCCATCTATCTAACTATCTATCTATCTATCTATCTATCTACCTATTTCATCCACCTGACTAACCTTCTATCTACCTATCTATTTTTCTATCCACCTACCAATCTATCTACCTAACTATCCTTCTAGCGAGCCATCTGTCTATATATCCGACTATCTCTCTATCTATTTATCTACCTATCTAATTATCCTTCTACCTATCCTTCTATCGATCTAACTATCTATCTATCTGTCTATCTATCTCTCTATCTACCTAACTATCCTTCTATCTATCCATCTCTATCTAACTATTTATCTACCCATCTAACTATCCTTCTATCTATCTATCTATCTATCTACCCACTTATCTATCTACCTATCCATCTATCTATCTATCTATCTATCTATCTATCTATCTATCTATCTATCTTTCTATCTATCTATCTATCTATCTATCTATCTATCTATCTATCTATCTATATACCTATCTATCTATCTATCTATCTATCTAGCTATCTATCTATCTATCTATCTATCTATCTATCTATCTACCTATCTATCTATCTATATATCTATCTATCTATCTATCTATCTATCTATCTATCTATCTACCTATCTATATATCCATCCATCTATCTAACTATTATCACTAAATATCTAACCATCTATCGATCTATCTATATATCCATCTATACGTCTATCTCTATCAATCTATCTATCTGCCTAACCATCCTTCTATCTATTTCTCTATCCATCTATCTATCTATCTATACATCTATCTATCCACCTATCTATCTATCTATCTAATAATCCATCTATCTATCTATCTATTAAAATATCATAAATATCTAACTATCTATAAATAACTAACTTTCTATCTATCTATCCATCTATTTATCTATTTATCTATTTATCTATTTATCTATTTATCTATTTATCTATCCATCTATATATCTACCTATCTATCTATCTGCCCACCTCTCTATATAACTACCTACCTATCAATCTACCTATCAATCCACCTATCTATATATTTACCTATATATATCTATCTACCTACATATCTATCTATCTATCAATCTATCTATCTATCTATCTATCTATCTATCTATAATTTTAATTTTCCTTCATCCTGTCTTTCTAATTTTAATTAGAGGGACTATATATTTTTCAAATATATTCCACATAATTTCGCTTGTTTCGGCTAGGTTAGATGCAGGATATTACCTGCAGGATGTCTGTCGCTGCCCGGGCATATGCCTTGGGACATCACTCTCATCCAGGCCCCAACGTTCGACGATCTACGAGAAAATATATGTTTTTGAGGCAACACCTCACACATGGCGTTTACAACAAAACTCGCGCTACTTTAATATCTTTCTACATGACGTTTGCAACCAAACTCACGTCGTCATTAACCCTCATATTAATGTTGGTTTGTTTTCGTTTTCTAGATTCGGGTTTTGACTTGCGCTTACTGACCTTCTTATGGTATAATCTGGCAGCCAATCACAATTCTGATTGGAAAACCTTAATCAACAGGCCTCACTAATGAATCCTTATTACAATCACGTATGGATTAAGTACGTTTTGTCTAATATACAGATTTAAACCCATAAGGAAAACATTAAACCTATACGGGAACATGGCTCATAACTTTAATCTCGGCCTTAGTTGATTGATCCACTCACGCCAAGGTCAACCCCGAAGCCAATTAAGATTTAATTACGAGACTCTGTCAGTGTTATGCACTGATTATGAAAGTTGTATGTCATTACTTTTCATATGCCTCTACTGTTGACTGTGACTTTTCTATGACTGTTTTCTATTGACTCTACTATTGGAACATATTGATTGTGAGACTCTATTATATAAAAATCTTCAAGACCTTACTGTATGCAATCACGATTACACACTATGTACACAAGTACCAAAATTAATGTTACGCAGCAGCATCCTCTTACTTGAATTCTACAACCAAATTTACGTCGTTTTAACAACATTCAACATGACGTTTTCATCCAAACTCACATCGTTTGGTTAAATTTCCTTTTATTTATTTATCTTTAATTTTAATTTTATTTTTGACCCTAATTTCGTTTTTCTATTTTCCTTTTCTAACTCTTGGTTATTGACCTTCTTATGTCAGAATTCAGCCTTCTAACCATTTTCGATTTTAAAATTGCGGTCAATGTTCTATGTTCTAATTTTTAAACTGATTACGAATCTGATTGGGAAACCTTCATTATGAGACCACAACAATGAGTCTTTATTGCCAGCATATATAGAGTAGGTCTTTTCCACCTAATATATAGTTTTGAACCCTGAGAAAAATCTTGAACCAATATTGGAACATAACCGATAATCATGATTCTGTATCTGATTTCATTTGATTGATTCTCTCATGCCAAGATTGATCCCGAGGCCACTTACGACTTAATTGCGAGACACCATGAGTGCTTGTATACTGTATGTAATGGCTCCTTTATGATTGTTTTTATGATTGGTTACTTATGCTTCCTTTATGTAGAAAATTGATTGTAAGCTCTTAAGACTTAATCTCTTAGGGCTCCATTGTTAATACTTATGGATTGAAACCTTATCTGAATCGAGAACCAAAAATCCACACTATCCAATTATGTTTACACAGCGTTTTTCGCACCAGATACATAGGTTCAAAATTATTGGTTTTTCAAAAACAGCTTCCTCTTACGCGCCTTTTACAACCAAACTCATGTCGCCTTTACATCTTTCTACATGACGTTTGCAACAAAAAAACTCACGCCGTCTTTAACCTCCATTTTTATTTTTGGCTTTGTTTTTATAATTTTTATTTCTGCTTTTGCCTTTTATCCTCGGTTTGTATTTTCGGTTGTTGACCTTGATTTTTCGACCTTCTTATATCGGGATCCAGTCGTCAAACCAAATATAACTTTTATTTCGGTTCTTGACTTTGGCCCAGCGATCCTCTTATGGTCTAACCTTGAAACCGGTTACGATTCTGAGTTAAAAACCTCAATTATAAGTCCTTACTAATGAATATTTATTGCTATTATGTAAGGTTTAAAATCCTTCCCACCTAATATACAGATTTGAACCCTGAGATAAAGCATTGAACCAGTATTGGAACCAACAAGAATCCAAAACCACCCAGGTCCAAGAAGGACCAGATATAATGACCAATACAAAAAATTCCAACACCAGCAATTCACCTATCCACTAGCCCAAATATCATGCTTTCAAAACACATCTGAATTTACATCAACCCTGATTCATATTTACGTTTTCTATTTTCCTTCCAACGCCTCTTCCTACACATACCAGTCCTTGGATTACCACGCTCCCTACCCAAAACCTCATCCACGAATTCTCCTGCCCACCGAGGGGAAACAGATACACAACTACTCATCTCCACTTCTGCCGCGACCCCCACTGGCCTATTATCCTCATCATCCCCTAGCTCGTCCATATCCACATCCCCTAGCTCACCCACATCTACATATATATCTTGAAAATCACCGTCATCCGGATCAGCTAACCCCGCAATAACTTCAATTCCCAACCCATCGAAACCAGGGACACTCTCCAGCACGTGCCCACTACTATCCGAAACCCCTTTTACCTCATCGATACACTGCCGTAAGTCTCCCAACTGACGCTTATTCAAAGACCTACGAGGCTTAAAAGGAAGAATACAATCAAACCCATCTACATCACATAATGCCCTATGCAACACCAAATAATCCTCCATTGATTCATGAGCACCCTTGGACAACACTCTCACCTCGGCTAGAGGCTCATGCCCGGACTTTTGCACATGCAAATACAACGGAGATTTCACATCCTCCATCTCCAGACGCACCACAGAAGATATATCCAATGTGCACACCACGAATACTAATCTACAATTCCCACAACAAATCTCCACCCATTTCTGAGCTATATCACATGTAGGATCGGTGCCACGGAGACTCATGTGTAAATCACAAAAGACAGTAGAGGAGTTCCTATATATGCTTTTTTCTAAATCCCAATAACCCACTACAGACCTCATCCATTTATCCATAGCAGCACCTAGGTAGACAGGTATTCGCTTGGTATCATACCAGGACGCCCCACGGGGCTTCAATAACCTCAATTGAGGCTCTACCATCGACAAACCATGCTGCGATCTATAAGAACTTAACATAGATACACAGAGAGGCTCTTTCTCACTATCTAACCTACTGGTTATACACCGTGTGATTACCTGACGAACCCATAAAGTAGGATAACCATTCTCTTCCATGGTCAATCTTGCCTCCTCCAAATCACGCCACAAAAAACGTACACTCGTCCGTTTCAACACATTTTTCATAAGCGTCATGCAGGTAGCCCTTTTCTGGAAGACCGGTTGATTTGAACGGTAATTCAACATCCTACGTGAAGCAAATGGCTTGCGATATTGACAGTACTCGAATCGACGATTTCTAACATCCCTCAATATCCAATAATCTAAGTAATTTATACCGACATTGCCCTCAAAGTCTTCTTCTCGATCCACAGTCACCTCCAAGGACAACTCATTCGATAACCATTTTGGGAATCCCTCCACTTCCCCCACAGGCAAGTAAAACAAAAAATCATCCACATACTTCGTGAAAAACCGAACTCCCAATTTTTGCCACATATGTGACCTACACCTCTCCATCTGGTAATCCACATATAATTCCGCGTAGAGTGTTGAATTACAACCCCCTTGGGGGAGACCCTTCTTTTGCTGATAAATCCTACCAGCATACGTCACATAAGACAACTCTTCCAGATCGAATGCCAACAACCTCTTCAACAAAACGACACTCAACCCAAATGGATTGACATAATTGCTTCTCCCTATATACTCCATTATAATGGCCATCAAACCATCTCTAGGGATACGAGTGAACATATCCACTATATCCACCTTTATAAAAGCATAACCGTCCACACATTCTACTTCTGACAACATGTTGGGCAACATATAAATGTTCCGTAGATTATAATCACCATTCTTACGGAAATCCGATAACATAATGTGAAGCAATTTTTGCACAGACGCACTTATCCAATATCGAGTACTCACAATTGGCCTACATGGCTTATCTTTTTTATGTAACTTTATCATACCATAAAGATATGGCAATGAAAGACTATCCTTATCAGCCACACCCAAGGCTTTGGAAACTTTATAAGGCAAACTAGTCCGAGATTCTTTCAATGAATCCAGAACCTGTCCACGCAAGAATCTAAAGGTATCCCGTAAAGCCTTCTTCTTCAAAGACATACTTCCCCCTACTTCACAGTAAACCCCAGCCTCAACTCCCTTTGACACTAATGCATTCATCTTTGATGCATACTCTTCCGCATACATCAAAGTTGTGATTTTCCCTTTATCAGCTTGCACTATAAGTAGATCCCTATTACCCCTTAGAAAACCCATTGCCTCTTCGTAAAACTCAAGGAGACGAAACTGATATGGCTCCAAATTTCCCATACCCTTGACCAAATCCCTCAAAGGACGCATCATGGTGTTAAAATCATCGCTACTCATAGGAACTACGCCCCCATACTTTGCCAATATTCGTTGGAAAATTATATCTTGCATCTCTAAATACTCCATAATCCCAAACTTACGAGGTAATACAAATTTTGGCCCGTAACTAAGTAACATTTGCACATTGACAGGTACATCTATGGAGGTTAAATTGAAGAAACCCCCAGGCACTTCGTGCAAAGCCATCTATACAAATAAAATGACGATAACGATACCCAAACTTAACGTTTTTTCGGAAAAGACAGTGGCGAATACCACACCTAATACAAATGCGAAATATAAACGGAAAAAACCACAATGGCTAATAGATATATATATATACAATTATATGACCAAAATTACCACTCACCACCGTCCACGTGTTTCTGATCCTTTACACACGTAGAAGAACGATCTCCAAATTCCTCAGACTATCTTGAACACAACAACGTGATCCACGCAGGGTCCTACGGCTTAACCATACACGACGATCCACACTCGTACTCACAACTGCTATACACACGGGTTTCTCACTGAACGATCTAACACTGATCAGACTAAGCGATCTCCACACACTATTTTTCACAGCTTCAATTTGTCCTACTTGTGATCTTGAATCTCACAATCACACCGCTCACTTAACTCGACCACACGATAAACCCTTTTCAGAGATTTATATAAACAATCCGACTTATAATCGAAGCTTTATACTAGCTAATTAGATTATTTTTTATGTTTTTTTAAAAAAATGCCACAATGAACTATTTACTTTATGGTTTTAAATCACCTTAGATAACAATTCTGCTGACGTTTTCCTTTGATCAACGAGTTACTCACTCATAGAATACCAAAAAACGAATGTACACGTATTTTCACAGGCCTATCCTTATATACATTAAGTTAAAAACATAACAGCCTACCTAACTCTCTTACCTCCCCTGAGAGGAAAATTACAACCATACCTGGAAACCTCTTACCGCAATAATTAGGCGTCCATCACGCCACTAATCACCCATACGAGGGTTTATATAAAAAAATATACGCATAACGACCAATAACCTTTTAAAGACATACACCTGCACAAAAAATGATTACGCAACACGAGGCATTTTGTGTAAAACCCACACCCTACTTTGGTTAAAAATTATTAGAAAAGCGAATCAGCAATAGCAACCTAACGTCAAACACATATCTTCAGATTGAACATACCAATCATGTTTCAGCCTGAACGGCTACACACCCCAACTGGAATACAACCTACAAACAATTCAACCCGAGCCCCACATAACAATAAGTATTATACTCCGAGAAACGAAATACAGGTACAGCAAAAACACAACCACAAAAGTTTTCGTAAAAGAAAAAGAAAAGGATGATTAAATACACAATTCAAATATTTATAACGAATATTTACAGTTTATTTTTCAAAAAAATCAAAAAATAACATGATTTTATTCACATATTAAGACAAAAGCACCCCATTAATACTACAACAAGAGATTATTTACATACCTAGTAAAATATCTCAAAATTATATTACATTTCCCATTCCACTTCCCAATCTTCCACACACACACCTTCCAGATGTCCATCTACTGCATCGACTGATCCTTCGGCTATCTCCACAAACTGCACATCTGAAGGTTCTGACTCAGCATCCATCTCTCCAACAGTCACAACAATCTCCGCTGTAGACGAAGTCTGGTCCAAAAGGGTGGATTCTTGTGCAATCCCAGCTTCTACCAACATTATATCGGTGTCACTGGAGCCCTCAAACATATTTAAAATGTCATCCACCGACACCATCTCTTGGCTTCTCTCCAACTGTCCGCTCATGACTCCTTCTGCGCATGTACTTGTTGTCGCCATGGCCTCTACGCTTTGTCTCGATTGCAATCGTCTAAAATGGAACAGAGACGGATAAGAATTAATCAGTTGATTGATACATTCAAGTATATACTCCTAAAATGAGGAACTATTCTAAACAATAATGGAGTTTACTTACATGGAGGAACCTCCGGAATCGCCACTTATCCGTACTTCCTCTTCATCATCCACAATGACAATTTCTGAGGAACACGATGTAGGCGACAGCAGAAATGGATCTCCAACTGTGCCCCTTCCCCAATGGTACCGTCCACAATTCTGGCACCTTATCGTATGTCGCAATGCCTTGAACAGTCTCATTCCAGAACAGCCAGCGCGTCCACAGTTCAAACACACCAATGTGGGAAGACCATTTGCTACCATTTTCATACTGAAAATAAAAGAGTAAATGAAGTTTAACTTTTATACAACACTTTTCTCACACCAATTAACACATACTCACCAGATTCACTAAATTAATCACGGCCCAAATTTATTGTCCCTCTTCTTACGGGAAAAGTTTATACGCTATATTGATCATCCACAACCATAAACTCAAATACACAAATCCGCACCCCTACAACCCTTTATATACCCCATTTCACATAATCCTAATTAATATATTTTTTCATTAATTAAATGACAAAACACCAATCCCTGTCTATTCGACGAAAATAGATCCTCTCGCAGGAAATACCAAGTGTATAACATGCAGTCTGCCATTAATGAATGAACCAAAAAACCCAATACCCATACAAAGTCATAAACCCATAAACCAAAAAAATATACACTTCTTCACTTGCCATACAAAATACACACTTCTTCACTTGCCATATACGATTAAGAAAAAGGTAAATTCTCGCGAAATACCAAGTGTTATACACGCAGTCCACCCTTAATGAATGAACCAAGTAAATTCGATGCACATACAAAGCCATAAACTCATAAAAACACTCGCCACATACTTCTGAAACCTCACAACCACTTACCAAAACGGTAACCATACATGCCATAAAACCTATCTTACATCGGCACAGATGGTTTATGAATCCCTCATTCAACCAATTAAAAAACGAAAGCCATATATGCCTTTAAACCCTTCTACATCAACACAACTGGCTTGAAACTTCCTCGCTCAACCAAATAACTAAAAAAACGGAAATCATACATGCCATAAAACTTTTGCTACAACAGCACAGCTGGTATATGGATTTTTCATACATTCCAAACTTTTGGGTGTTTATACCAGGTTTCTGTTACCAACATCTGGTACCATAAAATGCATTGAACTTACATATGAAACCTTGTCGTTAATGACTGACAACTAATTAAAATAAATTGAATACCAAAAATCACACCACATAATCATGCCATAGCTCAACTTTAGGCTTACAGAAACAAAATTAACCATGTGCCGAAAATTCTGATGGATCTTTCTTAAAATATTACTTATATACTGTTATTATGCCTAATCATCCTATATTCCTAAGCATATAACACCTATCTAACCAACTATCCATCCACCTATCTATACATCTATCCATATATCCTTCTATTCACATATCTACCCATCTACATATCTATCTACTCACCTATCTATTTATCTATATATCTACATAACTAATTATCTACCCATCTAACTATCCTTCTATCTACCAATCTATCTATCAATCTATCGATCTGTCTATCTCTCTATCTATCTATCTAACTACCTGACTATCTTCCCACCTATTTATCTATCTATCTATCTATCTACCTATCTATCTATCTATCTATCTACCCACCTATCTATCGATCTATCCATCTATCTATGTATATATCCTTCTATCTACCTATCTACCTATCTATCTATCTCGCTTTCTATCTCGCTATCTATCTCTATATCTATCTATCTATCTATCTACCTATCAACCTACCAATCTATCTACCTAACTATCCTTCTATCTATCCATCCATCCATCTATCCGTTTATCTCTCTATCTATCCATCTACCTATTCCTAAGCATATAACACCAATCTAACCAACTATCTATCTACCTATCTATACATCTATCCATCTATCCAGCTATCCATCTATTCACTTATCCATCTACTTACCTATCTATTTATCTATATATATCTACCTATCTACCTAACTATCCTGCTATCTATCTATCTATCCTGCTATCTATCTATCCATCCACCTAACTACCTACCTATCCATCTACCTAACTATCCTTCTATCTACCTATCCACCTATCTATCTATCTATCTATCCACCTACCCAACTATCTATCCCTCCATTCACCCATCCATCCGGCTATCTATATATTTAACTACCTATCTAGCTATCCTCCTATCTACCCTTTTATCTACCCATCTAACTATCCATCTATCTATCCTTCTATCTATCTATCCATCTATTTATCTATCTGTCTTCTCTCTATCTATCTATCTACCTATCTATCTATCTATCTACCTATCTATCTATTTATCCATCTATCTATCTATCTATCTATCTACACAACTATCCTTCTATCTACCTATCTATCTACCTATCTATCTACCTGTCTATCTATATATCTATACATCTGTCTATCTATCCATCCATCTATCTAACTATCTATCTATCTATCTATCTATCTATCCATCTACCTATCCATCCACCTGACCATCCTTCTATCTATCTATCTATCTATCTATCCACCCACCAATCTATCCACCTAACTATCCTTCTAGCGAACCATCTATCTATATATCCGTCTATTTATCTCTCTATCTATTTACCTACCTACCTAACTATCCTTCCATCTATCCTTCTATCGATCTAACTATCTATCTATCTATCTATCTGTCTATCTCTCTATCTATCTATCTATACACCTACCTATCTATCTATCCTTCCATTCACCCATCTATCCGGCTATCTATATATTTACCTACCTACCTAGCTATCCCCCTATCTACCCTTTTATCTACCCATCTAACTATCCATCTATCTATCCCTCTATCTATCTATCTATCTATTTATCTATCTGTCTATCTCTCTATCTATCTATCTATCTACCTATCTATCTATCTATCTATCTATCTATCTATCTATCTATCTATCTATCTATCTATCCATCTATTTATCTATCTACCCACCTATCTATCTACCTATCTATCTACCTATCTATCTACCTGTCTATCTATATATCTATATATCTGTCCATATATCTATCCATCTATCTAACTATCTATCTATCTATCTATCTATCTATCTATCTATCTAACTATCTACCTATTCATCCACCTATTTATCCACCTGACTAACCTTCTATCTACCTACCTATCTATCTATCCACCTACCAATCTATCTACCTAACTATCCTTCTAGCGAGCCATCTATCTATATATCCGTCTATTTATCTCTCTATTTATTTATCTACCTACCTAACTATCCTTCTAGCGATCTAACTATCTACCTATCTATCTATCTGTCTATCTCTCTATCTATCTCTCTATCTATCTCTCTATCTACCTATACATCCTTCTATCTATCTATCCTTCTATCTATCTATTTATCTACCCATCTAACTATCCGTCTAACTATCTATCCATCTATCCATCCATCTATCTACCCACCTATCTATCTATCTATCTATCTATCTATCTATCTAACTATCCACCTAACTATCTATCTATCTATCCATCTATCTACCTATCTACCTATCTATCTATCTATCCATCTATCTAGCTATTATCAAAAATATCTAACCATCTATCTATCGGTCTATCTCTATATATCTATCTATCCATATATCTACCCATTTCTCTATCTATCTATCTATCTATCTGTCTATCTCTTTACCTACCCACCTAACTATCTTCCCACCTATCTATCTACCTATCTATCTATCTATCTATCTATCTATCTATCTATCTATCTATCTACCCACCTATCTATCTACCTATCTATATACCTATCCATCTACCTGTCTGTCTATATATATATCCATCTATCTAACTATCTATCTATCTATCTATCTATCTACCTATTTCATCCACCTGACTAACCTTCTATCTACCTATCTATTTTTCTATCCACCTACCAATCTATCTACCTAACTATCCTTCTAGCGAGCCATCTGTCTATATATCCGACTATCTCTCTATCTATTTATCTACCTATCTAATTATCCTTCTACCTATCCTTCTATCGATCTAACTATCTATCTATCTGTCTATCTATCTCTCTATCTACCTAACTATCCTTCTATCTATCCATCTCTATCTAACTATTTATCTACCCATCTAACTATCCTTCTATCTATCTATCTATCTATCTACCCACTTATCTATCTACCTATCCATCTATCTATCTATCTATCTATCTATCTATCTATCTATCTATCTATCTTTCTATCTATCTATCTATCTATCTATCTATCTATCTATCTATCTATCTATATACCTATCTATCTATCTATCTATCTATCTAGCTATCTATCTATCTATCTATCTATCTATCTATCTATCTACCTATCTATCTATCTATATATCTATCTATCTATCTATCTATCTATCTATCTATCTATCTACCTATCTATATATCCATCCATCTATCTAACTATTATCACTAAATATCTAACCATCTATCGATCTATCTATATATCCATCTATACGTCTATCTCTATCAATCTATCTATCTGCCTAACCATCCTTCTATCTATTTCTCTATCCATCTATCTATCTATCTATACATCTATCTATCCACCTATCTATCTATCTATCTAATAATCCATCTATCTATCTATCTATTAAAATATCATAAATATCTAACTATCTATAAATAACTAACTTTCTATCTATCTATCCATCTATTTATCTATTTATCTATTTATCTATTTATCTATTTATCTATTTATCTATCCATCTATATATCTACCTATCTATCTATCTGCCCACCTCTCTATATAACTACCTACCTATCAATCTACCTATCAATCCACCTATCTATATATTTACCTATATATATCTATCTACCTACATATCTATCTATCTATCAATCTATCTATCTATCTATCTATCTATCTATCTATAATTTTAATTTTCCTTCATCCTGTCTTTCTAATTTTAATTAGAGGGACTATATATTTTTCAAATATATTCCACATAATTTCGCTTGTTTCGGCTAGGTTAGATGCAGGATATTACCTGCAGGATGTCTGTCGCTGCCCGGGCATATGCCTTGGGACATCACTCTCATCCAGGCCCCAACGTTCGACGATCTACGAGAAAATATATGTTATCATACCAGTAGCTTCCATCGGATAGGTAGTTTTTAAGTAGTTTAAACTCAGATTTGTAAATTTCACGTTTCCTGGCTTCTCCGGAAACTCGTTGTTTTTCTCCATTACTAATTAACTGTTCCCAGAATCTTTTAGATTCAGGGGACCCCGCAACATCCATGGTGATAAGCGGCCCCAATTCATATTGCAACCACAGTTGTAAAAACAATTGATCTTGAATAAGTTGACCTCAACTCAATTCCTGGTCACGTCAAGTTAAGCCATACGCTTACACTTGATAAAACAATGTCATCTAAACACAATTACACTCAATGATGAATGCATGTCATCACACTATACATGCATGCATCACTGAATGTAAACGCGTCGTCTACAGCTTACTCAGGTATTTTCTTTCAAAAACTATCCACAATGGCTGAACATTTAATTCGCCATTTCATAGGTTTTCGCTCCCACTTTTATGTGGTCAATAATTATGCTCAGCAATTAAGAACGCTGGACGCACATACTATACGTGCGCCTACGTTCTTCATTGCCTCTTCCTTTCAAATCCACAACAAAAATTCAGCTATACATCACCACACACACGACAGATTAACTACCACCGCACTACATACGACAACCTTTGAACTAGACCTATCACTCATAGACCCCTGTGACTAGTCCTTACCGCTTATAAGGGTTTTTCCCAACGACAGTACAACCCATTCAACCACAAAGATGGATCATTGCCATAAGCAAAAGTACACCCACTAACCTAACTTAACCTACCTGTCACTCATGGGCCCCTGTGTCCAATCCTTACCGCTTATAAGGGTCTTTTCCAGCGATAATACAACCCATTCAACCAAAAAGATGGATCATTGCCGCTAACCCACTTTACTTACAATTGTTTAGTTATTCCAACCCTTCATATCACGATATTATGGCCAAAATAACTACAATGCATACCAGGCATTCTTACGAAGAGAACATACCCCTACAGAAACATTATCTAACCAAAAGTTGTGGCCCCTCTAATCGCTCACACACCACTTCGCCTTAAACTATATGGACCATCCTTTAATTTGCAATAAAAAGCACATGCCATCCGCCTAAAAATAACCCCATCTCAGAGCTAAAATTCACCAAATTCTTCTCCTTCTCCCAACTAAATTAAGCCTGCAATTAAGATACACCAAATCCCTCATTATCCCCCGAACCAGTCACAGCAACGGAAGCCAACCGCTTGATACAATTAACTCAAACCCTACAAAAGGATCCACATACGGCACGATCCTTATAAAAATATATATAAAAGTTTTGCATCTAAACCCTTTTAAAAAAGATTTTAAATACGCTACAATCCCGCAAATTTAGAAAAGATTTCTACATCTATGGATTCTGATTTTGTCCAACTATCCAAAAATATTTATAATTTTCCTAACCCTGGAGATACTTACAACTTTCCTAACCCTGGTGATCCAAAAAAAACCCTCAAGGTCTTTACAATTCCAAAAACCTCTTCACATTCATCACTATTGTTGTTTTTGGGGTGACTTGCGTTATGTGTATGGGACTGGACAAGGGTGGAATATTGGATGACAGGGAGACCAAAGCTGATAAGCGAAAAAACGATTTGTGATCCTCTTAATATTCCAGATATTTTATTTCATCATAAATTCACATGTTCCCGATTCCTCTTAAAAAGAGCAAAAAAAACTGTGAACTATGAAGCAACAACTGATTAGGAATGACAAAACCCAAAAATTATTATTCTTTATAATCATGCAAAGCTTTACTAAAGGGACAACATTTAATACCGAAATTACTTTACTCTTAATATAAAACACATTTCAACCCTCCTAATGTTTAAGTAACATCAAATTCTTTACAAAGATTTTTTAAAAAAAGAGAGACAAGTTCCAAAATAAAATATTATTCCTGACACTCATGGAAAAACTTAATCAAAAAGACTAAATTAAAACGGTTTGTCCTAATAATATACATGACTCATGATACGAATGATAGAACCAAAATATTCCACTTTTCAATGTTCAAGAAACATCGAATTGAAATGGCCAATAATCTGAAAAATATCAATCATCGTGAAAATTGAATTAAAAGAATAAAACTTTTTTACGGTGTTTCTTTATTATTATTAATCACTCATCATAAAATTCAACCCTTTGTCTATACACTTTAAACTTCAAAAAATGATCCCCATCTTCATTAAGAAAATTTAAAGCCCACACGGGTGTCTGCGCACCAGATTCTCGGTCAATTGCTCCATCCCCTGGATAAGCTTCAGTCCACGCAAAATGTTCCAACTCCTCCATGATCGTCCTCATGTTTCCTACCATCCAGGATCCCTCCTCCTCATCGTCTATTGACGCGGGAACATCATCTAACGAAGAAACTCCGTAGGAACTGAAAAAAGAAAAAACATCATATTTAGTCTCCCAATTTCAAAACAGTTTATCATCACCATTTAATATTCATAAACTAAGAAATGAAAATTATAAATACTTACGACAACATATCCTCCAGCTCGACATCGGAATTTTCTATGAAGAGCACAAGTATCTCATCTTCTGCCTCATTGGCAAATATTAACATCTTAACACTTCTATACAAACGTCTGAAAATAAAGAAATGATAAAAATACAATTTACTTTTTAGCTTTTTCTGACTCCATCACCCAGACCAATATACTCACTTTCTGATACCAACAAACACACAACTGCCTAGAAACGTTCCGGATATAGTTCCAACCACTTTAGCACATACTACTCCGATGCCAGGATTTATCTGACGCACCCTTCCGAACAATCGGCTTACACCAATTTTAAACTCACTAGAACGGAGATCACCTCACAATCCAAAACTACAATGAACTCACATAATCCACACAATTTCACACTTGACCAATCATAGTGCTCCTATCTAAAACATTTTCAATCCCTAAAACTCCTCCCAGCCACACACCTCCGTGGCTCCTGTTCCCCTTCTTTACTCTCTCACACGTACGCTATATCACGTTCATTAATAAGAAAGGATCACCAGCAAAACCATACCTGATCTATGATATTATGCTCTTCATATATCTCAACATCTCTGTTTTCAACACAGACAAATTTTTTAAAAAATTCTAAAAACAAATTGATCGTCTTATGAACCAAAAACATCACCCATCATATCGGACACAGGATGGAACACACAAGCAACAACAAAAACCTACATCACACACTTCTTAAATATTAATTAAGATACACAGACAACTGAAAAAAGCAGACATCACAGTCTAATTATCGGCCAAAAAAACCCGTTTCCTACATTTTAGCTGCGCCTGGCGCCTAGAAAGGGAAAATAAACGCATAATTGATTATCCTTTGTGATAAGCATTGCAGAAAAATCTACACACACACACATAACCCAGACTCTTTTGTGCGTTACAATGCACAAGGATCTAGACCTCCATTCCAGATATCACCACAAATTTCATTCAGTGTTGTACAACCAAGCAACTCGCTTGCTTCCATCAGTGCACGAAGTTATCCGTGGTTCATGTTTTGTTGCTGCCCTCAGAGCACAGTTTCCAATTTTTGATTCAACCGTTTTTAATAAAAAATTGCTAGATAACCATAGTTTGCTTCTAGCATCATGTTGATTCTAATATTTGTTTCAAAAGCCAATACAATACCTTAGTTTCTAATCTCTTGGTGTTACCTCTAAATACAACTTTTAACATCTGGACCCTGTTGCGGACAAGTGTTTTATTTCCCCGTTGGTCCAAAAACCTATAACTTTGTTAGTGGATCTAAGAGTGTTTGAACATTGCTAAAAAGAATGCAGTAGTAAAGAAAGTCTCCGAGGTCATAAGCACACTAAGATGATGAGATGACAACGTTCCAGAATTGTTCTATGACTTGAGATACAACATAGCATTTATACAACAAGGTAAGTTTTTCCCTTTTCCTTATCTTTTTCTATACTTCATTTGCCTATCCTGATTTATACATACATATTTTATTTAAATCCATGTTATACCCACCCCTGCTTTTTGGTTAATACCAAACTTACCCATTTCCACTCAGGCCGAGAAAAGCTCGCTGATGAGACCTCGTGGTGGGGGTCGAAAACGTTCCGAGCCACCAAACAAGCAACCTAGTTGTTGTTTTTAGATAAACCCTTTACGGGTAAAAAATCTTCCGTCTTAAACGGTTGATTAACAAATATACGGCCTATCTGTCTGCCTTTTAGATATAACATACTTTTACAGTCATCATAATTTATTATCTATTACTATTATTATGTTTCTACATTATATTTAATCCATTAACTATATACATATATGTATACACCTATAATTTGAATATACCTTATCATTCTTAACGTACATTTGGTCATATCCACAATGACATCTCCATTCTACATTCACTTACGCGAACACTTTCGACCTATTTTGTCTTCAACACAAACACATAAGACTTATTCAAAAAATGATGTTTTTATAAAAACCACAAACTAAAAGGAAAATACGACATACCTTTATCGGAATATACTCTCTACTACAATATCAATTATGTGTTAATTAAAACAAACCCATGTTTGCCAAGGTTACCTCTGAGTTTGTTAAAACAACACTCTACACAACTAAAAAAATGGTTACTTAGAACACAACGTCAATTTGAAACTCATTAAAATTTACACTCTTTAGTTAATCAATTTATGGTTCTCAAAAGAACCTTTAAAAACAATACTGCAAAAACACTGCAGTACCTCACCACTTACCTATTTATACAAACTATAAATCCTCCTCAGTGCAACGATCCCATTTAAATCTTCTGCTTCCGCACTTGAATCCTAAATCTTCCATTCTTAGATTGCCGCCACAACACCTAAACAGGAATAGCACTGAAAAAACGCTGCAGCACCTTACAACTTACCCAATTTTCAAATTAGGAAATCTCCTCAGCGCAATGATCCCAATCAAATTTTTCTGCTTCTACACTTGCACTCTGAACCTGTAATTTTTTGGGATTTGACTACAATAGACAACCATACCCGAATCCGACCACTTGGACTCCCGAGTACATCCATTCCAGCCTGTACTATATGTGCACACACGGTTTGGTTCCAGAGGCGTTTCCCGCAAGAAAAAATGGACAAAAACGCTGAAACAAAGAAATGGATTCTGCTTTAGATCTCCACTAGATTCTATTACAACTTACCTTCCCTTTTCTTCTTACCACCGATACACCCTCCAAAAAGACCTGAAATAACATGAAATGGGACAGAATGTTTAAAGGCAACAAAACAAATGCATTGGAAACAGGATACTTACATTTTTGACATTTATTCTGAAAATCAAACAGATGATAACAAAGGTATGTTCACTGTCACACACATAGCCAGATCTTGTAATTTTCACACATTGTGTTCACATGACGGCTCTCATGGCATATACGCAATCTATTAAAACTGTCAAAACGGTGTTGAACTTGATAACTCTATGTTGATTCTCTTCACATAGGAGATTAAAACCAATTCTTACTTGCTCATATTTATAATTCTTACACATGACGTTTACAACAAATCTCGCGTTGTTTTAATTCCTTCTACATGACGATTGTTACCAAACTCATGTCGTTTTTAACTTTCATATTAATTTTATTTTTGATTTCGTTTTCTAAATTCGGTTTTTGACTGTGAATTATTGATCTTCTTATGGCCTAATCTTGGAACCAATCACGATTCTGATTGGGAAACCTTAACCAACAGGCCTCATCATTGAATCATTATTGCAATCACTTACGGATTAAGCCTCTTCTGTCTAATATACAGATTTAAAAACTCTGAGAGGACAAAAATATTGATAAAATTTAAAAAATAGCGAACCAATACTGGAACATGGTTTATGATTTTGATTATGGCCTCAGATGATTGATCCACTTATACCAACATCAACCCCGAAGCCAATTGCGATTTAGTCACGGGACTCTATCAGTGTTATGTTATGATTTTGAGGTCTCATACGATTGTCCTCTTATGCCTCTTGTGCTGACATATACTGATTGTGTGTTTTTTGTGCCCTTTCTCCTTTTTCTTCTGACTCCATTAATAGTATATATTGGCTATGAGGCCTTAACTGAACTATAACCTTCTAAAATCCGCATTATGCAACCACGTTCACACAGCGGCTTTCACACTACATGCACAGGTACAGCTTTAATTGTTTTTGAGGCAACACCTCACACATGGCGTTTACAACAAAACTCGCGCTACTTTAATATCTTTCTACATGACGTTTGCAACCAAACTCACGTCGTCATTAACCCTCATATTAATGTTGGTTTGTTTTCGTTTTCTAGATTCGGGTTTTGACTTGCGCTTACTGACCTTCTTATGGTATAATCTGGCAGCCAATCACAATTCTGATTGGAAAACCTTAATCAACAGGCCTCACTAATGAATCCTTATTACAATCACGTATGGATTAAGTACGTTTTGTCTAATATACAGATTTAAACCCATAAGGAAAACATTAAACCTATACGGGAACATGGCTCATAACTTTAATCTCGGCCTTAGTTGATTGATCCACTCACGCCAAGGTCAACCCCGAAGCCAATTAAGATTTAATTACGAGACTCTGTCAGTGTTATGCACTGATTATGAAAGTTGTATGTCATTACTTTTCATATGCCTCTACTGTTGACTGTGACTTTTCTATGACTGTTTTCTATTGACTCTACTATTGGAACATATTGATTGTGAGACTCTATTATATAAAAATCTTCAAGACCTTACTGTATGCAATCACGATTACACACTATGTACACAAGTACCAAAATTAATGTTACGCAGCAGCATCCTCTTACTTGAATTCTACAACCAAATTTACGTCGTTTTAACAACATTCAACATGACGTTTTCATCCAAACTCACATCGTTTGGTTAAATTTCCTTTTATTTATTTATCTTTAATTTTAATTTTATTTTTGACCCTAATTTCGTTTTTCTATTTTCCTTTTCTAACTCTTGGTTATTGACCTTCTTATGTCAGAATTCAGCCTTCTAACCATTTTCGATTTTAAAATTGCGGTCAATGTTCTATGTTCTAATTTTTAAACTGATTACGAATCTGATTGGGAAACCTTCATTATGAGACCACAACAATGAGTCTTTATTGCCAGCATATATAGAGTAGGTCTTTTCCACCTAATATATAGTTTTGAACCCTGAGAAAAATCTTGAACCAATATTGGAACATAACCGATAATCATGATTCTGTATCTGATTTCATTTGATTGATTCTCTCATGCCAAGATTGATCCCGAGGCCACTTACGACTTAATTGCGAGACACCATGAGTGCTTGTATACTGTATGTAATGGCTCCTTTATGATTGTTTTTATGATTGGTTACTTATGCTTCCTTTATGTAGAAAATTGATTGTAAGCTCTTAAGACTTAATCTCTTAGGGCTCCATTGTTAATACTTATGGATTGAAACCTTATCTGAATCGAGAACCAAAAATCCACACTATCCAATTATGTTTACACAGCGTTTTTCGCACCAGATACATAGGTTCAAAATTATTGGTTTTTCAAAAACAGCTTCCTCTTACGCGCCTTTTACAACCAAACTCATGTCGCCTTTACATCTTTCTACATGACGTTTGCAACAAAAAAACTCACGCCGTCTTTAACCTCCATTTTTATTTTTGGCTTTGTTTTTATAATTTTTATTTCTGCTTTTGCCTTTTATCCTCGGTTTGTATTTTCGGTTGTTGACCTTGATTTTTCGACCTTCTTATATCGGGATCCAGTCGTCAAACCAAATATAACTTTTATTTCGGTTCTTGACTTTGGCCCAGCGATCCTCTTATGGTCTAACCTTGAAACCGGTTACGATTCTGAGTTAAAAACCTCAATTATAAGTCCTTACTAATGAATATTTATTGCTATTATGTAAGGTTTAAAATCCTTCCCACCTAATATACAGATTTGAACCCTGAGATAAAGCATTGAACCAGTATTGGAACCAACAAGAATCCAAAACCACCCAGGTCCAAGAAGGACCAGATATAATGACCAATACAAAAAATTCCAACACCAGCAATTCACCTATCCACTAGCCCAAATATCATGCTTTCAAAACACATCTGAATTTACATCAACCCTGATTCATATTTACGTTTTCTATTTTCCTTCCAACGCCTCTTCCTACACATACCAGTCCTTGGATTACCACGCTCCCTACCCAAAACCTCATCCACGAATTCTCCTGCCCACCGAGGGGAAACAGATACACAACTACTCATCTCCACTTCTGCCGCGACCCCCACTGGCCTATTATCCTCATCATCCCCTAGCTCGTCCATATCCACATCCCCTAGCTCACCCACATCTACATATATATCTTGAAAATCACCGTCATCCGGATCAGCTAACCCCGCAATAACTTCAATTCCCAACCCATCGAAACCACGGACACTCTCCAGCACGTGCCCACTACTATCCGAAACCCCTTTTACCTCATCGATACACTGCCGTAAGTCTCCCAACTGACGCTTATTCAAAGACCTACGAGGCTTAAAAGGAAGAATACAATCAAACCCATCTACATCACATAATGCCCTATGCAACACCAAATAATCCTCCATTGATTCATGAGCACCCTTGGACAACACTCTCACCTCGGCTAGAGGCTCATGCCCGGACTTTTGCACATGCAAATACAACGGAGATTTCACATCCTCCATCTCCAGACGCACCACAGAAGATATATCCAATGTGCACACCACGAATACTAATCTACAATTCCCACAACAAATCTCCACCCATTTCTGAGCTATATCACATGTAGGATCGGTGCCACGGAGACTCATGTGTAAATCACAAAAGACAGTAGAGGAGTTCCTATATATGCTTTTTTCTAAATCCCAATAACCCACTACAGACCTCATCCATTTATCCATAGCAGCACCTAGGTAGACAGGTATTCGCTTGGTATCATACCAGGACGCCCCACGGGGCTTCAATAACCTCAATTGAGGCTCTACCATCGACAAACCATGCTGCGATCTATAAGAACTTAACATAGATACACAGAGAGGCTCTTTCTCACTATCTAACCTACTGGTTATACACCGTGTGATTACCTGACGAACCCATAAAGTAGGATAACCATTCTCTTCCATGGTCAATCTTGCCTCCTCCAAATCACGCCACAAAAAACGTACACTCGTCCGTTTCAACACATTTTTCATAAGCGTCATGCAGGTAGCCCTTTTCTGGAAGACCGGTTGATTTGAACGGTAATTCAACATCCTACGTGAAGCAAATGGCTTGCGATATTGACAGTACTCGAATCGACGATTTCTAACATCCCTCAATATCCAATAATCTAAGTAATTTATACCGACATTGCCCTCAAAGTCTTCTTCTCGATCCACAGTCACCTCCAAGGACAACTCATTCGATAACCATTTTGGGAATCCCTCCACTTCCCCCACAGGCAAGTAAAACAAAAAATCATCCACATACTTCGTGAAAAACCGAACTCCCAATTTTTGCCACATATGTGACCTACACCTCTCCATCTGGTAATCCACATATAATTCCGCGTAGAGTGTTGAATTACAACCCCCTTGGGGGAGACCCTTCTTTTGCTGATAAATCCTACCAGCATACGTCACATAAGACAACTCTTCCAGATCGAATGCCAACAACCTCTTCAACAAAACGACACTCAACCCAAATGGATTGACATAATTGCTTCTCCCTATATACTCCATTATAATGGCCATCAAACCATCTCTAGGGATACGAGTGAACATATCCACTATATCCACCTTTATAAAAGCATAACCGTCCACACATTCTACTTCTGACAACATGTTGGGCAACATATAAATGTTCCGTAGATTATAATCACCATTCTTACGGAAATCCGATAACATAATGTGAAGCAATTTTTGCACAGACGCACTTATCCAATATCGAGTACTCACAATTGGCCTACATGGCTTATCTTTTTTATGTAACTTTATCATACCATAAAGATATGGCAATGAAAGACTATCCTTATCAGCCACACCCAAGGCTTTGGAAACTTTATAAGGCAAACTAGTCCGAGATTCTTTCAATGAATCCAGAACCTGTCCACGCAAGAATCTAAAGGTATCCCGTAAAGCCTTCTTCTTCAAAGACATACTTCCCCCTACTTCACAGTAAACCCCAGCCTCAACTCCCTTTGACACTAATGCATTCATCTTTGATGCATACTCTTCCGCATACATCAAAGTTGTGATTTTCCCTTTATCAGCTTGCACTATAAGTAGATCCCTATTACCCCTTAGAAAACCCATTGCCTCTTCGTAAAACTCAAGGAGACGAAACTGATATGGCTCCAAATTTCCCATACCCTTGACCAAATCCCTCAAAGGACGCATCATGGTGTTAAAATCATCGCTACTCATAGGAACTACGCCCCCATACTTTGCCAATATTCGTTGGAAAATTATATCTTGCATCTCTAAATACTCCATAATCCCAAACTTACGAGGTAATACAAATTTTGGCCCGTAACTAAGTAACATTTGCACATTGACAGGTACATCTATGGAGGTTAAATTGAAGAAACCCCCAGGCACTTCGTGCAAAGCCATCTATACAAATAAAATGACGATAACGATACCCAAACTTAACGTTTTTTCGGAAAAGACAGTGGCGAATACCACACCTAATACAAATGCGAAATATAAACGGAAAAAACCACAATGGCTAATAGATATATATATATACAATTATATGACCAAAATTACCACTCACCACCGTCCACGTGTTTCTGATCCTTTACACACGTAGAAGAACGATCTCCAAATTCCTCAGACTATCTTGAACACAACAACGTGATCCACGCAGGGTCCTACGGCTTAACCATACACGACGATCCACACTCGTACTCACAACTGCTATACACACGGGTTTCTCACTGAACGATCTAACACTGATCAGACTAAGCGATCTCCACACACTATTTTTCACAGCTTCAATTTGTCCTACTTGTGATCTTGAATCTCACAATCACACCGCTCACTTAACTCGACCACACGATAAACCCTTTTCAGAGATTTATATAAACAATCCGACTTATAATCGAAGCTTTATACTAGCTAATTAGATTATTTTTTATGTTTTTTTTAAAAAAATGCCACAATGAACTATTTACTTTATGGTTTTAAATCACCTTAGATAACAATTCTGCTGACGTTTTCCTTTGATCAACGAGTTACTCACTCATAGAATACCAAAAAACGAATGTACACGTATTTTCACAGGCCTATCCTTATATACATTAAGTTAAAAACATAACAGCCTACCTAACTCTCTTACCTCCCCTGAGAGGAAAATTACAACCATACCTGGAAACCTCTTACCGCAATAATTAGGCGTCCATCACGCCACTAATCACCCATACGAGGGTTTATATAAAAAAATATACGCATAACGACCAATAACCTTTTAAAGACATACACCTGCACAAAAAATGATTACGCAACACGAGGCATTTTGTGTAAAACCCACACCCTACTTTGGTTAAAAATTATTAGAAAAGCGAATCAGCAATAGCAACCTAACGTCAAACACATATCTTCAGATTGAACATACCAATCATGTTTCAGCCTGAACGGCTACACACCCCAACTGGAATACAACCTACAAACAATTCAACCCGAGCCCCACATAACAATAAGTATTATACTCCGAGAAACGAAATACAGGTACAGCAAAAACACAACCACAAAAGTTTTCGTAAAAGAAAAAGAAAAGGATGATTAAATACACAATTCAAATATTTATAACGAATATTTACAGTTTATTTTTCAAAAAAATCAAAAAATAACATGATTTTATTCACATATTAAGACAAAAGCACCCCATTAATACTACAACAAGAGATTATTTACATACCTAGTAAAATATCTCAAAATTATATTACATTTCCCATTCCACTTCCCAATCTTCCACACACACACCTTCCAGATGTCCATCTACTGCATCGACTGATCCTTCGGCTATCTCCACAAACTGCACATCTGAAGGTTCTGACTCAGCATCCATCTCTCCAACAGTCACAACAATCTCCGCTGTAGACGAAGTCTGGTCCAAAAGGGTGGATTCTTGTGCAATCCCAGCTTCTACCAACATTATATCGGTGTCACTGGAGCCCTCAAACATATTTAAAATGTCATCCACCGACACCATCTCTTGGCTTCTCTCCAACTGTCCGCTCATGACTCCTTCTGCGCATGTACTTGTTGTCGCCATGGCCTCTACGCTTTGTCTCGATTGCAATCGTCTAAAATGGAACAGAGACGGATAAGAATTAATCAGTTGATTGATACATTCAAGTATATACTCCTAAAATGAGGAACTATTCTAAACAATAATGGAGTTTACTTACATGGAGGAACCTCCGGAATCGCCACTTATCCGTACTTCCTCTTCATCATCCACAATGACAATTTCTGAGGAACACGATGTAGGCGACAGCAGAAATGGATCTCCAACTGTGCCCCTTCCCCAATGGTACCGTCCACAATTCTGGCACCTTATCGTATGTCGCAATGCCTTGAACAGTCTCATTCCAGAACAGCCAGCGCGTCCACAGTTCAAACACACCAATGTGGGAAGACCATTTGCTACCATTTTCATACTGAAAATAAAAGAGTAAATGAAGTTTAACTTTTATACAACACTTTTCTCACACCAATTAACACATACTCACCAGATTCACTAAATTAATCACGGCCCAAATTTATTGTCCCTCTTCTTACGGGAAAAGTTTATACGCTATATTGATCATCCACAACCATAAACTCAAATACACAAATCCGCACCCCTACAACCCTTTATATACCCCATTTCACATAATCCTAATTAATATATTTTTTCATTAATTAAATGACAAAACACCAATCCCTGTCTATTCGACGAAAATAGATCCTCTCGCAGGAAATACCAAGTGTATAACATGCAGTCTGCCATTAATGAATGAACCAAAAAACCCAATACCCATACAAAGTCATAAACCCATAAACCAAAAAAATATACACTTCTTCACTTGCCATACAAAATACACACTTCTTCACTTGCCATATACGATTAAGAAAAAGGTAAATTCTCGCGAAATACCAAGTGTTATACACGCAGTCCACCCTTAATGAATGAACCAAGTAAATTCGATGCACATACAAAGCCATAAACTCATAAAAACACTCGCCACATACTTCTGAAACCTCACAACCACTTACCAAAACGGTAACCATACATGCCATAAAACCTATCTTACATCGGCACAGATGGTTTATGAATCCCTCATTCAACCAATTAAAAAACGAAAGCCATATATGCCTTTAAACCCTTCTACATCAACACAACTGGCTTGAAACTTCCTCGCTCAACCAAATAACTAAAAAAACGGAAATCATACATGCCATAAAACTTTTGCTACAACAGCACAGCTGGTATATGGATTTTTCATACATTCCAAACTTTTGGGTGTTTATACCAGGTTTCTGTTACCAACATCTGGTACCATAAAATGCATTGAACTTACATATGAAACCTTGTCGTTAATGACTGACAACTAATTAAAATAAATTGAATACCAAAAATCACACCACATAATCATGCCATAGCTCAACTTTAGGCTTACAGAAACAAAATTAACCATGTGCCGAAAATTCTGATGGATCTTTCTTAAAATATTACTTATATACTGTTATTATGCCTAATCATCCTATATTCCTAAGCATATAACACCTATCTAACCAACTATCCATCCACCTATCTATACATCTATCCATATATCCTTCTATTCACATATCTACCCATCTACATATCTATCTACTCACCTATCTATTTATCTATATATCTACATAACTAATTATCTACCCATCTAACTATCCTTCTATCTACCAATCTATCTATCAATCTATCGATCTGTCTATCTCTCTATCTATCTATCTAACTACCTGACTATCTTCCCACCTATTTATCTATCTATCTATCTATCTACCTATCTATCTATCTATCTATCTACCCACCTATCTATCGATCTATCCATCTATCTATGTATATATCCTTCTATCTACCTATCTACCTATCTATCTATCTCGCTTTCTATCTCGCTATCTATCTCTATATCTATCTATCTATCTATCTACCTATCAACCTACCAATCTATCTACCTAACTATCCTTCTATCTATCCATCCATCCATCTATCCGTTTATCTCTCTATCTATCCATCTACCTATTCCTAAGCATATAACACCAATCTAACCAACTATCTATCTACCTATCTATACATCTATCCATCTATCCAGCTATCCATCTATTCACTTATCCATCTACTTACCTATCTATTTATCTATATATATCTACCTATCTACCTAACTATCCTGCTATCTATCTATCTATCCTGCTATCTATCTATCCATCCACCTAACTACCTACCTATCCATCTACCTAACTATCCTTCTATCTACCTATCCACCTATCTATCTATCTATCTATCCACCTACCCAACTATCTATCCCTCCATTCACCCATCCATCCGGCTATCTATATATTTAACTACCTATCTAGCTATCCTCCTATCTACCCTTTTATCTACCCATCTAACTATCCATCTATCTATCCTTCTATCTATCTATCCATCTATTTATCTATCTGTCTTCTCTCTATCTATCTATCTACCTATCTATCTATCTATCTACCTATCTATCTATTTATCCATCTATCTATCTATCTATCTATCTACACAACTATCCTTCTATCTACCTATCTATCTACCTATCTATCTACCTGTCTATCTATATATCTATACATCTGTCTATCTATCCATCCATCTATCTAACTATCTATCTATCTATCTATCTATCTATCCATCTACCTATCCATCCACCTGACCATCCTTCTATCTATCTATCTATCTATCTATCCACCCACCAATCTATCCACCTAACTATCCTTCTAGCGAACCATCTATCTATATATCCGTCTATTTATCTCTCTATCTATTTACCTACCTACCTAACTATCCTTCCATCTATCCTTCTATCGATCTAACTATCTATCTATCTATCTATCTGTCTATCTCTCTATCTATCTATCTATACACCTACCTATCTATCTATCCTTCCATTCACCCATCTATCCGGCTATCTATATATTTACCTACCTACCTAGCTATCCCCCTATCTACCCTTTTATCTACCCATCTAACTATCCATCTATCTATCCCTCTATCTATCTATCTATCTATTTATCTATCTGTCTATCTCTCTATCTATCTATCTATCTACCTATCTATCTATCTATCTATCTATCTATCTATCTATCTATCTATCTATCTATCTATCCATCTATTTATCTATCTACCCACCTATCTATCTACCTATCTATCTACCTATCTATCTACCTGTCTATCTATATATCTATATATCTGTCCATATATCTATCCATCTATCTAACTATCTATCTATCTATCTATCTATCTATCTATCTATCTAACTATCTACCTATTCATCCACCTATTTATCCACCTGACTAACCTTCTATCTACCTACCTATCTATCTATCCACCTACCAATCTATCTACCTAACTATCCTTCTAGCGAGCCATCTATCTATATATCCGTCTATTTATCTCTCTATTTATTTATCTACCTACCTAACTATCCTTCTAGCGATCTAACTATCTACCTATCTATCTATCTGTCTATCTCTCTATCTATCTCTCTATCTATCTCTCTATCTACCTATACATCCTTCTATCTATCTATCCTTCTATCTATCTATTTATCTACCCATCTAACTATCCGTCTAACTATCTATCCATCTATCCATCCATCTATCTACCCACCTATCTATCTATCTATCTATCTATCTATCTATCTAACTATCCACCTAACTATCTATCTATCTATCCATCTATCTACCTATCTACCTATCTATCTATCTATCCATCTATCTAGCTATTATCAAAAATATCTAACCATCTATCTATCGGTCTATCTCTATATATCTATCTATCCATATATCTACCCATTTCTCTATCTATCTATCTATCTATCTGTCTATCTCTTTACCTACCCACCTAACTATCTTCCCACCTATCTATCTACCTATCTATCTATCTATCTATCTATCTATCTATCTATCTATCTATCTACCCACCTATCTATCTACCTATCTATATACCTATCCATCTACCTGTCTGTCTATATATATATCCATCTATCTAACTATCTATCTATCTATCTATCTATCTACCTATTTCATCCACCTGACTAACCTTCTATCTACCTATCTATTTTTCTATCCACCTACCAATCTATCTACCTAACTATCCTTCTAGCGAGCCATCTGTCTATATATCCGACTATCTCTCTATCTATTTATCTACCTATCTAATTATCCTTCTACCTATCCTTCTATCGATCTAACTATCTATCTATCTGTCTATCTATCTCTCTATCTACCTAACTATCCTTCTATCTATCCATCTCTATCTAACTATTTATCTACCCATCTAACTATCCTTCTATCTATCTATCTATCTATCTACCCACTTATCTATCTACCTATCCATCTATCTATCTATCTATCTATCTATCTATCTATCTATCTATCTATCTTTCTATCTATCTATCTATCTATCTATCTATCTATCTATCTATCTATCTATATACCTATCTATCTATCTATCTATCTATCTAGCTATCTATCTATCTATCTATCTATCTATCTATCTATCTACCTATCTATCTATCTATATATCTATCTATCTATCTATCTATCTATCTATCTATCTATCTACCTATCTATATATCCATCCATCTATCTAACTATTATCACTAAATATCTAACCATCTATCGATCTATCTATATATCCATCTATACGTCTATCTCTATCAATCTATCTATCTGCCTAACCATCCTTCTATCTATTTCTCTATCCATCTATCTATCTATCTATACATCTATCTATCCACCTATCTATCTATCTATCTAATAATCCATCTATCTATCTATCTATTAAAATATCATAAATATCTAACTATCTATAAATAACTAACTTTCTATCTATCTATCCATCTATTTATCTATTTATCTATTTATCTATTTATCTATTTATCTATTTATCTATCCATCTATATATCTACCTATCTATCTATCTGCCCACCTCTCTATATAACTACCTACCTATCAATCTACCTATCAATCCACCTATCTATATATTTACCTATATATATCTATCTACCTACATATCTATCTATCTATCAATCTATCTATCTATCTATCTATCTATCTATCTATAATTTTAATTTTCCTTCATCCTGTCTTTCTAATTTTAATTAGAGGGACTATATATTTTTCAAATATATTCCACATAATTTCGCTTGTTTCGGCTAGGTTAGATGCAGGATATTACCTGCAGGATGTCTGTCGCTGCCCGGGCATATGCCTTGGGACATCACTCTCATCCAGGCCCCAACGTTCGACGATCTACGAGAAAATATCTGTAAACTGCTAAGCATTATTTGCTCGGCATATTTCAATGGTGGCTCCTGTGCAATACTCGGCCTACCAGTCTTTACATGTATCCATGACAAACGAATTGACCTTCGAGTTTCGCAATATTTCTGATAGGTAGGTGATTCCTAAGCTAAGGTATTACTAGTTATTATTATTTATTATTATATTGATTACCTAAGTTATTACTAATCTACTATGTAATGCCTTAAAATTTTACGAAAGCTTCTGCTCCTTCGGAAATCTAGACGGACGGTCTAGACAGGCAGTATAGACAGATATGCATTAATAAGCATTTATACATATGTATAGATATATAGTTTTAGTACGATCAAAGTTCCTTTGCAGTCATGACGGACGGTCAAGACAGGCAGTCTAGACGGACGGTCTAGACAGATATACATAGATATGCATTTATTTTATATACATACGTATAGGTATATAGTTTTTAGTACGATCAAAGTTCCTTTGCAGTCATGACGGACGGTCAAGACAAGCAGTCTAGACGGACGGTCTAGACAGATATACATAGATATGCATTTATTTTATATACATACGTATAGGTATATAGTTTGTAGTACGAACAAAGTTCTTTCTGCAGTCTAGACGGACGGTCAAGACAGGCAATCTAGACGGACGGTCTAGACAGTTTTATTTTATATACATATACATAGATAATATTGCCCTTCCTTTACATATTGCAGTGCTTCTCACTTCAACCAGCATCTCCTGTTTTTATATAAAAAGGTGGTACACGCTCGGTTGTTTATAGTTCGTCCATGTTGTCGGTCGTGAACACATTCCATTATTGTGCTTATCAGTTGTGTTTGTGTTTTTGTTAAAACTTTGTGGTTTGTTAAAAGTTTGAACTTCATCCCGCTTGCTGCAATCTCCTGGAAGGATTTTAACTTCAACCCGCTTGCTGCAGTCTCCTAAGAAGTTTCTTTTGGATCTTCCTTTTCTGTGCTTCTGCCTACCTGCATGTAAGTTCATATTCCTTTTTCCTACTACCACTTACACGTTTACTATTGAAACCTAAAATTTGCTTGTTGTGTTTCAATTTATCAAGTGAACATAATTACACACAACTACTCTTTCTGTCTCTTTAAGTTGTCTCCCATTTTACAACTTGTTTTCCACCCCACTGGCCCCTTTAACTTGTTTTATATTATTTTATATTATTTATACATTTCATCCTTAGTATCTCTTACCAATTAATATACATTATTGCATACCCTTGATGTTCTTTAACATCATACACCTATACCTATACCAAATCCAACTGATGAGACCCTTTGGCTGGGGTCGAAAAGCTTATTGGACAGCCTTCCTATGTCGCGCATAGGAATCCCTTTACGGGAACCTCCTTACCCATTCTTTGTCTTTACCTTATTTCTACTAAAACTTATTCTTTGTCTTTACCTTTATGCTACTTTATATATTCCTTTTGCTTATAAATTTTATTATTTTTCATATAATCTATATCTTGTTAATGTTAGTATATTATAAAATAATATTGTACCCACTCTAGCGTGAAATGCTTGGCACTGTCGCCTGTTTTTCACTCTGAGTCCCCTAGCTCCCAGATCTGTCCTGTGATGTGCTCGCGGATCTCCACATTCCACCATTCCCCTGTAAACTGCTAAGCATTATTTGCTCGGCATATTTCAATGGTGGCTCCTGTGCAATACTCGGCCTACCAGTCTTTACATGTATCCATGACAAACGAATTGACCTTCGAGTTTCGCAATATTTCTGATAGGTAGGTGATTCCTAAGCTAAGGTATTACTAGTTATTATTATTTATTATTATATTGATTACCTAAGTTATTACTAATCTACTATGTAATGCCTTAAAATTTTACGAAAGCTTCTGCTCCTTCGGAAATCTAGACGGACGGTCTAGACAGGCAGTATAGACAGATATGCATTAATAAGCATTTATACATATGTATAGATATATAGTTTTAGTACGATCAAAGTTCCTTTGCAGTCATGACGGACGGTCAAGACAGGCAGTCTAGACGGACGGTCTAGACAGATATACATAGATATGCATTTATTTTATATACATACGTATAGGTATATAGTTTTTAGTACGATCAAAGTTCCTTTGCAGTCATGACGGACGGTCAAGACAAGCAGTCTAGACGGACGGTCTAGACAGATATACATAGATATGCATTTATTTTATATACATACGTATAGGTATATAGTTTGTAGTACGAACAAAGTTCTTTCTGCAGTCTAGACGGACGGTCAAGACAGGCAATCTAGACGGACGGTCTAGACAGTTTTATTTTATATACATATACATAGATAATATTGCCCTTCCTTTACATATTGCAGTGCTTCTCACTTCAACCAGCATCTCCTGTTTTTATATAAAAAGGTGGTACACGCTCGGTTGTTTATAGTTCGTCCATGTTGTCGGTCGTGAACACATTCCATTATTGTGCTTATCAGTTGTGTTTGTGTTTTTGTTAAAACTTTGTGGTTTGTTAAAAGTTTGAACTTCATCCCGCTTGCTGCAATCTCCTGGAAGGATTTTAACTTCAACCCGCTTGCTGCAGTCTCCTAAGAAGTTTCTTTTGGATCTTCCTTTTCTGTGCTTCTGCCTACCTGCATGTAAGTTCATATTCCTTTTTCCTACTACCACTTACACGTTTACTATTGAAACCTAAAATTTGCTTGTTGTGTTTCAATTTATCAAGTGAACATAATTACACACAACTACTCTTTCTGTCTCTTTAAGTTGTCTCCCATTTTACAACTTGTTTTCCACCCCACTGGCCCCTTTAACTTGTTTTATATTATTTTATATTATTTATACATTTCATCCTTAGTATCTCTTACCAATTAATATACATTATTGCATACCCTTGATGTTCTTTAACATCATACACCTATACCTATACCAAATCCAACTGATGAGACCCTTTGGCTGGGGTCGAAAAGCTTATTGGACAGCCTTCCTATGTCGCGCATAGGAATCCCTTTACGGGAACCTCCTTACCCATTCTTTGTCTTTACCTTATTTCTACTAAAACTTATTCTTTGTCTTTACCTTTATGCTACTTTATATATTCCTTTTGCTTATAAATTTTATTATTTTTCATATAATCTATATCTTGTTAATGTTAGTATATTATAAAATAATATTGTACCCACTCTAGCGTGAAATGCTTGGCACTGTCGCCTGTTTTTCACTCTGAGTCCCCTAGCTCCCAGATCTGTCCTGTGATGTGCTCGCGGATCTCCACATTCCACCATTCCCCTGTAAACTGCTAAGCATTATTTGCTCGGCATATTTCAATGGTGGCTCCTGTGCAATACTCGGCCTACCAGTCTTTACATGTATCCATGACAAACGAATTGACCTTCGAGTTTCGCAATATTTCTGATAGGTAGGTGATTCCTAAGCTAAGGTATTACTAGTTATTATTATTTATTATTATATTGATTACCTAAGTTATTACTAATCTACTATGTAATGCCTTAAAATTTTACGAAAGCTTCTGCTCCTTCGGAAATCTAGACGGACGGTCTAGACAGGCAGTATAGACAGATATGCATTAATAAGCATTTATACATATGTATAGATATATAGTTTTAGTACGATCAAAGTTCCTTTGCAGTCATGACGGACGGTCAAGACAGGCAGTCTAGACGGACGGTCTAGACAGATATACATAGATATGCATTTATTTTATATACATACGTATAGGTATATAGTTTTTAGTACGATCAAAGTTCCTTTGCAGTCATGACGGACGGTCAAGACAAGCAGTCTAGACGGACGGTCTAGACAGATATACATAGATATGCATTTATTTTATATACATACGTATAGGTATATAGTTTGTAGTACGAACAAAGTTCTTTCTGCAGTCTAGACGGACGGTCAAGACAGGCAATCTAGACGGACGGTCTAGACAGTTTTATTTTATATACATATACATAGATAATATTGCCCTTCCTTTACATATTGCAGTGCTTCTCACTTCAACCAGCATCTCCTGTTTTTATATAAAAAGGTGGTACACGCTCGGTTGTTTATAGTTCGTCCATGTTGTCGGTCGTGAACACATTCCATTATTGTGCTTATCAGTTGTGTTTGTGTTTTTGTTAAAACTTTGTGGTTTGTTAAAAGTTTGAACTTCATCCCGCTTGCTGCAATCTCCTGGAAGGATTTTAACTTCAACCCGCTTGCTGCAGTCTCCTAAGAAGTTTCTTTTGGATCTTCCTTTTCTGTGCTTCTGCCTACCTGCATGTAAGTTCATATTCCTTTTTCCTACTACCACTTACACGTTTACTATTGAAACCTAAAATTTGCTTGTTGTGTTTCAATTTATCAAGTGAACATAATTACACACAACTACTCTTTCTGTCTCTTTAAGTTGTCTCCCATTTTACAACTTGTTTTCCACCCCACTGGCCCCTTTAACTTGTTTTATATTATTTTATATTATTTATACATTTCATCCTTAGTATCTCTTACCAATTAATATACATTATTGCATACCCTTGATGTTCTTTAACATCATACACCTATACCTATACCAAATCCAACTGATGAGACCCTTTGGCTGGGGTCGAAAAGCTTATTGGACAGCCTTCCTATGTCGCGCATAGGAATCCCTTTACGGGAACCTCCTTACCCATTCTTTGTCTTTACCTTATTTCTACTAAAACTTATTCTTTGTCTTTACCTTTATGCTACTTTATATATTCCTTTTGCTTATAAATTTTATTATTTTTCATATAATCTATATCTTGTTAATGTTAGTATATTATAAAATAATATTGTACCCACTCTAGCGTGAAATGCTTGGCACTGTCGCCTGTTTTTCACTCTGAGTCCCCTAGCTCCCAGATCTGTCCTGTGATGTGCTCGCGGATCTCCACATTCCACCATTCCCCTGTAAACTGCTAAGCATTATTTGCTCGGCATATTTCAATGGTGGCTCCTGTGCAATACTCGGCCTACCAGTCTTTACATGTATCCATGACAAACGAATTGACCTTCGAGTTTCGCAATATTTCTGATAGGTAGGTGATTCCTAAGCTAAGGTATTACTAGTTATTATTATTTATTATTATATTGATTACCTAAGTTATTACTAATCTACTATGTAATGCCTTAAAATTTTACGAAAGCTTCTGCTCCTTCGGAAATCTAGACGGACGGTCTAGACAGGCAGTATAGACAGATATGCATTAATAAGCATTTATACATATGTATAGATATATAGTTTTAGTACGATCAAAGTTCCTTTGCAGTCATGACGGACGGTCAAGACAGGCAGTCTAGACGGACGGTCTAGACAGATATACATAGATATGCATTTATTTTATATACATACGTATAGGTATATAGTTTTTAGTACGATCAAAGTTCCTTTGCAGTCATGACGGACGGTCAAGACAAGCAGTCTAGACGGACGGTCTAGACAGATATACATAGATATGCATTTATTTTATATACATACGTATAGGTATATAGTTTGTAGTACGAACAAAGTTCTTTCTGCAGTCTAGACGGACGGTCAAGACAGGCAATCTAGACGGACGGTCTAGACAGTTTTATTTTATATACATATACATAGATAATATTGCCCTTCCTTTACATATTGCAGTGCTTCTCACTTCAACCAGCATCTCCTGTTTTTATATAAAAAGGTGGTACACGCTCGGTTGTTTATAGTTCGTCCATGTTGTCGGTCGTGAACACATTCCATTATTGTGCTTATCAGTTGTGTTTGTGTTTTTGTTAAAACTTTGTGGTTTGTTAAAAGTTTGAACTTCATCCCGCTTGCTGCAATCTCCTGGAAGGATTTTAACTTCAACCCGCTTGCTGCAGTCTCCTAAGAAGTTTCTTTTGGATCTTCCTTTTCTGTGCTTCTGCCTACCTGCATGTAAGTTCATATTCCTTTTTCCTACTACCACTTACACGTTTACTATTGAAACCTAAAATTTGCTTGTTGTGTTTCAATTTATCAAGTGAACATAATTACACACAACTACTCTTTCTGTCTCTTTAAGTTGTCTCCCATTTTACAACTTGTTTTCCACCCCACTGGCCCCTTTAACTTGTTTTATATTATTTTATATTATTTATACATTTCATCCTTAGTATCTCTTACCAATTAATATACATTATTGCATACCCTTGATGTTCTTTAACATCATACACCTATACCTATACCAAATCCAACTGATGAGACCCTTTGGCTGGGGTCGAAAAGCTTATTGGACAGCCTTCCTATGTCGCGCATAGGAATCCCTTTACGGGAACCTCCTTACCCATTCTTTGTCTTTACCTTATTTCTACTAAAACTTATTCTTTGTCTTTACCTTTATGCTACTTTATATATTCCTTTTGCTTATAAATTTTATTATTTTTCATATAATCTATATCTTGTTAATGTTAGTATATTATAAAATAATATTGTACCCACTCTAGCGTGAAATGCTTGGCACTGTCGCCTGTTTTTCACTCTGAGTCCCCTAGCTCCCAGATCTGTCCTGTGATGTGCTCGCGGATCTCCACATTCCACCATTCCCCTGTAAACTGCTAAGCATTATTTGCTCGGCATATTTCAATGGTGGCTCCTGTGCAATACTCGGCCTACCAGTCTTTACATGTATCCATGACAAACGAATTGACCTTCGAGTTTCGCAATATTTCTGATAGGTAGGTGATTCCTAAGCTAAGGTATTACTAGTTATTATTATTTATTATTATATTGATTACCTAAGTTATTACTAATCTACTATGTAATGCCTTAAAATTTTACGAAAGCTTCTGCTCCTTCGGAAATCTAGACGGACGGTCTAGACAGGCAGTATAGACAGATATGCATTAATAAGCATTTATACATATGTATAGATATATAGTTTTAGTACGATCAAAGTTCCTTTGCAGTCATGACGGACGGTCAAGACAGGCAGTCTAGACGGACGGTCTAGACAGATATACATAGATATGCATTTATTTTATATACATACGTATAGGTATATAGTTTTTAGTACGATCAAAGTTCCTTTGCAGTCATGACGGACGGTCAAGACAAGCAGTCTAGACGGACGGTCTAGACAGATATACATAGATATGCATTTATTTTATATACATACGTATAGGTATATAGTTTGTAGTACGAACAAAGTTCTTTCTGCAGTCTAGACGGACGGTCAAGACAGGCAATCTAGACGGACGGTCTAGACAGTTTTATTTTATATACATATACATAGATAATATTGCCCTTCCTTTACATATTGCAGTGCTTCTCACTTCAACCAGCATCTCCTGTTTTTATATAAAAAGGTGGTACACGCTCGGTTGTTTATAGTTCGTCCATGTTGTCGGTCGTGAACACATTCCATTATTGTGCTTATCAGTTGTGTTTGTGTTTTTGTTAAAACTTTGTGGTTTGTTAAAAGTTTGAACTTCATCCCGCTTGCTGCAATCTCCTGGAAGGATTTTAACTTCAACCCGCTTGCTGCAGTCTCCTAAGAAGTTTCTTTTGGATCTTCCTTTTCTGTGCTTCTGCCTACCTGCATGTAAGTTCATATTCCTTTTTCCTACTACCACTTACACGTTTACTATTGAAACCTAAAATTTGCTTGTTGTGTTTCAATTTATCAAGTGAACATAATTACACACAACTACTCTTTCTGTCTCTTTAAGTTGTCTCCCATTTTACAACTTGTTTTCCACCCCACTGGCCCCTTTAACTTGTTTTATATTATTTTATATTATTTATACATTTCATCCTTAGTATCTCTTACCAATTAATATACATTATTGCATACCCTTGATGTTCTTTAACATCATACACCTATACCTATACCAAATCCAACTGATGAGACCCTTTGGCTGGGGTCGAAAAGCTTATTGGACAGCCTTCCTATGTCGCGCATAGGAATCCCTTTACGGGAACCTCCTTACCCATTCTTTGTCTTTACCTTATTTCTACTAAAACTTATTCTTTGTCTTTACCTTTATGCTACTTTATATATTCCTTTTGCTTATAAATTTTATTATTTTTCATATAATCTATATCTTGTTAATGTTAGTATATTATAAAATAATATTGTACCCACTCTAGCGTGAAATGCTTGGCACTGTCGCCTGTTTTTCACTCTGAGTCCCCTAGCTCCCAGATCTGTCCTGTGATGTGCTCGCGGATCTCCACATTCCACCATTCCCCTGTAAACTGCTAAGCATTATTTGCTCGGCATATTTCAATGGTGGCTCCTGTGCAATACTCGGCCTACCAGTCTTTACATGTATCCATGACAAACGAATTGACCTTCGAGTTTCGCAATATTTCTGATAGGTAGGTGATTCCTAAGCTAAGGTATTACTAGTTATTATTATTTATTATTATATTGATTACCTAAGTTATTACTAATCTACTATGTAATGCCTTAAAATTTTACGAAAGCTTCTGCTCCTTCGGAAATCTAGACGGACGGTCTAGACAGGCAGTATAGACAGATATGCATTAATAAGCATTTATACATATGTATAGATATATAGTTTTAGTACGATCAAAGTTCCTTTGCAGTCATGACGGACGGTCAAGACAGGCAGTCTAGACGGACGGTCTAGACAGATATACATAGATATGCATTTATTTTATATACATACGTATAGGTATATAGTTTTTAGTACGATCAAAGTTCCTTTGCAGTCATGACGGACGGTCAAGACAAGCAGTCTAGACGGACGGTCTAGACAGATATACATAGATATGCATTTATTTTATATACATACGTATAGGTATATAGTTTGTAGTACGAACAAAGTTCTTTCTGCAGTCTAGACGGACGGTCAAGACAGGCAATCTAGACGGACGGTCTAGACAGTTTTATTTTATATACATATACATAGATAATATTGCCCTTCCTTTACATATTGCAGTGCTTCTCACTTCAACCAGCATCTCCTGTTTTTATATAAAAAGGTGGTACACGCTCGGTTGTTTATAGTTCGTCCATGTTGTCGGTCGTGAACACATTCCATTATTGTGCTTATCAGTTGTGTTTGTGTTTTTGTTAAAACTTTGTGGTTTGTTAAAAGTTTGAACTTCATCCCGCTTGCTGCAATCTCCTGGAAGGATTTTAACTTCAACCCGCTTGCTGCAGTCTCCTAAGAAGTTTCTTTTGGATCTTCCTTTTCAGTGCTTCTGCCTACCTGCATGTAAGTTCATATTCCTTTTTCCTGCTACCACTTACACGTTTACTATTGAAACCTAAAATTTGCTTGTTGTGTTTCAATTTATCAAGTGAACATAATTACACACAACTACTCTTTCTGTCTCTTTAAGTTGTCTCCCATTTTACAACTTGTTTTCCACCCCACTGGCCCCTTTAACTTGTTTTATATTATTTTATATTATTTATACATTTCATCCTTAGTATCTCTTACCAATTAATATACATTATTGCATACCCTTGATGTTCTTTAACATCATACACCTATACCTATACCAAATCCAACTGATGAGACCCTTTGGCTGGGGTCGAAAAGCTTATTGGACAGCCTTCCTATGTCGCGCATAGGAATCCCTTTACGGGAACCTCCTTACCCATTCTTTGTCTTTACCTTATTTCTACTAAAACTTATTCTTTGTCTTTACCTTTATGCTACTTTATATATTCCTTTTGCTTATAAATTTTATTATTTTTCATATAATCTATATCTTGTTAATGTTAGTATATTATAAAATAATATTGTACCCACTCTAGCGTGAAATGCTTGGCACTGTCGCCTGTTTTTCACTCTGAGTCCCCTAGCTCCCAGATCTGTCCTGTGATATGCTCGCGGATCTCCACATTCCACCATTCCCCTGTAAACTGCTAAGCATTATTTGCTCGGCATATTTCAATGGTGGCTCCTGTGCAATACTCGGCCTACTAGTCTTTACATGTATCCATGACAAACGAACTCTTACCAATTAATATACATTATTGCATACCCTCGATGTTCTTTAACATCATATACCTATACCTATACCAAATCCAACTGATGAGACCCTTTGGCTGGGGTCGAAAAGCTTATTGGACAGCCTTCCTATGTTGCGCATAGGAATCCCTTTACGGGAACCCCTTTTTACCCACTCTTTGCCCTTACATCTATTATTATTATGCTACTCTATATACTTCATTTGCTCATTATATTATCTTTTGTTCCTAATTATATTATCCTTTTTTTCAAAATTTATATTATTCTTTACACACAATATCAGTCACAGTATTTTATCCAACATAGTTAACCACCCTATTGTGAAATACTTGGCACTGTCGCCTGTATTCTCACTCTGGGTCCCCTAGCTCCCAGATCTGCTTTGTGCAACACTCACAGATCTGCCCATTCCACCATTCACCTGTAAACTGCTAAGCATTATTTGCTCGGCATATTTAAATGGAGGCTCTTGTGCAATACTCGGCCTACCAGTCTTAACATGTAGCGACGATAAATGGATACACCGCCAAATGAACAACATTGGGATGACGTTTATGAATGGGGAATGAGATTTGAAAAAAACTCGTTGACCATTCATGACAGTGGGATGACGTTTATGAATGGGGAATGAGAATATACGCCAAATCGCCTCAAATTGCTCACATTTCGACCTACTTGATCTGTTATGTATATCAAAGATGGCGTTGTATATGTAATAAATTTTTTTATGATTTTTTTACTTTTCCATTGCGCGAGAAAAATTCTCGAGGCCAAAAAGAACAAAAAAAATTCATCAAAATCAGTCAATCCGTTCACGAGTTATTATCAAAAAAGCCGTTCTATACAAAATGTATGAGAAAATGAATTTTCTTCATTATTTTTTTTTTCGTGAATTTTTGCGAGGTTTTATTAGTTATTTAGATATTCAGGGCGGAGACAAACTAATCCAACAAATAAAATATCATAAAAATCGGTCTAGATTCGATTTCTTTTTTGGCTTTTCTGACTCGCGAGATACGGAAATGGGTAAATATGCAAAAACCCCGAGTTTGAAAATTTTCATGATCACTATACTTCCTTTTACTATGTATTTTTATTGTAACAGAAAGTAAAAGCAAAGCAAATTTAAAATCATATATTTTTCTATATTCCAATAGCTATATTTGGTTGGAATAAGCGTGTATAATTACATTAGGCTTCGCAGTTTCGCACATTAGTAAACAGATACTAAGCATGCAACAAGGCTGAATAGTACTTTCTTTGCATACGACCATGTTGTTGGCCCGTTTGTATTGTGTGGCCACATTCGTAGTGTAAATAGCTTTAGTACAGATTTCCACAGATACGGATATTTGCTAAAATGAGACAACTATACTTTTAAAATATGTACAATTTTTATAAATCATTTCGGTACTCATTTCTTCTTTTACGATTTTTTTATTAAATGCATTCGCTATCGTATTTACTTATTTCAGTGCCAGAAATACGAATACTCACAATGGTGAACTATTGGGATGCCTGTATCTTTACCTTCGCCTTGGGTATTGGTGCTGTGACAAAAGAACGGCGTCTGCACGAAACGTTCAAAAAAAGCGTGAAATTTGTTATAAATTCAGAATATGCGAACAAATCAGTGAACTAACTACAATTTCATCGGAAAATATATAATAAAATTTCGGTTGTGTTTAAATTTTTCAATTGCTTGGCAGATGGTTTTCGCGAAAATGTCGGTGAAAAAATCTACCTTAACTATATTAAAGAAGTATACATTTCCAAGTAAAAACCGCTGATAAATTGTTTAACCTGTAAAGGAATAATCATTAAGGAGCACAAAAATACATGAAGAAAGATGAAATAATTGGACTTGGGTTTCTGTTATGTGGATTGTGATGTCTGTGATTTTCGTATAGAAAAAACGTAGACATTGCATATTGTGAAGTTTTAGCAATAGATAGTGCACCCGTTCTCACCTATATAGCTGCATTGCTCTGGCTCAAGTATAAATCAAGAGATTTATTTGCAGCCGTAGCCGTAGTTTATATCCGTTCGTTGTAAAGCTATGATTGAAATGAAAAGTAGGCACAAAGCAGCAATCCACGATAACAAAATAATCGATTTTTATATATGTGTTAATGTTTCTGTCGTTGAGCGTGAGTTCGTTGTGAGAAAGTAAAATGTGTTTGAAAATTCAGAGCTTATTGAAATATTAATATATCGGTTTCTTAAGAAATTTGGTTACTACGTCCGTTGATTACTCGGTTCTACCATAATTTTCGTACCACTCGTAACATGAGCAGTCATAAAAACACCATCATATAAATGCAGCAAATTTCTTTTACATCGATAACATTTATTGCGTGCGCTGCTGCAATTTTCTTGGAATAATAAATGCCAATGAGTCGACGACAGTCACTGGACCGACCAGGTTAGTTTTCTAAAAATATGTTGAATTTAACAGAAACATTGCAAATATTGACTGAAGTTGGAAAAAGAAAAAATTTAATTTTTAAACAAAAACCTAAATCTTTATATTATGTCTTCTGTATGCTGCCAAGATTGTTGTGGCCTGTGTGCTAAAAATAAATAAAAAAAATCTTGATTTAATGTAGTGCGACTCTACTTCCACTAATAAGAAATTCGTATAATTGGTGGTCTACAACTATCGTTGTTACACTCTATAGTTGTAGAGGGATAATATGAAAACAGTGAACAATTTGTGTTGAACTTTACGACTACGCCTGTATGGTGAATGTGAAATGTGGTGATTTGTGAAACAAATCACTTGTATTGTAGTGACGTTTATTTTTTGTTATACCTGTACCTGTTCTTAAAAGGGTCGAAGGAATTTAGAAAATAGAAACACTGACTGCCACGGCATTTGTGAATGACAGCCCAGCTTATCATTAAAATGTTACGGATATATCATTATTAATAAAAAAATTAAATACATTATAAAAAAAATATTTAAAACTTTTCCCAAAATTATTTTTCCGTCTTTAAAATTAACCGAGAAAATTATCAGGATGGATTTTTTAAATCGGCAGGGATTTCATTATTTAGGTATATGTAGATATGTACTTTAGTTTGTTTACCTGTAATCAAATGGCGTTCATAAAATGTACCCGTTTTTACTAATATATTAAAAAATGAGAATTAATTTGTTTGTATGTGCCTAATTCTGGAACGCCTTGACCAATTTCAACCAAACTTGGTATACATATTATGTACTAATAATCGGGAATCAAACGTAGTGGGTGGATGGTAGCAACTTTTTGACTTGCGGTGGGGTGCTGGGGGGATTATTGGGTATTGTTGGTGGACGTTAACTTCCGAAATTAAGAGTAGCTGAGATTAAAAGTGGTGGTAGGACACTTCTTCTGGTGTTGGTTGTTTTCTATGTGTGTGTGGGGGGGTTGACCGGTATTAGTCTTGATTCTATAGTTTTCCGGGTCGCTAAGGTGAATAGTGATCGTAAGACACTTCTACGGTGGATGGATAAGGAGGTGGTGGTCGTTAGATAAATGTAAAATAACATACATTTTTTATCTTTTAAAAAAATCATTTCTAAAGTATATATGTGCTGTATTTTATTTGGTATTGGAATAGGAATAGGAATAATTTTACAACACAATGCATGCATTCGGAATAATTGTATTCCAACTTTTTTTAAGAGTAAAATAGTTGTATTATGCTTTCAGTTAGAAACCTCACCACTATTTTTGTTGAAATAAATGAGTACAAACCGTTTATATTAGCTAATAAAAATAAGTTTTTAATTTAAAACGTTTAAAACGAATATTGTGCGTAGTAGATTGTTTTGATCTGAAACATATTGCAAACTTGTGTTGCGTTCTGAGCTATGCTTAAAGTTTCAAGTCTCTAGCTCAATGGGAAGTTAGTTCAAAATCAATTACAAAATTCCACCCGCACAGACAGACATACACGAAACCGAGCTAATAAAAACGTTTTAAAAAGGGAAAAGCAATATGTCGTGGAATAAAGTGATACAGAAATTAACAATTCTTGTTCATTATATTGGGAAAGTTAGATCCTTTTCCTATTCCTGTGCCAATAAAATGTAGAAATTTTTCGTTTATATCTCATTTAGAAAGTGGTCACTATACTAAAAAAAATATCGGGCGGGGCTGTGTCGGGGCGCACAGCCATTGGTTTGACGTAAAACTTCTATGGGAGCGACAATTAAATCGATAGATCTAAAAAAAACTCTGTTCGCAAACACATGAATCACCGCGCAAGCACGTCCTGAGCTTCACTGAAACTGAATAGAAAGAAGCGGGAGCGCCGGGTTTGTCAGTCTTTTATCTTATATACATCTTATCTATATCTTTCCTCCTACCGACCATTTGCGCTAACATCCATACTTTCTAAGGTCATGGAAACGCTGATCAATCGTAAGGTTATGCTTGAATCACGTAAAGTTCTTAGTCCTGATGGCTTATCTCACTGAAAAATGGAACCAGTCCATTCACAAATTTGGTAAAAGCAAAGCAGTCGCACTCGATATTTCCAAGGGTTTTGACAGTGTCTGGAATCAAGCTCTTTTGTCGAAAAAGAATGCTTATGGAATTGATAAGGCCCTGCTTGATTGGACTAATAACTACCTTTCTGGCAGTTCTATTCAGGTCGTATTGGACTGTTTCAAATCTAATGTCAACCTCATAAACGCCAGTGTTCCCCAAAGCTCTGTTTTGATGTGTTGGTGATTAAATAAAGAGTACAAACCAAATGAAATTTTTCTGTTTTTTACTACCACGTCTTACATTTCTCACTCTTTTCACTACCACCAGTTGGCGCGTTTCAGAAAAGGCGCCTTTTTATTTTTAAATTCTCTATATTAACTTCGCGTGCGCGTAGCTGGCTGGCATGCAGGCGGACTGGCACACCAAATCTTGTGATCCAGTTTTAACCCACTTCTTAAAGCCCGATTTTATTGAAACTTTGCACACATGTGTATCTCCCATAACAACACTTTCTTACATTTCTCACTCTTTTCACTACCACCAGTTGGCGCGTTTCAGAAAAGGCGTCCTTTTATTTTTAAATTCTCTATATTAACTTCGCGTGCGCGTAGCTGGCTGGCATGCAGGCGGACTGACACACCAAATCTTGTGATCCAGTTTTAACCCACTTTTTAAAGCCCGATTTTATTGAAACTTTGCACACATCTGTATCTCCCATATCTTTCTATTAAGTGTTCCCATACAAATATTTTACAAAATGTACCCGATTTTCTTCAAATTTTATAAGCATGTATATCTCCGAAGGACAACACTTTCTGTAAAAATTTGGAAGTGATCGGGCCCCGGGGTCGGGGGAACCGTAACCGTAAACCGATTTTCTTCAAATTTTATACACATGTGTATATCCGATGGACAACACTTCTTGTAAAAATTTGGAAGTGATCAGGCCCCGGTGTTGGGTAGCACACATACAAATATTATAAAAAAACCAGATTTACTTCAAATTTTATACGCATGTGTAACTATGATGGACAACACTTTTTGTAAAAATTTTGGCGTAATCGGAACCCGGTGTCAGAAGGCCCCATTAAAATTTTAAAAAATTTACCCGATTTTCTTCAAATTTTATACACACATGTTTTATCCTATGGGCAACGCTCTGATGGAAAAACTATTTGTAAAATTTTTGTAGTGATCAATATAAGGGGGCTCCTATTTTTTTTTTAAATGTTACTCGATTTTATACAAACTTTGTATCCATTGAAAAATTTTAATTTTATTGGTTGTTTTTTTCTACAATGTATTATCACATCTCACAAATGCAATTGATTTTCGGCTAAAGTTTATGAGTGCCAGCAAATCTTGTGATCAGTTTTTAATACACTTCCTAAAACACGATTTTATTCAAACACTTGTAAGAAGGGTGATCGGGTGTTGCTGGTGAATGATGACTTCCGATATTCAGGATAGCTGAGATAAACAGTGTTGGTAGAATACTTCTGGTGGTTTGTGTTTGCTTGTTTGTAGGGGGTGACCGGTATTAGAGTTTTCGTGGTCGCTGAGGTTAATAGTGATCCTATGGCACTAATGGGGTCGATTATTAAGGGGGTGCTCGATATTAGATTATGATAAATGTAAAATTAAATAAATTGTTTGATCTCTCAAAAAAATAAGTTCTAAGCTTCGTTGTTATTAATTAAATTTTATATTCTATGTAAGCAACAAAATTTTTTTTGATAAAATTACAAATACATAGTTAGTAAAAAACGCCTTAATATAGCAGCATAATTGATTAAATAGATGTCTGTCGGTCGGTCGGTTTGATTGTCGTGAAATCTTGCGATCAATTTTTAACCAACTTACTAAAGCCCAATTTTATTGAAATTTTGCACACATGTGTATTTCCGGAGACAACACGACCCTGACGACTGAGGGGTGCCCATTTAAAATTTTTAAAAACTTACCCGATTTTCTTCAAAGTTCGTATCTCCGATGACAGCAGTTTTTGAAAAATTGTTGAAGTGAAGGGGCTCTAATATTCCGTTTTTCCAAAATGACCCAGTTCAAACTTTGCACACATATATATCTCCAATTAGAGAATTTAAATGAAAATTTTTAATTTTTCTGGGTTGTTTTTTATCAGTCTATGCATGTTTGATTGATGTATCTTCCACCGTAGCTACTTTTGAGTACGCTTTTATGAGTTCAGCTAAAATCAGAATTTTGAACGTATAGGTTTTATTCTCATGCCAAAATACTTGATAGCGTTAGCATATGGGTTTACTTGATTTTTTTTTTATAAAAAGCGGTTTACATTAGTTCGTATCGTAAGGTAATTTTTTTTTGACAGATGTTTTTGCACAAATTAATTGAAATTATTGTCGAAAAATTGGTGGTACAAAGATTTCATGTTTCTTTGGCAAAAATTGATTGATTTAAATTCTTTGCATTAACTTCGCGTCGGCATGGTTCTGTCGGTTACTGGTGCAGTCTTGCGATCAATTTTAAACCCACTTCCTAAAGCCGGATTTTAATCAAAATTTGCACTCAAGGGTATCTCACGTGACAATACTTTCTATTAAAATTTGGTATCAGTCTATGTATATGTATATATATATATGTATATATTTACTAATCAGCCCCTAGGGCTGAGGAGCTCCGATATACATTTTTAAAAAATTAACCCGATTTTCTTCAAATGTTGTACACATGTACTCCAATGACAACACTTTTTGTAAAAATTTGGATGTGTTCGGACACCAGGGCCAAGGGCCTCCCATATACATTTTTTCAAAATCAACCCGATTTATTACTTTTCACACATGAAAAATTAAAATTTAAATTTATGGTTTGTTTTTTTATCCGATAAATTTTAACAGATCTCTATTTTTTAAGATTTTTATTAAGGTCGCTTTTTGAGTGGCAGATCTCTCACAATGAAAAACGTTTATATTGGGACTTGCAAGATTGCATTGATTTTGTTTTGAGAAAAAAAATGTTTTTTCTCGTAATGTTTGTGTAAATTTTAGAGCAAAAGTTAACAAGCTATTAAGTTTTTAGTAAGTAAAACAGAATAAAGTTAGCAATATTTCGAAACGGATGTGAAATATTTGGTTGTAATTAATGTTAAGAATGTTATCACAATTTTAGTAAACAAACATAAAAAGACCAACAATAAAGTTAATATTTAAAACTTTAAAAGTTTTAGGACATAAGTCCTAAGTTTTTCAGAGCTCTGTACTAAATGCAAACAATGAGAAACTATCTAAACGTTGTTCATTGTACCTACTAGTTGTGCATATGACAAAAATAATTGAATTTGTTTTCATGTTTGCTTGGCCCACGGCTAAATAATAATAGTGTACATAGTAAGAATTTCTAGCAAAATGATAACGTCCAATCAAACGCACATCTGATTAACTTCAGTCTGATCGAAAACACTCATCGCATCGAATGCATCATCATATACGCATCGTATTAACTTTGACACAGTGTTAACGTATTTTTTTAGTTGATATTTTTATTTAGAGACACCGCTGAGCAACGATATAATTATAAATTCCTCTGATAATATTTTTAATTTCATAGGAATATTGTCACCTCCTGGTCCATTTTTAACGCCAAGTCCATCACCATCAATTTCAGCAAGTCCTCGACTGCAACCATCGCCATCGTTATCACCTTTTTCTCAAGAAGTGTTTCTCGTATCTGGCAATACAATTACTAACACAGCACAAGAACAGGTGAGACGTATAAATATATACCAAATAAATCAATTTGTTAACAGATTTTTTCGTTGATTTTTGTTTATAGGAACGCAAGGCGGCGACGCCTGGCAGGCGACAATCAATACAGTTTAGTGGCAGTCCCAACGCTGGAACGGTGGTCTTTCAACCAAGTCCATCGCAATCACCTGCTGCTTCAACTACGGTCATTGGTATCAACGCTACTGGCAATGAATTCAATACGACACTGGTTGGATCCAATAATATCCAATTGAACAAGGTTTGCATTTTAATTTGCCCATCTGCGGAATAACCTTGCACACGATTCATAAAAACATGAGCTAAAGAAATAAGTTTGTTTAAGTTTCCCTGACATAGATTACCAATTCATTCAAAAATACGGTCGTTCCTGTTTGCTTTAAATACCAAACAGGCGTGCTTAAAACTACACTTTCAAGGGTTACCTACGAAATACCCAAATACAAAATTCATAGACACAAAATCTGAGGAGAATCACCAAATTTAGACGATTTGGTAATATAACTATTTTTTGAAAAAAGATATAAAAATTATATTTTTAGAAAAAAAGATGCCATCTTTCAGGTTTTTGGATATATTCATTGATTCCAAGATAAACAGGCAAAATGTGTCAATGAGCAGCGACTAGTTCTGTCTATAATTGTCTGTTATCTCATGCTATAACTACGAGAACGTAGATGGAACAACAGGTGTTTTGTTGTTTTTTTTAACTTAACTTGACTTTTTACCCACATTTCACGCAACCTAGAGAGCTGAAATTTTGTGAGCAGCTCAGTGTCATGTGTGGTTCTAAGATCTTGCGTGTGACACTTGTCGCGAGTCGAGTGTGGCTCGTGTGATGGCTGGAAAATAGGTTTATCTTTGAAATAGGACTCACGTTTTTAAATTCTCTATATCAACTTCGCGTCGGAATGTGTGTAAGTCAGTGGCTGGTGGAATCTTGCGATCAATTTTTAGCCCACATTCCAATGCCCGATTTTATTGAAACTTTACACACATGTATATCTCCGGTGACAAAACTTTCTATTAAAATTTGAAAGTGATCGGGCCCCGGGGTCGGGGAAGTTCTATACAAATTTTTTAAAAATCATGCCATATAGCGGCTTCAAATCAAGCTATGTTTTAATGGCTGTGTGCGCTGCTTTCACAATATGATCGGTGGTGGATGCGTTTTTATTTTTCATTCCAAAGCCCGATTTTATTGAAACTTTACACACATGTATATCTCCGGTGACAAAACTTTCTATTAAAATTTGAAAGTGATCGGGCCCCGGGGTCGGGGAAGTTCTATACAAATTTTTTAAAAATCAAGCCATATAGCGGCTTCAGATCAAGCTATGTTTTAATGGCTGTGTGCAGCGCTGCTTTCCCAATATGATCGGTGGTGGATGTGTTTTTATTTTTCAACCTTGATAGGTGAAATGTCATTTGGTGTGAAGGAAACCTACGTATTGAACAACAAGTTGTCCCAAAATTCTGTCCCTTAGAAAATTTACATGAAATTTTTTTTATTTTAATGGGTTGTTTTTTGTAACTACCTTTCACATGTTCTAGAGAGTTGAAATTTTGTGAGTAGCTTAGGTTCGTATAGGGTTTCTGAGTATCCGCTTGTGACGCGTGTTGCATGTGTCGGTGTATACATAAAAGTTTGTACCTAAAAACAAAGTTTTTTTGTATTTATTTGTTTCTTATAGAAATTTGTGAATTTTTTTGTTTTTGAGATTGAGAGTCAGGAAATTTTTTAATTGTGGATTTTGTGCTTGGAAATTTTTTGTTTTGTTTTCTGAACCACCTAAAGATTAAGTATCTCCTCCTCATTCTTGCTGTGGGGGTCGAAATATTTGAAAACATTTCTGGGATTAGTTTTTGATTTAATGACAATTAGAAGTTACTGCAATATTTTGTATTTTCTGTAATGTAAAATTAATGTTTTAACACGAACCCTCTAAAGGCATACAAATCTTCTTTTTATGATAAAAATTACAACATCCATACTAATTTTTTGATGAATCCTTAAAAACAAAAACAAACTTCGAACTAATTTTAGTAAAATATTTTTCTTTCTTTTGCAAATAGAAAGGAACAAACAAACGTCAATATCATATCTCCAATTCATCTGCTTCATCGACTACTGCTAGCCAATATGGACAATCACAAACAATTAATATATGCAATTCGTTTGCGACAGCAAATGTGGCTTGTAGCCCAAAAGGGCAAGCGAAAAAAGCTTCTATCTTGCCACAATTACAGGGAAATAATAATCACCATCACACGAACACAAATGCGGCAATAAACCACCCTCATCAGCAGCTCATAACAAATAGTCCGTTGACAGCGGATATTCCAATAGCAAGTCCTAGTGGAGGATGCATTAAGTCACACACTCCACAGTCACAAATGTTACAACAGTTTCCTGTTGTTAGTGGAGCAACAGGAGCTGCAAGCCAAATTTATCACTTAATCCAATCGCCGCAGTTGATTTCAACAGCCCAAGCCGCTGTTCAGCAACATCAAAATCAACAGCACCAACAGAATGTAATCGCACAACACCACCCGCAACAGCAGCAGCAACAAAGATCACAAGTTTTAGGCACCGTTTCTGTTCAAACAACAAATAATTCTACCAATATAAGCAGCAACAACAATAACACAACTAACAAATCATCAAAAATCCCGCAACAAATTTTGCCAAAACCACAACATCAACAAATTGGGGAACAGCAAAAAGGAAAAACATTTACAATGCAACTATCGCAGATATCTCAATCATCACATCCGCCACAGACACACAGTGGAGGAGGTAATGCCCAAACAAATATAGGTCAACAACAACAGAATGCTCAACAACAGCAGCAGATCATCCTACCCACCGGAACTGGACATCATATCAATACACAACCACTTCTATTAAATCAAATGCCCCTTCTTGTGCAACAAAATACACCACAGGGTGTTCAACTCATCCTTCGTCCACCGACACCACAAATGGCGACGCCTTCTTTGGTTATTCACAATGCACGGCCGCAACAATTGCAACAACAACAACCGCAACAACTCTTACGCATCCTAAATACTAATGGTGCAATGCAGTTGACGACCACACCGACATTTATAGTTTCCTCGCAGGCCAATCTTATTCACGGCCAAACGGCAAATTTACAAACGATTAAAGCAAATAGTCAAACGCCAGCCATTACACAGTTAAGTGGCCTTCATGCAGCGCTCTCGGCTGCTTCAGGTGGACCACGATCTCAACAATTTACCACAGCTACAATTAACAGTCATATTCTTGGGCAGAGTGTTGCGGCTCAGTTGCAGAACATTCAACTAGCAAATGGAAATCATCTCGCTCAAATTCAAATGCAGAACGGTCTTGGCGCTGGACAAATTCTATCCCAATTACCAGCGCAATTTCAACAGAGCATTGCAAGTTTTAACTCAAACTCTATAAATCTAAATCAATTAAATAGCACAAATATTCAGCAACTCGCAGTAGCAGCTGCAGCTGGGGCGACTTTTCAATCTCCTCCGCCAACAGAATTACAGGCGACAGTCCTTCCTGGAGGACAGAACTTTCAATTCTCAACAACATCCCAACAGCAGCAAACGCAACATATTAGTATTACGTCACCACAACCCCAGCTGATGTCGTCAGTTACGCCGGAACCAGTAAAGCATTCAACGCTGGGTCTTCAGCAACAGCCAAAAGAGCAGAAGCAACAGGGGTTGGCTAATAGTGCGATTAATAGTACGAATGCAACAACTCAGGAAATTAAAAATGGTGTTCAGATTGCGCAAGGGCAGATTTTTAATCGGACTGCTGATGAAATGCAACGAAAACATTTGCCAAATACACTTGCCGAAATCAAAGTTCGAAAAACAAAACCGCGAAAGAAGAAACAACAACTAACTGTGCCTGCTGTTCTTCAATCTGCAGAGCTCTTTCCACCAGGGGCAAATGACACAAATGACATGAGCACAATGAACAAAACGCAAGTTACTTCAACCGTTAGCAACACTACCTCTATTGTTCCTAAAAGTGTGCCTGTTACTACTTGTGTGTCACAAACACCCTTTCCAACCACAACATCAGCAACAGCTGGGAACCAGAAACATTTCGTAGACAGCATCGCAGTTACCTCTGCTGGTGCTGAGATGACTCCTGACACAAACATTTTCGCCAATAGAAATTATCCAGTTCCAACACCATCACCACCAGTTTCTCGAACTCTAACAAGCACTGGAAAACTTGATCTTGGAAATGTTATGAAACTCTGTGGCATCATGGAAGATGACGATGATGACTATATGAACATGGAAATAGATCAGCCATTAACTCTTGAGACATCTCCAAGGCCGCAGTCATCTATGTCACAACTGCCAAATACAAGTAACTGTAATGACAAGGATATAATGATTTCAATTCCCAGTCAACAAAGTGATATTCCATATACTTACACGATTTCAGCGGAAAACACTGTCAAAACAGGAGCGACGGCTAGTTGTGGTCTTTCAACCTCTGCTCTTTCTACTTCTTTGGAAATGAATGCAGAAAGTACTATCACATCTATAGATGGACATAATATTTCAATAAAAATTGATCAGAATGATTCGGCGACTTCACCGTACTCGATATCGCTTCCACGTTTGCCGAGCACTGAGGAGATCCATCAAAAATATAAACAGCAACAACAGCAGCTGTCAGATTCTGTTGTTTCTAATGTATTTCAGAAACAACATCAGCCAGAATCCAGATACAATTTAGACAAAATGATCACAAAAACTCAAAGGACAGCAACTCCGAACAGCATAAGTACAAGCACAGAAAGTGCATCATCATCTGTTGCTCCACAAGGAAGTGACATTCATAATCAGATTCTTTCCGGACCAAAAACAATATCATCAGCTTCTACGAAACCGAATGCACCTAGTATTGTGTTTCCGGAGCAGCGTGGAATCAGCATAACATCTTTTGTAAACGATATTCAAAATCAGTTGATTGGTGTAACTCCAAATATCCAGCAATCACCATCATTGGTTTCATGTGTAATGCAGCAGCAGCAACAAGTTTGTGTCCAGCAGCAAAGAGACCAGCAATTACTTCATCAACAGCAACGGCAACAGCAGATCGAAAAACAGGTTGATCAGCATATTCATCAGCAGCAGCAACAGCAACAACAACAAAACCAACTTATACTTCATCAGCGCCAACAATTTGTTATTCAGCATCAAACACGACAAAGCCAACAGCAACCGAAAGATCAGCAAAGTGTCTCATTAGCTACAATAAATCAACCAACTGTAACAATTGGTGTTGCACAAGTAACCAACCAGCAGATAGCCACCACTGTGGCAACAACGATGACAACTGCCACAATAAAGCCGCGTCGAAAGCCTGCAGTTCGTCGTAATGGGAAAAAAGCAGAAGTGATTACCGGAAGAATTCCTCAAATTTCGAGCTCTGTCCAATCAGTCACTTCTCCATCGTCAGTTGTTCTAAGCACAGCTACTACACAAGTTCCTAGCCAAATTGGAAACATTCAGATATCTCAGGTGGATGTCACTAAACCGTTAAATTCTAATTTGCCACCGGTCAGTAATGTTGTTGAGAATAAAATTCAAATAATGCCCATTTTGGATAATGCGGGAATAAAGATTGGAAGCCATACAATGACGGTTCCAAATTCTTCCACTGCAGCGCAACACCAACAACCGCAGACACAAATTGTATATCAGAATCTGCAACAGCAACAACAACAAGAATTAGCAGCGAAATTTACAAATGATTCAAGGCAAATGCAATCAACTGTCTTTCCGCAATCGTCACAGCAAAAGCAACTATCCCAACAACAGAACAGCATGTCTACTCATATAACAGAAGTTCCCTCATTGACCAGTGAAAATGTCTCAATTTCAATCAATTCATCGGCAGCAATTTCTTCTCTAATTCCACAGCTGACAGGAAGTCTAAGTTTAGCAGTCTCCGAAGAATGTGAACGACTCATACTACGTCACGACCCCAATAAACCTCACGATCAGCAATCACAGCTTATTTTGCAGGCTTTACTTAAAGGTGCTTTGCCTAATTTAACAATAGTGAATGAAAAATTGGAGTCTAAAGATAAACAACAGCAGCAGCAAATTCAACTGCAGCCCCAAGGAAACAATTCAAAGGCGATTGCAATTCTTGGCAAAGGACACCAACCACAACAAGTACAGCTTCAAATTAATGAAGCTGGTGAGCAGCAACCATTAATAATGGTTCAACATCAACAACAAGCTCAGCAACAACAGCAGCAAATACAACCGGCCCAACCGCTGCAGCAGCAACATACTGATGTTAATCCAAAAAAAATTGTTCTGGAAGCTAAAAGTCAAAATAAAAATTGCATTTCCGAGCAACAGCTGTACCACGTTCAACAAAAATACCAACAAAAATTACCGCAACAGCAGCTTAGTCAGAACCAACTGCAAACAATGCAGCAACAACAACTTTCTATAGCAAACAATCAACAGAACGATCAGAAATTTGTCGCATTGCCCAAGGTGGATGCAAATCAGCAACTATTTTGCCTTAATACGCTAACCAATCAGATTACACAAATCAATCAAGGCCAAACCACTGCATCGCTGGGATCAATGGAACGTTTGCTTATTGCTCCAGCTGGTATTAATGCTCAGCAGCTGGCTCAGTGCTTGTCACAGGGTCAAATACACTTTAATAATACAACCCATATTTCTCAACAACAATCACAACAACAACCGCAACAAAACCAATCTTCTACGATAAATGCAAATTCTGTTCGTGTTCAACAGCAACAAATTGTTCATCCGCAACAACATCAACCTATACAGCCGTTAGGACAACATCATCATCAGCTGCAACCACAGCCCCAACAACCTAAACAGGTTGCTAATGTCGCACCAATAATCGACCAGAGCAAAGCGAAATTAGACCCCAAACCAAAAAGGAAGCCAGTACGCAAGCCAAAAATTACAACAGTTAATACAACGACGACGAATACTCTGAAAAACGCCGTTGTCAAACCGATGCCAAAATTACACCTAACACAAAAACCAAACACGAATCCGGTTCAAGTTGTCCAACCCAATGTTGTGAGCAAAACTAATGTCGGGGCTACCACGTCAACAGCTACCACATCACCAATTCACCCCTTTCAAAGTGGAACTTTGACTGGAACGAAGCTCGTAGGTGTCACTGCGCCAATGCAACAACAACAGCAAATCCAGACACAGGAAATGCAATCAGCACAAGTACCGCAACAGCAGGTGGGTCAGACACAGCAGTTAACTCAGCAACATCAGCAACGGCATAGGAACATTGTCAATGCTAATAACAGTAGTAACTCTAACATTAACGTTAATACTACTAATCTGTACAACGGAAAGTCGAATGCTCCAAACCTCAATCAATCTAATAATTCTGGTGTATTTAGTAGCAATAGTAATAACATTCTGAACGCTAGTGAAGGTAGTCAAAATGCTCACAGTTTAAATGTTAACAATATTAACAACCTAAACATTAGTAATACAACTGGAGGTGGTCCTCCACTGTTGACATCGATAAGTAACAATAGCGTCTCATCGACTTCTGACGTAAAATCACAAGACCAACAGAAGCAACAACAGCAGCAGCAGCAGCAACAGCAAATTATTCTTCATATGAAACCTCTTCAGCAACAGCAGAATCAATCCCAAATGCAGCAACAATCAATCACTCGAGTACAAACAATTCAGCTGACATCGCAACAACAACATGTCCTAAAAGCAGTTCAAATGAACATTCAAGAACTATCGGCAAAAATTCAAAATAAAGGTCTTCTTGTTACGCTCAATATACCATTGGATACTGATACAAGCAATTCGATTTTTAACAAACCTTTACCTTCGCTGAATAACCTACAAAATATGACTGACGCTGAAATTTACACTTGCCTGCAAAGATTGTTTGTTGAACAGAAACGAATTTTAGCCTCAGGAAAATTAATTCGAACACCTGATGGATTTATACCAACAACACCGAATGGTGGTTTTACTTTTTTGCAACAGCCAAGAATGGTCGTAGGAATACAACAGCATCAGCAGTTACCTATGGCAAAAGATTTTGAGCCTAAATCCGCCGCGGAGTCTATAACATCGATGTTGTCCACGTCGTCTGTTAACTCCGAAATGTCACAACAAACACTTTCTGCAAGTATTGCTCAACCCAACAATCATAATTCAGTTGTGTCAGACTTGAGTAGACCGCCTGATAGTGTTGCAAGTTCTGTTATCAATGATATTCCTTTGCAACAACAGCAAGAAAATGCTCATGATTCCCATAGAATACATATATATCCCATTCAGCATCGTATGACTGATAAACAAAAGCAAGATGAACATAAACAAGGAGAAATGCATATTCAGCATCAGCATAATCAAAAGACATTGGAGGCCAAAGTGAAGGAAACTGTCGCCAAAATTAAACAAATAGCTACTGCTCAGCAGCAATCACAGACAATAAATTCGTCCAACAACTCAGTGCACCAAAAGCAAAATCCAGCCAGTCATGTGCAAGTAAATGTGACAAAACTTGATCAATGCTCTGTTGATGGCGGTGGTAGCACTGATCCTACGTCTCATTCAGTTATTCGTTCCTTGTCCTCGCAACAGCAGCAACATCATTTTCTGACCGCTCAACAGCAATCACATCTGCTGCAAATGCCTAGTTCATCTAGCGCTGTGGTTGCGTCGACCTCAATGCCCATATCCGTGCAAGTACCAATGTCAACGCTATCGACAGTGTCAACGACGTCATCGATGGGAACTTCGGTTGTCATGAGTGCTTCGAACACAACGACCGCTGTCTCGTGTGCTACCACCGCTGTGTACGAAAGTCCGAAGCCAAAGATTGCTCGTTTTTCTTTGTGAGTAGTGTGTTATTGTTCGGACAAATTGAACTCAATACAAATTTTACAATCTAAATTTTTACCTAATAACATGCTTACTTTTGTCTTTTGTAGGTTTATTCGACAACTGGAAGTCGATCAACATAGTTGCTTGGATCCAGATTGTATTCATCCATTTCAAAGCAAGGAGGAAGCTGTTAAACGACTTGTAAGGTAAGTTTTATCATAAGTTTCAAAAATATAATATGTATATAGCATTACATTGTCTTTCACTCTTTTTCAGATATCATTGCATGAACGAAAACGACGAGGAAATCCCACACATAGAGGAAGAGGAATTTGAAAACACAGCACTGGATTTTCAAGAGAAATTTCGTACAATATCTGAAAAATTTCAGGAGATACTTTTAAAGGAATCAACTGTAAGGTTTTTAAATTTGTTTTAGGTAAGATTCATCAAGTAATTTTCCATTTCTAATTGTCAAGCTATTCTATCGAACATCCGAGCTTTGTCAGATAAATCAATTGATGGTTAATGATTTGCAAACAGACCTCCAATATATGCGCAATGAAATGAAAAACCAAATGCAACAGAAAACACCACTAAGCTCCAGCCACCAAACAGACAACAGCATTGCCACTAGTAAAAACTGCAGCACCGATAATTTTAAACCCATTAAACGATACCTTGATGCCCAGTCGAATGATTTCTATCGCACTACACCGATTTTACAAACAAAACCTGCCCCAATATCACCGTGGGACTTCGCTAATAGCAATAGTGGTAGTTACGCTGCGGCGCTGCAAATCAAAGACGAAGTTAAATCAGAGCAACTAGATATGGATTTTGATAACTTTCAAAAAACAGATGAGCAAAGGCAACTTAACAACATTAATAAAAATGAAGAAAAAAACGAGCTTATATTTTCGAACGATCTCAAAGTTGGATTCTATGACAACAAATTACAATCGACACATCGATCACATCAATTGTATAACGGTGTCCACAAGGACTACAGCGATGTCGAGAATTCTTCGTCCAGTGCAACTTCTGTACGAAACCCATTTTTGAAGAAGGAATATGATAATTTTGATATTGAGTCGGAGATTACACCGACTTTTATTATGAAAAAACGGATGGTTATGTGTGAAAACGTATTGGAGCCGTGCAATAAGAACGACAAGCAAGATAACTGCCTTACTACTGATGAGGATTCATATTCACACCACTCAAACTCTCCATTCAGTGTTCAACACGTAGCTAAAGTTCATGATGGAACTGCTTCTGTTACCAATTTTGCCTCATTGAAAGGAATCAAATTACAGGAAACTTGTGATGAATGGATAAGCATTCAAAAGGAACTAAATCTGATCTCTGGAAAAAAAATAGATGAAGTGATGCAGACTCAATTAACCAACGCTGTTTCCGCCGTACCAGCAAAAAATGCAGCAAAAATTCCAATAACGGATATTTTTGATAATACTCCGTATTCAAACCATTTGCCTGAGCTTTTTTCAAATGGAAATATTACAGGAAAGATGGACGATCATCAACAAGGGGCACTCAGCAATCAACATCACTCGGTGCATCACCACCTATCAGAGTTTTTTAATGACGAATTAGAACAACAAAAAACCGTGCATACACGCCTTGGTGAAATGTTTAATGATTCAAAAGAAGATGTCGTTGAAAGTATTAGTGACACTCACGATATGGTTGAGTCTCGTCTAGGCAAGTTGTTCAGTGCGTCTCATTCGCCGGCTACAGATAGTGGAAGTGGAGTATTGCCTACAACAAATATACATCAGCTCTTGCCAGGGATTTCACCGGATACAAAGCGCACTTTAAATATGACGTCAACTTCGATTTCATCACCGTATATGTCTCGTTCGCAACAGCAGTTTCTACAACAAGAAAGAAAGCAAACACAGTCGCTTCAAAATGAAACGGTTAGAAACACTTTTATCGGAGAAGCAACGACAGCAACTACTCCTTCACATCAATCAAATCAAATTTTTAACAGTACCTCACGCTGGATTCAAACAATGGAATCCCAATTTCCTGAGTTTCTGGAAACCACAATTGTGAAGAGTACTGAAGAACAAGTTAAAAGTGATCTGCGAAAACGACATTGGAATACGCTTGGCGACGAAGAAATCGACATCCGCGGTGATGATGGCATCCACCAAAATAGTAGCAAAAAACTTTGCTTTAGTTCTGAAAATCCATCAACGTTGTCGAGTTCTTTAACGGAAAATGCTAATCATCTTCAACCACACCAGCAGGATCAACATCAGGATAAGCACATTCATAACAATAATCAGCAGCAACATCAGCAGGAACATCAAGCAGATCCAATTAGTTCTGATTTGCTAACTTTGCAGAATGCATCATCATCATATGATGCAATAACACATCAACTTATGAAACAAGTAAACATACAACAGCAACAAGTACATGCGCAAGACGGGGCTGATGACGGTTCAGGTGAATTTCGGCAAATTCTTAATATCCAAACGCAGCAACAACATCAGTTGCAACATCATATGCACAATTACAATCAACAGTTCCAGAATCAAATTATACAGCACATGCAAATAGGCAACAATACGGAAGCAGGAATTCTTGACCATCACATGGCCATAGTTGGTGGAGGTGATAATCATAATCTGAGCACTTGCAGCAGCGGTGGTAGCATGTCTTCAAATTTTGATGATGACATTAGTCGACATGTTCAGAATGCAATTGATAGCATTTTAAATTTACAAAACAACGAATCAGATTCTCTACCCTTTTCTTTAGATCATTCAATGGGGTCATTTCTTGGTGATAACATTCTCGTCGATCAACAGCAACAGCATTCACATCAGCATAATTACAATGATCAAATTACTAACAGTTGTACTCTGATAACGGTTGGTGATAGTAGCATAGGAAAACAATGTCTGGATTGTTTAGGCGAGTCTCTAGCCACTGACGTAAATGGAACTTCAGTTTTAACTGCTTCAGTTGGTAAGAATAACAAAATAATAAAAGATTCATTATCCCAATCTGTAATATCTGACTCTAATGAAACGGTAGTAGGAGCTTCAAGCAATAGTACTTCTGATAGCACAGTTGGTGGTGTTCATACCAATTTTAGCTGTGTAACTGGCGTCACCGATGATGACGTAAAATCAATAAATACTTCCTGACATCGTCCACATCTTAAACGAATTAACGAATATAATACTTCTTCGGCGGCTTTGTGAGTAAAAGGGAAATCGTCATATTCTCTTTCAAGCGGTTTTTGGCTTCGCTCGTTTAAGGGGCGTATATTATTTTCAAATTCTAACAGTTCTACAAGCTCAGCATTCGTCAAAGCAACGGTAAAGGACTAGTTAATTCGATTTATATAATAACTAAACATTATATTTACACCGCCGGCTATAATTTATTTTTATTTTTTAGTAGCGTTGCTTAGTTCTTATTTTACTTTGGACCGTTTGAAACACTATTGAATTGGAATGCTATAGAATAATTTAAACACATTTACAAAGAAATGATGATCAATTGAATACAACCAAACATAATTTAGTACCTAAATTAAACAAAGATGAATAAGTAAATGTATCAGCATGATGTATTAATATGCAACATGTTTTGCAATTGAACCCTTTAAAAATATTTTGTTATATTATTTTGAGTCATTTAAGCACTGTGCCTTGCCTTTCTTTCAAGAATTTTATTCTAATATCTGTTGAGTTTTTCAGCAAACCTTAGACTAAGTACTTACTTTTTTAGTACTTATTTTACTTATTTTTAATTTGTGGTTTTCTACGAAAGCGTTTCCATCCTTAAAACTTTTATTAGAGATATGATGGTCTTTGTTTGCCACTAATTCATAGTAGTTTGGTTACTTGAGCAACCAAATAAGCGGATCCGAACATTGGATGCTCAGCTAAATTGACTCCTACACTTAGCTACGTTCTAGGAGAAAAATTGTTGGCCCCATATATGAGATAGGAACCCACGGACTCGGCAAGTGCTTTGCGGTATGATAAAAGGGTTGCAACAACAACGCGTACGCAGACTTCACTAGAAGGGTGCAGAAAAACACAAAGCCCAGATTTAAGTGATGACATCGGTTTTTAACTACACATATTTAAAAATTATCACTGCCTAAGCTTACAGCTCGTCAGTTAACACATCCTACAGAATTCAAGCTCTTACACAAGTTATTTTAATTATTATAGTAAAGGAGGTTATTATATAATGAATCAATATGATCCGTAAACTTACAGAGTACAAGCTCGCGGACATCTCCCCTTGTCCTCTCCCTAATACCTTAACGCCTACACTATCTTTTATGAGTTTCAGATAGGGCTTAGCTTTACCAGATAAGAAACATAACGCGATTAGAATAGTTTTCTTGTGATAATTTTTATAACCTTTTTTATTTTGTGGCGTCGTTTAAGAGCCGCCACCCTATATTGATACAATTTTGCCTGTTGTTGTGCTTGTCATTGTGGCTTATTTTGTTTGGCTCCTCATAGCAAATCCGCAGAGGAAAATTATACAAAAATTACGATCAATAATTAGTTGTTAATAAAAGAATGATACCGTTTCGATTTCGAACACTAATCTGGCAGCTGAACATTGTTTATATAATTAATGATTTATGATTCTACGCAAGAAAATAAATTATTATAATAATGAATTTATTTTAAACATACATATATATTTAAACATTTTACACATATGTATAAAAAAATACATACGTAAAAGCTATACGCACTACGGGTTTTTAGCTTTGAGAGTGGCAAATCTAGAAAAAATTAAGAATTTGTTAATATGCGAAATTATAGAGAAATAATCTCATACATACACATACGTATTTTTCCTTAACTTTTTTTCTAAGGTCCGGCAAAACTCGACTTTGGTAGTTTTGTGTGTGTTTTAGTGATGAGAGGTGTTCATTGCTTTTCTGATTTCGGTAAAATAGGTAAAAATAGAAATAGCTTCTATTGTTAGTATTAAATTTAAACTTTTTTGAGATCCTTTTTACTCATCTTTTTTAAGTCGTAGAGATCAGAAATCTTGTGTGCAGCTTAGTATTATGAAAACTTTAATGTGAAACTTTTCACACATCCTAGATATTTCAAATTTTGTGCGCAGTTCAGTCTGATGAAACATTTCTGAGTTGCCAGGTGTATAGTATATTTCATAACGAGCGGGTGAAGTGGACGTGGACGATAAACACTTTTAAGTGAGTAGCGTACGCTATTTTTCTCACGACCAAAACAATTTCTCTGCTAAACTGCTCATGCCCAATGCAAAACTACTGTGGGCTTTTGTGTTCGCTGAGACGCAGTAAATAACAAAAGTATTTTCTATGTTAGCACACTAGTTTGAAAAATGCCTACTTTCGAGGGTAGGTTATAGTGTAGGAAACAGTCACTTTCGCTTATGGTCGCGTGAAAAAGTTTTAACCAACTTGAACGCATCCTAGAGAGCTGAAATCTTTCAATCTTTTTTTTAAATTTATTTCAGGTCCTTCTTAACCACCTTTCACACTTATAAATAAAAGGTTGTACTCGAAAAACAATGTTATTTTTACATTAAATTGTTTATTTTATTTTGAACAAAATTTGAACAAAAATCCTTGATTAAAATTGAAATGTTGGTTGGTTAAGTTGGTTCTCTTACATTTGCGAACAAAAACGAAAGCGTAATAAAATCAACCAATTGCAGTAAATTGTAGTTAGGAATGACTATTGAGTCCTTCTCTAATTTTTTTAGAACTGATTTGCAATTTCTGTTGTGTTTTTTTTATCTTGATATATATATAAAGCAATAAAATTAAATTTGTTTTTACTTTTGTGTTGATTATCAATCTGTCCAACAAAAGTCGTTATTTTATTTCTATTCTAATAGATTCTGAACCATTCCACGGCCACTTGCACTTGCGATTTGCATTCGCTATTACAATAAACATATCAAAAGGGCAGCCATTGACGGTTTGCGGCATTTACCTTGAAAATCCATGCTTCACGCATGGACAAATGTATGTCTACTGTTCCAGTGTCGAAAAACCATAAGCCTTGTTTGTTTACGCGCCATACAAAAAACACATATAAAACACTGCGCGTACCAGAAGACCCAAAAAACTCTCAAAAGACCCTCAAAAGACACTCAGAAGACCTACAAAAGACCCTAAAAGATCTACAAAAGACCCTCGAAAGGCTCCCAAAATACGCTTAAAAACCGTGAAAAAGATCCAAAAAGGCCACCGAAAGACCCTCAAAAGAATCATAAAAGACCTCCGAAAAAATCATTAAAGACTCCTAAAAGATCCTCAAAAGACCCTCAAAAAACCTTCAAAAGATCCCCAAAAGACTTTCCAAAAGAACCCTTAAAAAAACCCCAAAAACAATTAAAATAGAATTGAAAGACTACTAAAGTCCCCATAAGGCCCATTAAGACCCTCAAAATACCCCCGAAGGACCCTTAAAAGGCCATCAAAACACCCTCAAAAGACCCTTAAAAGACCTTCAGAGGACATCCAAAAGACCCACAAAAGACCCTCAAAAGACGCTTAAAAACGTCAAAAAACCCTCAAAATACCACCAAAAAGACCATCAAAGGACATGCGACTCACGCATCAAACGCGGGATATCAAAATTGGCCCCTGACATTGAGCCGCTCACAAAATTTTAGTCCTGCGAAAGGTTAAAAAAGGACCTCAAATTAGTCGAAAATACAGACAGCTTGACCCAGTTGTGTCTGTATTTTGGACTAATTTGAGGTCCTTTTTAACCACCTTCCACACGACCTAGAGAGCTGAAATTTCGTTTTTTTTCTCATCTTACTTTCTTTTACATAGTAAGTATTATAGTATCATGAAAATTATCGAACTCGGGATTAGTAATCATGAAAGTCGTGTTGTGCCCACACCTCCATTTTTTACTTTGATTTAGCTTTTAACAAACACATAAAACGATCACAAACAAATATGAAAGTGGAACAGGACAACGTCTTTCCGGTCAGCTACTCGTAGTAGTAAATAAATTAAAAAGGTATTACCAAAACAAAGTGTTTTTTAAAATAAATGGTCCAATCTATACAGCTGATCATTTAGTTTCAACAATTCGCGAAGGGGCGGCAATATTTATGTGATCAGCAAAAACTATTTTTTTGGTGTAGATACCAGAAACACACAAATTAAGCGGTGCAAACATAACCGCATTCTTAAGTGTTCTGCTTTTTGTTAAAATATTTATTGAATAACTTTCTCAAAGTTCAATGCTTTCCAGGTTAATTTAATAATTATTGTTACTTTCAATGTACTTTCTAAACTTTATCTCAAACAACGTTTTAATTTTGTTTGTTAATATATTGTCTATTTTATTTAACCTTAATATATCGTGAAAGTAACAAAGTTAAATAAAGAAAACAAAGAAATAACTTTACCATCTATGTACATATCGACAAGTTGACAGTTAAATGAAATTGGAGTTTGCTACTAAACCAGCTTCACTAAAAATGAAATAAGAAATTAAAATTAAATTAAATTAAAACAAGTAAAATAATAAAAATAATAATAACATTAGAATATAATGAACCGAAAATTGTGAATGCATATATTTAAAAAACAAGAAAATAATGGTAGTCATAAAACTTATAGAGATTGATAAGCATTCTAAAAATGTCTTTGTTAAATGATTGTAAGTTACGATAAAAACGAACGTTTGATTTTACATAATATATAAGATTTCTTTGGCGGGCATCATATTTTGCAATTAAGCTAACGAAAGTAATTAAATAGTAAACTTGTTTAAACTTAAAATAATAGGTGTAATTAAATAATGATATTTGTTCATAATAGGATATGATTAAATATATTTGAACTACGTTGGTTTGTAAAATATATAATCGATCATGTCAGCTAAACTTTGTAATTTATAAATAAAATAAAAGAAAAAGAATAAATGGATGGTATAAAAGTTACTACTAAACTTAACCACCATACATATACAAACGAATGCATACGATGAATAACAATCGAATTAGATAATAAGTATTTAAAACACTACGACTGCGTGATGTGTGTATTATCTATAACAAAATAGCATTCAAATCTGGTATGTGCTCTCTTCTAATAAATGTACTATAAAATGTTGCATGTTTCGTAGTAAATTTACGTCTGCTTACGATTTAACAAAATATTGTCTATTTGTTATAAACTTGTAATTTATTGTAATGTGTAAAACTTTCTATTAATAAATTCATATAAATAAACTAAATATTAAACATAAACTTATTGTTATGTATGCATACAGTAAACCATCGTACATACAGCCACCAACCCAACTGTTTCTAAATGAGATATAAAAAATTTTGTTTACAATTTCGCATTGAATATGCAGATAAATTTTGGCTTGAAATTCTTTCGGCCTTGCCCTTCTTATGTTAGCATTGCTTAACGGTTGTTTTTGCTCAGTTCCAGTGCTTGTCGCCTTTTTGGAAACTTTTATTTAACTTTGACCACTGTTTGTACACGATTTTGTTTATATAGTTCGTTCTTGAATCAAAGAATAAAGAGATTATTTACTATCAGAATTTGGTTGTATAATTAGCGGATCTCAGACGATGGATGGACATGTTCGCGAATCATGTCGTGCTCCAGTTTTAGTTTTTAACATAAATAAGTAATTAAAAAAATCAATCGATTATCCCAAAATATTTATTTGAAATTTTGTGAAAAATCTTAATTCCTTTTTTGATTTCATAAAATCGACACTATTTCACAGTTTGTTCACTTTTGCATGGAGGGGAAATAAACTATTTCTTTATTTTCCACTTGCTTTCACTAGTTTCCCAAAATTCTTAACAATTGTGCTATATGCAAAATAACTAAATTCGTATTTTTCTTATTAAACAATTTGATTTGATTCCTTCTATTATCGCTGCGATAGCGAACACCATATCCAAAAATACGAAAGAGAACAATTCAAATCGTGAGAACAAAATCTAAAAACATTGGCGTAAAAACACATAAAAAAAATAAACAGACACAAATTGGAACGAGACTCAAGAGCTTCTGCGCCAATAACTTAAATAGCTATAATAACGAACAATGTAAAACAAATATCAAATAATCTGACATAGATATTGCCATTTTTTGAAGTCAGACAAAAATTACATATTACATCAACGGAGAAAAGTTGTGAAATTGTTTATTAAGTAAAAAAAACCTCGCCGATCTAACATTAGTCCGTTAAATAAGTTTGGGCTTTTATTATAAGTCAACTAGCATTCAAACTTCTATATATATATCTACAATTTTTCAATGCGGAAAAAAGTTTTCTCCACAATTCAATAAATTTGCTCAACACGAATGTATATTTTTTTTTTGTTATTTCATATAGAATCTCTGATTAAAAATAGATTAAAGGTTTATAAAATTTTGGGTTGCCTTTGCCCTTAAAATATTGTGTAAAGTATTGGATATAACAACAAACTAACAAATTAAGTAAATGCAAGTGGTTGGATTTTGGAAGGTACCACTTATCGAGCGGCTAAGGTATATTTATTATTAGTGTAACTTGATGAAGATTTCGGTGACGACTTCATTAAAAGTATATATTGTAATAATGCATTTTTCATTGATTCATTGTTAAAACAAATTTAATTATAAGAACTGCGCAAAGGAAACTAACAACCTAAAAACATGCTGTTTAATAATGATGTAGTTTTAAAAATATCAACAACCAATAAAAAAATTGTTTTATAAATTAGTATTTTAATAAAATACATTTGAGAAAATCTAGTAAAACTGCAATTAATACATAAAGCAGAAATTAATTTAAGTTCATATATAATTAAGGAATAACGATTAGAAAAGTATACATAAAAAATAAACGAATAAAAAATAATTTTTTTTTGTGTTTTTGAGAAACAGACTTATTATACTCACTTCAGATATAATCAATTTTATTACTGAATAATTGTTTCACCGAAGTTTCCGATAGTAAACATCTGTTAAAGTGTCGAAATGTGTGGACTCTTAAATAAAATTACAACGGATCTTAAATATGAACATTGTATGTACTTTTCGCAGTCAATTGAAAGAAAATTAGTAAACCAAGTTGAAAGCGAATTGTGTGATAACACTATCGATTTCAAACTCTCGCGGAGCTCTAATTTTAACCAACATTTTTAAGATAAAATTATATATTTTAACCATAAAATTAATGTAAATAAATAGTTTTCTGTGGACTGTCTGTCGCTAAATTCTAGCTACTGCTTAATAATAATTATGTCTTAGTTTGTATGAGTATAGTATATTACATAACGAGCAAGAAAAGTGGAGTTTATCGTGCGAGGTCGAAGCTTGACGACGAGGCGGGAGCCGAGTTCGGCAATCTAACGAGCACGATGATCACTTTTCTGCAAGTCATGTACGCTATTTTTCACGCGTCCAAACCGGTTTTTTTTGCTAAATCGAGAGAGAAGCAGAAATGTGAGAATGTGTGTTCGCTGTGACTGCAGTAAATAACAAAGAAATGAATTTTTCACGCGTCCAAACCGGTTTTTCTGCTAAATCGAGAGAGAAGCAGAAATCACAAACGACAAACAAAAGAGAATTCTTGCTCATGCGCAATGTGTTCGCTGAGATTGTAGTAAATAACAAAAGACGTTTATATCATAACATAAGTAGTGTTGTTATGGGCTACTTTCGAGGCTAGTTTATAGCGTACGAAACAGTCACTTTCGTCTATGGGCGTGTGAAAAGATATTTGCTTTCTTAGATTGTCACTGCTGGCTGTTCGTGTGCGCTTCGATAACATAGTGAGTAGATAACATAGGTTGAGAGCATGATAAACAGAAATACAAGGTAATATATTGCGCATGTCTATCTCCATCTCTTTCTAACATTAATGACGTAAGCTTGATAACCTTTGCTTTGCTTTGTTCTATCATTATGAGGTATTTATTATACCTATCTGAAAATTTTTTTAATAAAAGTTAAATAATAATTGGTTTTTCTTGTTAAGAATATTTTATTATTAAGATAATTTGAATACACATACACAGGTACACGTAGGTCATTATTATATCTATTATATAGGTATATATTATGATACCTATCATAGTTTCAGTTAACTGTTTTGTTAATTTTTCTTTTTTTACAATGAAGCTTATTTTGCAACCCCCTTTTTTTAATATTAATTCTAAAATACATTTTACATCGGAAAAAAACTTTAACGATTTCAATGTTTAATTTGTTATCACAGTTATATTGAGAAATTAGAGAAGAAATATAATTTGAACATGATTTAAGTGAATTATTGTTTTCACCATTTTGTTCATTGAAAATCGTATCCAATTTTCCCAATTCCGAAAGAAATAATGTATTAGGCTTATGCAAGCCCCCTTCGCTAATAACATTTGTCCATGTAAGTCCTGATTCCTTTGAAACGTTTTATGAGATACCCAGCTAAATATTCTATGGCATCATACTTGATATCGCTCATGTCATCAAGAGTGAATATTTGCTCCTCATCATTTGCAATGGTTACACATTCTGTCGGCAAAAGATCCGATAATAAGTTGGATGATATCAAAATGCTACCATCAGCGCTTTCTGAGAAGTCCTCGTTTTTTTCGTGTAAACCCATATGCTCCATTTCTGATTCCGGCATATCCATAACATTAGCTGCATCTGACATGATTCCTTCGTTTCGGCCAAGTATGTACGATTTAAATATTACATTTACTTCTTAAACACAATATTTTTTCTGTATTAAGAAAAAAAACACACAAGTAAGAGAGGGAATTAAAGTGACAGCTGATTAAGAGGTATCAGAATGACGTACATGCGCAGAAAAAACCAAATTTGAAACGCGGAATATATTACCTTGTATTTCTGTTTATCATGACCATTACCCATATATTCCCTTGCAATTGTTGCACATAAAAATAATGCCCGCTTTAAAAAAATTAATAATCTTCCAAAAGACCCTTAAAAGAACCCTCAAAATCACAAAGGGCGCTAAAAAAACTCAGAAGACCCTCAAATTATCCCAAAAAGAAGACCACCAAAAGAAAATCAAAAGATCCCAAGTAACCCTGAAACCCCGCAAAAGAACACCAAAAAGAACCCTAAAACTCAAAAGACCACCCAAAACACTCTAAAGATCCCCAAAAGATATACAAAAGACTCACAAAAGAGCATAAAAGACCAACGAGACTACTGAAAACTCCCAAAAAAGAGCAGGTTTACAAAATATATTTTCCGTGGATATGTGTTGAGTTCTCCGCTACACGCTACATTCGTTATTTTCGTTACACTAACGTCACAAATGCATTCAGTTACTCCTTAGTCGCACCTGAGCAAAATTATGAAGCTATCGCTAGAAAACCACATGGCAAAAACTATATAAAAAATTATAAAATATGTTATCGTTGCATGTGTATCATATGGTAATATGTGTTTTAAATATTGAATTTAGAAGTGCATTAGTTGTGGTTTCGTTCATAATTTCGGTGATCACAGCTACCAATTTCAACGCCCACTTCTCTTCAATTTCAAATTTCGCCATTTTAAAACGTTATTATTAGCTCGCTTTCGTGTATGCCTGTCTGTGCGGGTGTGATTTTGTAATTGATTTCAAACTAACTTCCCATTGAGCTAGAGACTTGAAACTTTAAACATAGCTCAAAACTGGATGAACATTGACAAATCACATAAAAAGACAACAAATCGCAAAAAAAAAAAAAAAATCAACGCGAATTTTCAGTTCGTTCCAGATCAAAGCAAACTACTACGCACAATACTCGTTTTAAACTTTTTAAATTAAAAATGTATTTTTATTAGCTAACATGTTTATTTGTGCACACCTTGAAAATCGCTTCAATTAATCCTACAACATTTTCCTTTCAACTCGACTGTTGACTATTATGGAGCATTCAGGTGAAAAATAAAACTTTTCTCTAATAGCAAAAAAAACAGCGGATAATTTTTCTTATCTGGAAGATTTGATCAGCGAAAAAATCGGATTTTTCGGACATTTTGGGACTCGGATTTTTCTGCTCTCTCCGATTTTATCGACATAACAAAAACATGCCCATAGCTGCATTTTATAGATAACGGAATAGGAATAATTTTGCAACACAGCCGTATTTTATTTGCCGAGGAATAAGGAATTACAACAACAATTGCACTGTCGAATTCCTTCTTTGGAATTTGAAAACCTACTGGTTTTGGCTGGTTTTGACATTGGGATTCCAAATAAAATACATACGCCTAACAATGCCATGCATTCGGAATAATTTTATTCCAACTCTTTAGCTGTATTTTATTTGGAATCCGAATTCGAATGGTAAAACCAGCCAAACAGCAGGTTTTCAAATTCCAAAGAAGGAATTCGACAGTGCAATGTTGTTGTAATTCCCAATTCGAATTCAAATAAAATACAGCTTTTGTAGGAATGAAATAATTATAAGCTGTATTTTATTGAATTCAAATTGGGAATTACAACAACAATTGCACTGTCGAATTCCCTCTTTGGAATTTGAAAACCTGCTTTTCGGCTGGTTTGACATTCGGATTCGGATTCTAATAAAATACAGCTATATTCTGCTTTAAGTTAGAGACCACCAGAGTTAATTTTAATTGTCACTTGCCTGTTCAGTGTTCAAGTCGTTGATATTTTCCCATTTCGTGGGAATTTTAAAGATTTTAATTTTAAAAAGTGATAAATGAAAAACTTATTTAAACAGAACGAAATTGTGAGACTAATCTATTTCCAAATTTAATTAGAGTGGCAAAGTATGTCTTTTCTCGGGCATATTCTTATGTTGATAAGCATTTGAACATAATAGTACCATATGCGTATCATTACCAAAAAGTATCACTTTAATGCTGTTTTCCAATCTAACACTTATTTGTTGAGACTTACTTATTTGAATAAGTTTGGTGGCGATGTGACTTATTGATGGCGTCAAATAAATTTAGCCAACAAAAAGTACTTGTTTGAAAAACAGCCTAAGAAAATGAATGTATAAATAAACACAACAGTTCAGCTATGTCAGCAGAATTGCACTCCAGTTCATTTTCAAGTCCAACGTACCAGACAAAATTCCACGAACTTTACACATGGGCATTGTATCAGCTACTACATCCTGCAAGTAGTTTCGTCCGGAAACTTTGTCATAATTTGTACTAGCTTTAGTTTTCAATTGATCAAAAAGCAAAATAATATTTTTGATAAAATATTGCCAAGGTAAATAAATGTTTTTTATTTAAACAAGATAGGAAACTATATTACTATATACTAGCAGAAGTGCCCGGCGTTGCTCGCAGCTTCATTACGCACCCATCATCGCCCCCATCACCACCTCTCCTCGCCTTCTCCCCAATCACGACCCCATCACTCCACCATCCCATAAATATCCATAGCCTCCCACATATAACCCCACCAGACCCATTACCATTCATCACCCCCATAAATAATCGTAGCTCCGAAGACATAACCCCATCGCCCATTTGCTCCCCCTTCCCTAACAATCATCAACATCCTCCGTCATCATCCCACTCCCAACCCAAAAAAAAAAAAAGAATACCCACTAACGTTAAATTATTTTTATTTTTATTCAATGAATTTGTTTATGCGCATGGTTTACTACATGCCAAAATTCTACTCAAATGACAACAATGAAATCGACCAACAAATACAAAAGTGGCAATACAGCGCCACCTATCAGAATTCAACATAAATTTAACATTTCAATAATCATAGCCAACGTACACCCATTCTGCTATAAACAAAAATCAATAAATGTAGTTTAAATATCTTGACCCCACCTCCACTTTTACCGAGTTCAAATTTTTTCAGCGAACTTATTTTTATTTAAGAAATTTATTTTGTGAATTTCAGACATATCGTACCATAAATACGAAAAATTGAAATATCACGACTAAGGCACCACCTATCCGGATTAAACTAAAGAGAAACCTTCATGCAGAATAAACTAACATATTGTCCAAGCCAAGATGTCAACCGATCCATCGGTTCTCGAGTTTTAGACGGACGGAGACGGATTAAGGATTATATATACTACTAAAATGCATAAAAACTTAGTTATGTAAAACTCCTCGGGCCTTAACGCCCGATCACTCCAAAATTATGCACACATGCAAATTATTTTATTGTAGCATTATTGTTATTTGAAACGGAAACAACGAGTAAATGAGAGCCGAATTGAAAGGAAAATGTTGTAGGATTATTGTAGCATTATCTGAAGCCCGTATACGTGAACACGCACACAAGCTAATTATTTTTCGTTTCCTCAGCAAAAATAAATAAATAATAAATTAATTTGCACTTGAGCTCAGATATTTTCTCGGCAATTCGAACACGAAAGCGAGATTCTTTTGTTTACATTGTTTTTTGCATGTGGTGTTGTTAGTGAAAAGAGGGGTTAATCTCCCAAAATATACAGATCTGTTGGAAGAGAATTTCGATTTACCGTAGATTGATTTTTTAGAGAAAACGAACAACTTGACAGCAAAAAAAAACAATCTGCGCCAGATTTTTATTAAGAGAAAAAACGACATTAGTTTGTTTTTGACATTTTGGTAGGTTTTGGTTTGGCGTTCTATGCTATATTGCTTTCAACAAAAAAATAAAAATTACAACACCAAACACATTGGATAGACCAGAAAATGGTTAGCGTTAACCAACAAATATTTTTGGTTAAGAAATATTTAACCAAATTTTTATTTATAACTAGCTGACCCGACAGATGTTGTCCTGTCCCACTTTCAATAAATTTGTCATTTGCTATATTGCTTTCAACAAAATGAGTTAGGTATTTTTTGTGGTTAACGGCTGATTAAAGCAACAGCAAAAACTAACGAAATTTTGGTAAATTTTTTGTTTCATGTGTTTGCCAACTTATACATATATAATTTTTAAAAGTCGACTCTGGTGGTGAGAATTATGACTATTTCTTAACCAAAAGGGACCTTCGGAGGCCTTTGTTTGATTCTTTTCGGGGTATTTTGTGGTCTTTTGGAGAACTTTTTGCCCACAAAATCAAAGAAGAAGCTGTCAAATGACATTTGCGCACGTAACACAAATGAAATAACGACTTTTGCTGGACAGATCGCGAATCAACACAAATTTAATTTTATTTTAAGTTAGGCTGGAATGCTTTTTTCCAAAGTTTTCATTTCACCGAAAACATTCAATAGAGTTATTTCCTCAAAATGTATCCAATTTATCGTTTTCCAAATTTTCCCGCCGGGAACATAACGAACAAAACAATTTTTGCTGTTTATCCGAATTTTTCGACTTTCCTTTGTAATTGTCTTTGTTTCATAGGACTATAACGAACATGACAAAAAAAGAATTACGCTAATCCATCGTTCCAATCGTGAGTTATGGTCGCGAGTTCATACATAAATCCTTTGGAAAACAGCACTTTCAGTTTCCGAATTTTACAATTTTCCGGGCATCTTTTCTATTTTTTTTTCGCATAAACCTTATTCGGACTATGGCGAATTTATAAAATAAAAGTTAGCCAAATCGGTCCAGTCGTTCTCAATTTTTTTTTTCACTTTAAAACCTATTCTCATACCTACCAAATATACATAAAAAATTTCATAACAATCGGTCGAGCCGTTTCGGAGTTTTTGCTGTTGCTTTAATCAGCCGTAAACCACAAAAAATACCTAACTCATTTTGTTGAAAGCAATATAGCACTATTTGCAAAGCATTATCCCCGGAAACCCTGTTACTTTGACTTTTGACAGCTTACCAATGCATTTTGTTTCAGGTATAGTTTGAGCAAATCTAAAGAGGCATTAATAAAAAATCTCTGCCTCTGGTAATGTGTGTAATACTGTAATTACAGTGATTTTTAATGTTAATTTTTTTTCGTAAAACTACCCCAGAATCGCGCTCGACCGCAGAACTTTTCAAAAAGGAAATCGAACACGAAAGGCGAAAATCTTTTGTTTACATTTTTTTGTTGCATGTGTTGTTGTTGTGATAGTTTAAAGAGGGGTAAATCTCCCAAAATATCAAGAGCTGTTTTAGCTCCACGGTTGAGTCGTTTTGAAGGGGAAACGAAAAACTTGACAGCCAAAAAAAAAATCTGGGGCAGAGTTTTACGAAAAAAAATTTAACATAAGTATTTTAAAATTTTTTATTACACCTTTTCGCTTATTTTATTTGTAAAAAGTAGCTTATTTCGTATAAATCATCTAATACATTACAATACAAAATTCTTTCAATACTTCCATCACCTACCTGTCTGCAATTGGTGGAATTTAGTTAATTCTAACTATATTATGAAATATATCAACGACTTTAATTATTCATCCAATAATAACTCATAAATAATGGAAAAGAGTGACTACGTTTCACTAAGCCTTCCTCAAACAGGAGCAACTCAAGTACCGCCTGCCATTAGTACATTTTCACATTTTCAGCCACGAAAAAGTTTACGGCGGGTATTATTTTGTGATCATTAATTTGTTTTGTTTATGGTAATATTATTTAGCTTTTCAGACTTGGAACCAATTGCCGCGTTGTCAGAGGAATCTTATTATTATAACAATCTTAGCTTTTTTTATTACCGTATTTCTCTACTTGCCTGGGCAGCAGATTGTTATCCAAAACACAAATGATTTTACATCCTCGCCACTATTTGACGGAGATGATGGTTATGGATCAGAAAGTTCAATTAGTGTTGGTCACATTAATGTCGCTCCTTTCAAAGATGTAAGTCCAAAAATTATGCTATAGTCCGCAATAAATTTATGAAGTACAAGTATTAATAGGATCTTTGCAACACAGTATGATTTTTGGTCTGTGTGGAGTGTGCTCCTTTGATTGGTTCGTTTTTTTGTTGCATTTGTGCCTTTTTTTATCGGGTTAGTTTTGTATAATTGGAATTTTGTTTGCACGTCTTTTATCCCTAGTAATCCGCTGTGCATTTATTGCACAGAAATTTAAATTAAAAAACTACCACAAATCTTTAAATTTTGCTAATATACTAACAACTTTGCAATAAAATTTGTGTATATTGATGTCATTAGAAGAAAATTTAATAGAATCAAAACCAACAGCGTTTTTTTCCACAAAAAATTGGAAGTCGTGTGAAAATACCAAGATATGATACCAAAGTCGATTCAGCATACACATTGTCTACTTCAATAATTAAAAAAAGTAGCATCGCAGCTCTAATACCAGCAGATGTCATTTCTGTGACTACTGCGAAGGCGGCTTCGAATTCAGAAAATCTGCGCGATGAAGTCGGTGGCAACGAGGAATTAAAAAGTAGCTTGGAGTTGTCAACTAATGCGACGCAGATGTATTTTAAAGGTCCAACAAACGCTAGACAGCGCGCAATAGTCGAGGCGTTTAAACATTCGTGGAAGGGCTACAAGGCATATGCTTGGGGACATGACAACTTGAAGCCGGTATCGATGGGATCGCACGATTGGTTTGGATTAGGGCTCACCATTGTGGATTCGCTCGACACCATGTACATAATGAATTTACAAGAAGGTGTGTGGAAAAGAGAAAGTATGGTTTTTTTTTATTAATATTTCTTATTTGAAGAATTTAATGAAGCACGAAACTGGATCGACCAATTCTTAAGTTTCGACATAAATAGGGATGTAAATCTCTTCGAAGTGACAATTCGTGTTCTTGGTGGCCTTTTGGCTACCTATCATTTGAGCGGCGACAACATGTTTCTTAAAAAATCGGTATGTTTATCAGTGTCTTAGAAAAATTTAGTTATATTTTCTTTTTATAGATTGATTTGGGGAATCGACTATTACCTTGCTTTCTTTCGCCATCGGGAATTCCCTATTCTGACGTGAATTTAGCATCTATGTCTGCTCACTCGCCGAAATGGTCTCCAGATAGCTCAACGAGTGAAGTAACCACGTTGCAGTTGGAGTTCCGCGATTTAAGTCGAAGCACAAACAACCCCATATATGAAGAGGTAAGCAAAATATCGCAAAAGCGTCTTTGAAGCTATACTATAGTTAAAAAAAAGTATCTTCTATCCAGTATATAGTCAATTGTATTAGTTTTTGTTACGTGTAGAATTCTGTAGTTTTAGTGTTAGGCCTTTAAATGTCCACCACCATCAGCATTTTAGACGGTTTTCAGCATTAATATAATACCACATACTTTTATTATAAAGTTATTAAATAAACACTGTGAAATTAAAATTACGATACTAGTGTTACAAGGAGAACCAGTTTTTTAAATGTTAAAAAATGTTCAATGATGACAAATCATTAAAGCTCATTAAAATGAAATTGAGGAATTTTACCATTAATAACAAAAAATTATTCACATGTCGCTTTCGAGACTTGGTTGTTACAGCGGTTTCAGGTGGTAATGATAAGACATCGCCGGCAGTTACATGCTAGGCAGTAATGATAAAGTACCTTAATACATGCATAACAGTTACTATTCCTTTCTCAAATGTTTTTAAAAAACCCCACTTTATCTAGAAATCATTTTTAAAAATTCTTTTTCTATTTCTACCAGTAAGTATTAACAAAGTTTTTTTTTGTTTAAGAAATTTAAAAATAAATTATTTAATAATTAGATAATTTGATACTTCGCTTTGGTATTGCATAGGAAATATTTTTATATTTGCACTTTTAGGTTGCTCATCGTGTTAACGAAAAAATTCATTCGTTGGAAAAGAACAACGGACTTGTGCCAATATTTATTAATGCTAATACAGGAACGTTTAGGAATTTTGCCACAATATCTCTTGGGGCGCGTGGAGACTCTTACTACGAGTATTTGTTAAAACAATGGATTCAAACTGGTCGCAATGAAAATGACTTGTAAGTAAATTTAAAATTTGTTGCTCTGATGGAATGATATGTAGTGAAGTAAAAAATAATTGTCGTAACATTCACAGTCGTATCATTCGTATCATAGCTATGAATTCACTTTACTCGCAATCGCCCTTGTCATCATTAAGGCGGCGAAGGCTGATTTATTGCTTTGAATAATCTTGACAAATTTTCCTCACTTATTGAAATAGTTTTAATATTATTAAAGAACCGATAAAATAAAAACCTTTCACTTTTTTGCAGCTTAATAAAAGACTACAAAAATGCAATTGACGGTGTTCTCAGTCAGCTAGTAAGGAAAACTCCTAAGGAACACCACGTCTACATTGGAGAATTAGTCAATAGCAAAGATTTCAAACCTAAAATGGATCATCTTACTTGCTATCTACCAGGAACACTACTTCTTGGTTATGAATACGGAATGCCTGAATCGCACTTGCAATTGGCCAAGGACTTGCTTGAAACGTGCTACCAAACGTACATGAAACAGCCAACTAGACTAGCACCAGAAATATCATATTTTGCTGTCAGCGAAGATGAAACTACAGAAATTATTGTAAAGTCAAATGACGCGCACAATCTTCTTCGTCCAGAATTTGTTGAAAGTCTTTATTACTTCTATGCCCTGACAGGGAACCGCACCTACCAAGATATGGGTTGGAATGTCTTCCAGGCTTTCGAAAAGTATACCAAAGTTGCAAATGGTTATTCTTCGATCGGGAATGTAAAAAGTGTTTTAAACACTCGCTTGCGAGATATGATGGAAAGTTTCTGGCTAGGAGAAACGCTGAAATATTTCTATTTACTCTTTAGTGATAATCGAAATGAAATCGACTTGCGAAAGTTTGTGATTAACACTGAGGCTCATCCAATTCCAATCCGTAAAAGCTAAAAAATTGGTAGTATTTAACAAAACACCAATATCTCCAATATCCTAGAACCTAAGGAAATAAGTTGACATAACAGACAAAAATCTCAATGTAATCAAAGAGTGTAGATAGAGATATCAAAAGGAACGAAGTAGAACAAAAATGTTTTACAAAAATGAATTTTTTCCGCAATTGAAATGGGTTGTACACTCAGTTGTGTCAATGCATTTTTAATTTGTGTTTTGTATCATATTATATGAGGAACTGGTTACACACCCACACTGCTTTACAGCTTAACTGAACTCAAAAGAAATAATTTTAGTACCAGACCATTTGAAGGAACTAAGCAATATGTCGTTGCTTCGGAAATCTAAAACGACCAAATGGAGCCAACCGCAAAGGTTCTCGCACAATTGTTCTCAGGCAATTGTTCTCGCACAATTGTTCTGAAACAATTATTCTCACACAATTATTCTCAAAATTTTTTGATAAATATTATGGCGTTTATTCACAAAATATCGGCGGCCGTATAATTAGACTAAATATTTTCGATGAAACTGCCTTATTCACATTAACATTTTCTAATCATGACTGCATAGAAATTATTTATTAATTAAATTAATTAAGCGCATTGTTTTTTACAGTGTTTCCATAATTTTCAAAAACGTCTTTTAAAAGGAAAAACTTCTATATAAATATAAATTAATTGAGCGCACTGTATTTTACAGTGTGTCGATAAAATACAAAAAACGCCTTTTAAAAGGAAAAACTCCTAACTAAATATCAACTAATTGAGCGCACTGTATTTTACAGTATTGTCACCGGCAATACACATGTGCAGATGTGTTAATTGGAAGAAAATCGGGCTTTAGGATGTGGGTTAAAACTTTATAGCAAGATTACACCGGCCAGCCACCGACCGACAACCGGGCACGCGAAGTTAATATAGAGAATTTAAAAATTGAAATTTTTCTGGTAAATTCTCTAATCGGAGATTCTATTTTGTGATGAAATTCCCCATTTCGTGGTGAAAACAGCAGCCACAGCGCACGGTTGGTGCTACGTGCACACAACGACGTACGAAGAACTACTAAAATTCTTTCTTTTAAGTTGAGTTAAGCTGTAAAGCAGTGTTAGTGCGTAATCAGTTCTTCATAAATTATGATACAAAACACAAGTTAAGAATGCACTCATACAACTAAGTGTACAACCCATTTCAATTGCGGAACCCATTCATTTTTGTATAAAAAATTTCGTTCTACTTCGTTCCTCTTGATATACCTATACTCTTATCGAAATGTTAAACATAAGTGCAAAGTAAATTAATTTAATTTAGTTATAATTAAACTTTATGTTCATGTTTATTTAATTTGAATTATAAGACTTAATATTGTTTAATATAAGAAAATAGAAAATACTTTTTAATAAATTGTTTTTTACACGAAAAATTAATTTTTATTTATTTAAGTTATTACAACGAAATATGTTTAAGCAAATGTTATTCGTAACTATTTTATTAAATTACTAATATTAAACAAAAATTATTTTTGGCTTTGCCATCCTGCGGTTAATAATATAGTTTCTCCTATTTTATCGGTAAATTACTTTAAATGTTTAATTATAGCTTATTTGTATCTAATGTTCTAGTCCTTGATAAACAAAATAAATTGTAATAAACGAAACGGTGTAATAAACACATAAACACATAAAATCATTACCCCAATTGCCAAAAACTATATTTGCATCTCTCTTTTTAAAAACATTCTTAAATTTAAGCGTTTGTACATTGAAAACAAATCATAAAAATTAAAAATGTTCATCTTAATTATCAAATTGGAGATACACATACATATCTCCAAATTTTGAAGAGTTGTTGTCATCGGAGTTACACATGTGTACAAAATTTGAAGAAAATCGGGGTAATTTTTAAAAAATTTACATGGGCACACGTCGGCCTTGGGGCGATCAGTTTCAAATGTATATAGAAAGTGTTGTCACCGGAGTTACACATGTGTGCCGTTAAAAATTGATCGTATACTTTCACCAGTCACCGACTCACTGACACATGCCGACGCGGGGTTAATATGGAGAATTTAAAAAGAAAACAAAATGCCTAACATGATAACATCGGGTCGAAATCGCGACCGGTGGTGAGTTTTTTTTTCGGGAGGACAGAACCGGACCACGGTTGTAGAGCCAAATTTAATGAACAGAAGATGTTGCTTGAGTGGACTTATAAAGAGGAGGGCAGTTCCTCAAACTTATATGAGTAGATGAGAGTGATGTTCGTCATAACGAAATAACGATATGGATTAGAATTGGATTGAATGATAGTTTTATACAAGAGATCATTAATGATGATGAGATAGTGTCGGTGACAAACAGAGCCCTCGGGATTTAGCATTTATGCGGTTTGTTTTGAATTGAGCGGTTCGTTAGAGCGAATACTGAAGAGCCATGCAAAGGTCAAGTTCAGTAAACAAAACAATTTTTTTTCTATATGACAGCACACCGATTCTGCATCCTTCTCCTAATCCTCTTCCAGACTCCAAAAAGCAACCACTGATTTCTCAATTTTAAAAAAATATAATCGCTGCTGCAGGTTTGATGTTTTAACATATAAATCGGGAATAGCAGATATAAACTAGCAGGCAGGGGTTTATTTGTGCGGGTATTAAAGCGCCTGGGAACAGCTAGTTTATTATATGTATACATATAAATATATTTGAATATATTTCAAATACAATTCGTTAATTTTACAATATTTAAAATTTGTTTACAACTTACTATAGCTACATTTTATTAATATGTATTTACATAAATCCACTTAGCATCGACATATTCATTTCTGGGCGGTGTAGCACCTATCACAGACACGTACCGGTTTCCCAACCTGACCGTTCTTGTTGGGCAGCGACAAATTCCGCTCAGAGCAATTCTTGCAGAATATCTCACCGCAACTTCGGCAATGATGCTTCCGCCGGGTTATATTGAAATCCCTTTTGCATGCGGTGCAATTGGTAGAGGTACTGTCAGGTGTCCAGATGTCAGGTGACCCAGGTGTCCGGAGACCAGATTTCTGATATTGTTTTTCCTTGTCCTGCATTTCAGAAACCTTCAACTTGCTAATACTTAGCTGTATACCAAGTTCCTCAAGCGTTGTTTGCGCCTCAGACCATTGATTTCGGACTCTTTCTAATTCGGCTTTTAGATGGTCTTTACGTTTTGTTTCGTCCTTTAGTTCATGGACGCAACTTTTGAGACTGATTATTTGCTGTTTAAGTTCGGCTTCTTTTTCCTGCAAAGATGCTCTCCAGTCTCGTTCAATTCTTGCTTCGGCTTCAGCACGAGCGGCTCGCTCTTCTGAAGCTGCTACCTGTGTTGAAAGACTTTGTGATGTGTTCTTCAAGATTTCTCCCAAATTTAACTTGTCGTTAACCCATCTGTCCCAAGTAGAAATTTTTTGTACAGGAAAATAAAAAAATATTTAACGAAAAAATGGTTAAATTCTATTTTCTAGCGATGTTCATTTCATTTAAACAAAATAACTTTTAGAATTGAAAATTTTGTTGATAGCAGAATTTTGAAAATTCTTATAACTTATATAACTGCAAAGCAGAGCTGCAATACAAATGGAAGTATGAATAGGAAAAAAACAACCCATACAAATTAAAATTTTTCTTGTAAATTCTCTAATCGGGGATACACACACACTGCGTGCTCGTTTTGTGGCAAAATCATCCACCAAATGACGTAGCGACAGCGAACAGCGCTACACACAAAGCACAGAGCTCAGACTTTGCCGTGATCTGATGCGATATAGCGATATTTAAGAATTGTATATTGGGGTCCCCAAGGATCGCTCCAAATTTTTACCGAAATTTTCCACCGAAGACACACATGTGTACAAAATTTAAAGAAAATCGGGCAAATTTTGTAAAATATTTGTATGGGAGCCCCCCGAACCCGGGGTCCGAGGGGCCTCAAATTTTAATAGAAAGTATTGTCACCGGAAATATACATGTGTGCAAAATTTCAATAAAGTCGGGCTTTGGGAAGTGCGTTAAAAATTGATCAGAAAATCTGACCAGCCAGCCAGTCACGTGCACGCGAAGTTAATATAGAGAATTTAAAAATGAACTGCATTACATTTGATTTTTATTAAATACTAGTCATGTAGGTATAGTTACACATATTTTAATTTTAAATTATTAGTTTTATAGTTTATAGCAGAATGACTTGAATTGCTTGCTTGAACAAAGTTGTAAGTTTTAAAAATATGTAATGACTCAATTGGTTAATAATATAATCGTTTCTTTTAGTAATAATAATAATAATATTTGCATTAAAAAATATTTTTAATTGAAAATTTATTTCACAAAATTTCATTTGCAAAATAATAATAATAATAAGATTATAATTAATTTTACTTTTACATTATTAATATTATGAGTTCACTCTATAAAAACTGTCAATACTACAATAATTGAACCGTCTAAAAGACAACAATAATTCTTTAAGCATTACACTTTAAAATTTCTAATTTATGTTTTGCATTCTTCTGCAAAATTATGAAAAATTTCAATAATAGATTGTGTAAGAATAAAAACATTTTGTAGTGCAAAATTATGAACCCAACCTTATAAAATAAATATGTACATCTAAAAATCAAAACAAATAATAATAATAAAAACATCTTACTTTTTTTCTAACTGGGAAATGGTATTTGCCATATCTTCCTTTTGTGATTCAAGTTTCGTTATTAAATCAGTTTTGTGTTTAAGTGATGCTTCGCATTCCTATAAAAATTAATATTTTAGGTTTCATTAAGATTTCCTTTTTATTTTTAAAACTGTATTTTAAGCGCGTTATTGATAAATGTACTAAACTTATTATTTATCAAGCCTCCATCTAAAAATTTCAATGCTAAAATTGTACATAACAATCAAGCTCTGCTAGACATTGTAGTGGTTATGAAGCAGCTGTTGGGAATTAAAACTTAACAATACACGATGGGTCTAAAAAATTAAGTTAACAGTGTTGTTCGGATATGAGTTTATGTGTATAAAAGCCGCTATATTGCATTATCAGCTTTCATTTTGATAGGATTTCATTCCAATTTACCTTTATGCATAACATCAACAGTTACAAAAAACAACACGATTTTAAACAGACAATAGACAAATATTCGGTAAAGCATTTATTTTATTTTTCTGCAAGTAACTGATGTTTTCTTTTTATTTATTTAAGATTAAGTTAAGATAACACAAATTGGTTAGTTTGGAGCTTTTTCGTCTTATGAAGTAATTTTCAATTGCTCATCCATGGTAGGAGGCATTTCTGGTTCAGCCTCAACAACTGACTCCGGTGCTTTTGTGAACCCAGATGGAGATTTGCGGACTTTACTCGGATTGAACGGTGGTATGGAGTCGATCTTCAGATAAACCCTCTTTGTTGGCGGTCCCAAGTCATCTCTGTGTTTTTTACTAAGAGCGTCAAATTTCAAAAGATTCAGTTGTCGACGGGTACCTGGCGATTTATCCGCAATAGATACTGGGTGCTGATCCAACTTAGATTCATATTTCTTTTCAAGTGATTGCAAAATGTTACCAATCTGTGAAGCTTTTGTTTGTAGGCGCGCTACCATTTCTCCTTTCTGCGTAAGTTCGTCTTCGCATTCCTTTTTTGTAAAAATATTTCAAGTATGTTTTTTCCGGATTTCCAGTTTTTGAGGTGTTGTGAAAAGATTGATATAAAGAGAGATAATTGCGTGGAAACATTTCGAATGTTATCGCCCAAATGAGTTTAATAATTTTGGTGAAAGGGTAATATGCAAGGGTCGTGTTAGATAATATTGTCGAGAAATGACGGCTCAATAAAGAAATCCCTTATGACTGCTAAAAAGCTTGAAGAAAACTCATTTTAAAATTTTATTGTGACATGTTCTTTATCACATTATTTACGGTCGAAGTGAATCATCCAAATATTATAAATAATTGCCGGTTATTATTTGTTTCGACGTCGAGTGGCTTTGGAGTATATATTAGTTTTAACTTATCTAACGTTAAATTTTACCACCCCCTCAAGAACGCCCTAAAATCCCCTAATGACCACTTTCAAACTACTTGTAAGACCCCCTTAAGACAGCGTTAGAGACCACCTCAAGACCTCCTCAAGAATCTCTTTAAAGACCCACTTATTACTCTCAAGTGACCCCTCCAGCACCACAAAGGATCCCCAAAAAACCTGCTTAAAAGACAGACACCAAAAAACCGTCTTAAAACCTCCTTAAAACCCTCTCTAAACCCCATCAAGACTCCTCTAATAAACTCTCAAACCCACCTTAACACTCCCCTCAAGAGCTTCAAAAACCCATCAAGATCCTTTCAAGAACTCCTTAAAATAACCCAAAAGTACCCCACCAGTGAACCCTTCAAGACTCCCATTGGATCTCCTCTCAAGACCCCCTCGAGACCTCACACAATATCCCCTTAAAACTACCTCAAGACCTCCTTAAAACCACCCCAGACGCGACGACCCATTCAGAACCCTTAACAAAACACCCTCAAGACCTTTTCCAAACCTCCTGAGGACCCCTTTTAAAAACCATCAAGACTTCCCTCAAGAACCCCCTCGAGAACTCCTTTAAGAACACCTCAAGATCCCCTCAAGACTCTCACGACTCCATCAACACTAGGCTCTTAAGAACCCCTCAAAACCCGCCCCAGAAATGTTCTACAAAAACGCGTACGACACTGTTAACTGTGAGTTGAGTGATCACTAAATGAATGAATGAAAAAAGCGTAAAAGAATGGCATATAAACCGAAAGACAGACACAGGCAAGTTAATATAAAAGTTTTATACTATATATATTATAGTAATTATTGCGAGCCCGAAGGTCGAAGGTTATATTCAGACGACATGAAAATTTTTCAGCGAATGTGTGTACGGATGTACGTTTAAATGTTTGTTTGTCGGGTCATATATCTCGGCTTCTAGTAGTCAAAATTTGATGGGACTTGTTTTAAAACAATTGGTTAGCCCTCGGCTTGCGATAGCGTAATTTTTTCATTCATAGGGGTTACTATCCCTGAGAAAACTTAACTGAAAAAAGTACTCAATCTCCATTTAAAAAAAAAAATTGTGTTTTTTAAAAAAAAAAAATTTTATGCTTTTTAAAAAAGTTTTTTTAAAAAAATAAAAAATTTCCCAAAAAAAAGAAAACATTTTTTTGTCATAAAAAAAAATCCCCAAAAAAAATTTTTACGACTTTTGTGAATTAAATGGTTACTATTGGGCTTTTAGATAATTTAGTGTTTAGACTGAATTACAACTATCCATATGGCGAGCTGAGAAATTCGCTTTATGCGAATTGGCCGGCTTCCCCTACCATACCAACAACCCACCACTGACCTTAAACTATATCCTATAACCTCCGGGCCAAAAAACCATATACGATGGTAAAAACCTAATATTTTCCACATAAACAACCTTTATAGATATCCGGTTTTTATCATAATGTTACCAATTACAATCACCTTGAAGGTAACTTTATAGGTAATAAAATGTATATTTTTAAAATGAGTTTTCTCTGCTGGTTGCTAACAATTTGACCGTTATAAAAACTAAAACCTTAATCTTTGTGCAGACGTATTGTACTGAAGAAAATATTGTGACTGTACAAACCTGCAGCTTGCGATACATTTCCAAATTAATCTGCTTTATGTCATCCAACTGGAGACGCAATGAAACAATTGTATCCTGCTTCTTGTGAATATCCTTTTCAAGCAACTTCATTGCCATATCCGATTCAGCCTTTAGTGATACTTGTAATTTTAGTTCTTTTTCAATTTCATGCCGTTTTTTTTGTTCCTCTGCTAATGCGTCATTAAGTGCTTCAATTGTAGCCTTACCATTGACGTTGACTACACCTGATAAAGAATTCGAACCGAGATCACCGTTTATCGATTGCATCGAGGGATCCGGCACTAGTTAAGTTAAGTGTTTTATTAAGAAAACCGGATTGGATATAAAATAATATACATACTCGGACAATTTGTTAGTTGCCGTATTATCTGATTATCGGCTTGCAAAGCAAGCAAGCTATTTCGGGCAATTGCTAGATCTTCTTTCATGAGAGCATTAGTGGTGGTCAGCGACTCAACTTTGGCCTGTAGATTATTTACCGTGGCACTTTAAAGGTAGTTAGTTAATTACAAATGGAAAGCAATTTCGAACTTATTTGCCTACTTTAAATGTCTGTTCAGTTCTTCAATGTAGTTCTTTTGATCCAACACAGCAATCATATTACCCGGACCGGTATTCTCCAAAGCTGTGTTACCATCATCGTCTGTACCATTATTTCTTGATGAACTTGACCGCAAGTATAGTGAGAAATCGATAACGCCTTGCTGCGAATCAAGATCTTCTTCTTTGACGCATAAATTACAATCTATGACATTTAGTCCGACAAGAATACCCATTATTATAACTATCTGGAAGTTTTCAATGATGAGTAGGTTTTTGGAGCAAGGGCTAACATGCAGTTATGACCACTTACCTCATCGCTCATCATAAGAGCATGCGGTTCATAGTACTCAATAAGAAAATCTTCTCTGTGTTCGATCAGAGCCTGCAAATAGTCTGAAAGTTTCTTCTGCATCAAAGCTATTCGAAGCCATGCCCTCGCTCGTCCAATATGTGTCCGGACCGTTGGTAAATCACGTACACTAGCGGTAATGTCTTGAGCTTCTAAACAATAGTTTTCAACGCTTTGTAAAAGATCCCACAATTCCTTGCGGGGTCCAAGAAGACCCTAGAATTGTGTTCGTAAATAAAGTAGGAGGAAATAAGTTTATACAAATATAAAATATTCGTACATAGAAATACAGCTGTAAACAAACCTTTTTCTGACGAAGGCCATGTCCTAAAACATGTTCAATTACAATGAAAAAATGTTGCAGCGGCAAATGGTCTGAATCTAGCATGCGACCATACCGGAGAGATTGTTCGAGAAGTTCTTTGACCACAAGTTTGCAAATATTTACTAAGTTACTGCGTTCGATTTCAGCTGGTTCACGAGCTGAGAATGTTCGGAAATTATTTGCATAAGGTAACTGAATTCTACCAGATTGGATATATAATGAGTTTGGGGAATTATTAACAAAACAACTGATGATCTATGGGATTTTTACGATCACTTTGACGATTAACGTCTGACGGCAAATTAAGATTGAAAGTCGAAAAAAACTAAACTTTAAAAATGTAATAAAAAATAAACATGCTATTATTTCATACGCTTGTACTTCTGCTGTCAATATTAATTCCAGGAAGACATCTTATTAATGAATTAAAAGTCGAGGACAATGTTGGCCGTGCTACACTTTTAGATAATGGATCTCCAGAATTAGACGGTGATACTTATAAGTTTTCCGGTACGAACCTATTTGCCGCAGACGGGTGCAGACAAAGATGTTTTTCCTCGGAGGATATTGCGCTCCTGTCTGCTAGGAGAGATTTGGAGGTAAGGAAATTAAGACAATAACCTCCGTTCATTGGCCATGTTTATTTGTGTACTATTTTTATTTGTGTAGTCACTAATTCCGAGAGATCTTCCCAAATGTCTTATGGATGATAAAATGGTAATGACGTTAATGCAATATTTCTACGGAGCCAATCAGGTGATTCAACGAATGGCTAGTGGTAGTTTAAAGCATTTTTCAGAAAAAGCTTTCTACGATGTACTTGGTGGATATTTAAAACATTACATGATCCCTGCAACGAAGTATAGTTTCTATGCAGGAATTGTAAGTCTAAAAACGGTCGAAAACGTACTCATGCTCTATAAACATTGCAAGCACTTTTTGAACACCAACGGAAATGGTTGGTTGGATCCAGTGCAAAATATTTTAATCGAATTTAATTTTGGCGTGGAACCGCTACGAATATATATTAGCGAGTTCGATGATATCCCAGCTTGTATCAATTTAGAGTTAACTGTGGGCGATGCTGATGACGAGCACATGATAGTAGGTCTTCCCAAATTACAGCCAGAGGAGGATGATGGCTATTTAGGTAGTGTTTATCTGCCGTTAAGACGAAAGCGAACATTTAACTTACGATCGAATCAGTCGGCCTATGTTATTTTGAGATATTTCGAGGCTGTCTCGAAGTGTTATCATTTTCAAAAAATTTCGCAGGATAAATTTAATCTAAAATTTAAAGAGTGGATTGTAGAAAACGTAGAAATTCATTTGGCCGATGACGTTTTGTACCCTGGGTTGGGTGCGTTGTTAAGAATCTGTGAGACTATACGAAGGGGTAGACCGCCAATGGTAGCGGCAGTGCAGAGAAGCAACATAAATAACTATAAGCACCATTCATCGGAAAAGGAAAAACGTCAAAGATCTAATAAATACCGCATGTTGGAGCAAAAGTCGAAGGAACTGAGGTCTTCAGGTTGGTTTGATAACATTTTGAGGAAGACAGGAAAGCAAAACGCTCTTAATGTAGATTACGGCGAAGATTTCGATAACAACGAAGTCGAAGGAGAACATTTCAATGGCAATGATCAGTTAATGCAATACATACGCGTTACAATAACAATTTTAGTGCTGTTGTTACTTATTATTCTTATTGCGGCATTTTTCAAAGATCGCAAAAAAAAGATGTCAAATTCCGATGATATTTTCTCAAATACTACACCACCGCGGAAAACTAGTCGACATCGAAATTGTCTTTATGATAAATTTCGGAAATACTCGTTAAAGCCTAAACCAGACGTAGAGGAGGAAATATTCGTTGAGCCGGAAAACTCTTCGGTTATTGAACCAAAAAATAACTCAATAAAGGAAGGTATTATTACTGTTTTGCACCTAACCACACTATATTTAATTCTGATAATCAATATTTTAGCACGTCTCAATTATGTATCATCGTCATCGGGCATGTTGTCAAAAAAATGTATTTCAATCTGCAGTAAGCCAGCTAAGTACAGCGATCGAGAGAATGAAGCCTCAATTATTGAAACAACATCTATGGAGTCGTTATCAGAAGTAGATAAAAAGAAATCAAGACGTCCAGCAAATGTAATACAATGCAGTGTCAGTAGTGAAAAAATGAGTTTAGGAAAAAACTTGAAAAAGACCGACGTATTGAAATCAGTTAAAACATTTGAAACTAAGGCAAAGGTAGCAGCTACCAATTTAGGAAACCAGAAAAAAACAACTTTTATGGAATTACCAGGAAGAGTATAGTAGTTATATGTGAAATTGAATTTTCTTCGATTATGATTAAATTAAAAATCCTACATAGAAACTAAATGCGGATCCTCAAAAAAACCGAAAACCAAATTCATCAAGTTGGGAAACTCTGTATGAAACCTAATACAACAACAATATATTTTTAAAATATGTATTATGATATTATTTCCGATTACTGTATTCATTTATAGATGAAAAAATTAAAAGAACCTTTGATTCAGTTATCATGGCAGTAATTTTTGGAGCAATAGATAAATTTATAAAAAAAATTTATAACGCGTTTCTGTTTCAGTAATTTTGAAAAAGCAAAATATTGTACAAATTCAATATTTCTCTTTTTTCTTGAACTTGAAAAAGACCGACGTATTGAAATCAGTTAAAACATTTGAAACTAAGGCAAAGGTAGCAGCTACCAATTTAGGAAACCAGAAAAAAACAACTTTTATGGAATTACCAGGAAGAGTATAGTAGTTATATGTGAAATTGAATTTTCTTCGATTATGATTAAATTAAAAATCCTACATAGAAACTAAATGCGAATCCTCAAAAAAACCGAAAACCAAATTCATCAAGTTGGGAAACTCTGTATGAAACCTAATACAACAACAATATATTTTTAAAATATGTATTATGATATTATTTCCGATTACTGCATTCATTTATAGATGAAAAAATTAAAAGAACCTTTGATTCAGTTATCATGGCAGTAATTTTTGGAGCAATAGATAAATTTATAAAAAAAATTTATAACGCGTTTCTGTTTCAGTAATTTTGAAAAAGCAAAATATTGTACAAATTCAATATTTCTCTTTTTTCTCTTTGATGTATAGATGAAGACGCATTACACCCAGCAATTCATGAAATAATAGTGCAAGTATGGGAAGAAGAAGCTATGCCAGAAGACTGGCGAAGAGGCATTATGTGCCCCATACATAAGAAGGGAGATATCACAAAATGTACGAGTATTATAAGTGTTTTTGTGTGCATTTAAAAATTATCCATTATAAAGTTGTGAACATGTGTTAATTTTACTGTTTGTTAAATGAAGTTATTATTTGTAAACTAATAAACTTGTTGTGAGTACTTTACGAACTCAAAAGCATAAATTTCGTAACAATATTATAGTATATAAAAAAGCACGCTTGCTGCACTTATTTTAAAAATAAATTAGAACTCAAGTTCTTTTCACTAAAGCTTCGTAAACTATGTAAAAACCACGGTGAACTGTTTTAATTCCTTAAACTGAATGCACAGTTTAAAAACAACAATGCATAGTAGTTTTATTATTTTTAGATTTTGTACATGAATGCAGAGAAGATTCATTTGTCTAACAAAGTGTGTGGTGTCTCCTTCAATGCAATTAGGAGTCCTTATGCGTTTTCTTAACAAAACGTTACGCTCACACACATTACACACTCGTATGAACAGATGTTTTTGTTTCAAGGAAGAAGATTTAGAGTATTGCGAGCCCGAAGGGCGAAGCTTATATTCAGAGGACATGAACATTTTTTCAGCGAACGTTTGTTTGCCGTGTTGTATATCTCGGCTTCTACAGTCAAAATTCGATGGGACCTCTTTAAAAACAATTGGTTAGCGCTCGGCTTGCGATGGCGTAATTTTTTCATTGATATGAGTTACTACCCCTGAACTCAAAAAAATACTCAATCTACGCATCGTCATCGATTTGTTTAAGCCTAAATGTTTGGAAAGTAAAATGTGGGTTTTTCAGTCTATTTCAGAAATCGCTTTTGACTGAAATACCTATCGCTTATGAAGGAAACACCTACATTTAACGGACTGGACTGAATTACAACTAAATATACATACATGGGTGTGTTTAGTCACTCGCATAGCAGAATACACTAGCTCGTGTGTCCATAGTAGTGGAAAGTTTTGGTATAATTTGCGCACGCGCACGCACGTGGGCGTAAAATACAAATTCGCTATAAAGTGCAGTTACGTGAGTAATCAGAAATGCTTAGAAATGAGTTTATTGATAAGTCCTGAAAAAGCAACTAAAGCACACTTGTACTGCTTATAACACAAATGTTTACTAAGACACCACGTTAATCAAGGTTCTGTTCTGGTCCAGACAAAGTTGTCAAATAACGTCAATAAAAATTTTCTCGTTTGGTATTTGATCATACATCGTTGCGCCCAGATTTTCTTTGGTATTTGATTTAACATCATTGCGATGCGGCAACATCTATAATTAAAAGCATACGCTTTTATTTTCTTTTATATGTGTTTGCAAAAACTAGGCTCGTAAAAACTGTCTTTGGACTAATAGGCTTAATACCACAAAAATGGCTAAAAAACATGTAACCTAAAATTATACCTAGTTTAATTGTGATTTGCAAATTTAATTTTTTTCTCATCAAATAGCCAGATAGATAGAAATAATTCAAAGTATTTGTATTTTGGAATGGATCGAGAACCTCTTGAATGGTTCATAACTTTAATACGAACGTTTACGAAAATTTGTTTTATAAGAATGGAATATGAATTGGGTAATCTTAAAAACTATTTGACCGATTTGTATGAGACATTCGTCATTACATTTCCGAGCATATGTAAAGTGTTATAAAGTTATTGATTTATCAAGAAGAATGAATGTTTCATTTAAATGTTAATTGTGTGTATTGTAGATGTAAAAAAAAACAATGAGAAAACGAATAAAAACAAGAAAACAGAGATAATTAATAAATTAAAACAAAAATCAGCAAAATCAGCAAAACAAGCAAACTACAAACATTTTCCCCAATCACCGCAAAAAAGACCTAAGCCTTGTGCCGTTAGAAAATGATTTTCATTTCGGCAACTGAGACTGGGAGTAACGCCGTATTGTATTGACTTAGTACCATTGTTCTCTTCTAGTTGGTTTGACGAGGGCTTTCTATTGTAGCCAGCTGTATCCTGATGAATATCAAGATCTTGTAGTTCCTTTAAGCACAGCCACTCTCCGTCAACGGAGACACGAAAATTACACAAATAAATTGTGTCTTGAACCCCACCAGCAATATCATCGCCAGAATTAGCCTTTGGTATAGTAATTGTGGTCGAACCGTGATTATTGTTATGTTGGTTATGTTGTTGTTGAGGTTGATTCTGCTGATGATGATGGTTGTGGCCAATCGCTGTTGACGACGATTTCATTGTAAACTGTTTGGCTGCTTCATTTGTGTCATTGTTGTTTAAAGTCAGCTTCTTAGTGTCTTCGACAAGGGCACGCATGTTAGTCGCAATACAACCCAAATTTTTATTAAGACCTTTTTCGGTTTATTTCTTTATTTTCTTTAATCCTTTGGAATAATTTCAACCAAATTACATCGCTGTCATTTTATTATTAAGCGATGTAAGAAAACATAAAAAAAAGAATTTCCAATAAGAACATTTGCCTTACCCCTTTTAAAAAGATTTTGCGAAAAATCGAAATGAGTCAATGTTACCTGTTTGCTCCAGTTTTGCTTATATGTATTAAAAAATAGTTTACTCCTTCTCTATCGACATAAAGCAATTTTCAATAACTTTCGAAAAATTTTGGCAAACTTTAACGTGAAGATTAAATTTTCGTACATTTAGCAGATAGTTTTTGTTGAACCCAAATAAAACATAACAAGAATTAAGAACGATATTTCGCCTTTGCTGCGTTTTACATTACTTGCGTGCTAAGCTGACGAAACTGAACTGAACTAAGTTATATAGACGGGCTTGTGGGTTAGCTATTAGCTCTGACAATCGTTCGTTTGTTGCTCATGCTCTGAAATTGATTTGACGAATACACCAAAAATAATCGATTTTTCACGTTAAATGCGATTTATTGCGAAATTATGAAATACTATATTACAAGTGTCCAATACTAAACAATAATAATATAGCAAAAACACCTTCGCCCAATTAGAACTAATAGTTTAAATAAAATATAGGGACCATTCGACGCAATGGTTCGATAACAACCAAAATATGATATTCCGAATTTAAATACCAAAACGGGTTTTATACAAAAATAATGAAAAACATTACTTTTTGAAAAAATTTGTATAGGGGCCCCTTGACCAATCCAAAAAATAACAGTTTATGTTTTATGGAATACCAAACCTGTGCACAATTTCAGGAAGCTCTGATGAACTTTTCTGGAGTTGTAGACATATATACGGAAATTTTGTTTTAAATATTAGACTATGCGGCGGCGCTTCGTTACGCCAACACCAAGTGTGCGCATACGTGCTCACACTAAAGTTATAAGTGCCCTCTACTATCCCAAAATATACGACAGGTGGTGTTCCACGAGCGGTGTTCAAAAGAAATATCCAGATGCATTCCGCCCATTCTCCAACCCATCCGTAATACCCGTGCCTGAACTCGAGCTCACCGGTCTACCATTAAGCCTATCTTCGGACGTACTAACCAATTCAGAGATTCCTTTCTTTCAGTTCAGGTTTCAGACCCCTTCCAAAATAGAACAGTTCTGCAGTTATAGAGGAACAAAAGTTATTAACTTTTTTGAGATATAATCTATTTTCTGACTTTATTAATAAAAATTAAAATCTGTATGTATTGTATATCCTTTAAACGTCTTCATACCGTTCATCCGATCGCGTTCAAACTGTGCATAGGGGCTTTATAACGTGATGAACAAGTTTTCTTCATATTTTGGAAATGGTCAGACTCCTGGGTAAAGGATTTTTGCAGAATTTTTTAATCGTAGCGTCCTGAAATTTTGCACACTTGTTTGGTATTTAAAGAAACCAATTACAACCACATTTTGGAAAGGAGTCGGGCACTTTGGTCAAGTGTGAAAATTTCAAAATCTTATGATTTCATAAACTGTCAAGAATTTCTATGTAGTAGCCTCGTTAAATTTAACAAACTAGCTCGAACCCGTCATGTTTTGGAACGGGACATCTGGTTAAATAGACCTCATACAATTTCAATTCAATTTTCATTTTGTTATGAATACTCTAAAATCTAGAGTCTAGAATGACAGCATTCCTGAATTCTTCCTGTGCTCTAATTCGCTAAGCATGAGAAAAAGAAAACAAGTATAAGACACGATAAGTAATTTTTTCCATTCTCTAAAGCTGTCAAAACTATGTCCAGAATGCATTTTTATTCTGTGTAAAGTTTACACATTAAAATATTTCTTCGTTTTTAGAGAATAGGTGCCCTAAATTGTGTTTTCCTACATCTAGGGTAGTTGAAACATTTAAGAGCTCACCGGTATTTTTCGTCAGCATCGCATTTTGTGGCGATGTTGATGAAGCGACATTCTCTATTATTGCATGTGGTCCTGTTAGACTGTCGGAGGATGCTGCTTCACTTCTAGGAAGAAACGAATTAAAGTGAGAAGACAAACTATCGTTGCCACGAAAAGTTTCGCGTAACCGATTGAATGAATGCATAGATGGTGAAGCTGATAGGAAACTATTCGATGGATCTTCATTTTGCTGACGTAATATTAGGCTTCGACTAGGGGCGTCACTCATGTTTTTATTTCTTAAAATTTAAAAATTGAATTTGTACTAATTTTAATAAAAAAAAATGCTAATCTGAGGAATGTTATCCTTGTTTTGAATCCTTGTTTTGAATCTACAAACTACAAAGTAAATCTCACGGGTAGAAAAAATCAAAACAAATTTATAGCGCTGTGACATGTAAGCACTTTTTTAGTTACAGCAGCGTCATCTGTTATGTCAAAAAATTTCCTAGCTGTCAAGTTCAGGGCCTTTCAAACTAGAAATAAAGATTTTTTTGATTATAGCTGCAAATTATTGATAACGGAATAGCAATGGATATACTTTTACAATAATGCCTTTCATTTGGGATAATTTTATTCCAACTTTTTGTAAGAATAAAATAATTCTATACTACTTTTAGTCAGAACCTCATAACCAGAGTGTCATTGCATGTTCAGTGTTCAAGTCGATGATTTTTTCCCATTTTTCCATTGATTTATTCCCAAATTTAATTAAAGTGGCAAGTATTGTTTGTCTCTGCATCACTCTAGCGCTGCGTCAGAGCGAATACTTTCCATAATTTCTGATCTAAAATCAAACAACTAAATGTCAAATATACAAACTTATATAAAAGAAGCAATGCAATGCCTAATAAGATCCGTATTTTAACCATATGAGTATTTTTACCAAAAATGATTCATTTCCAAGGCCAGCATACCAGAAAACACACAACGAACTCCACACAGGTGCATCGTATCTTTTTTTCTTCTAAAACACCCGTCGTTGCCCGTGTAATTAAAATGTTTTCTTTTAATTTAAAAAATAGGAAACTATATTACTATTATATACACTTTTCAGAAAATAGCATAAAAATATAAGAAATGTAAATGAAAAATGATTCATTTCCAAGGCCAGCATACCAGAAAACACACAACGAACTCCACACAGGTGCATCGTATCTTTTTTTCTTCTAAAACACCCGTCGTTGCCCGTGTAATTAAAAACTATATTACTATTATATACACTTTTCCGAAAATAGCATCAAAATATAAGAAATGTAAAAAATGCCAAAGATGAACCTTTAACCAGGAGTGTGACGACTTCCAAAATATGACATACATATGTAGTTACATTCAGATTTTCATTTTTATTTATATAGTTGTTCAAATATTTTTAGTTTTTGTAACTGTCATGTTATTATATTTAATTTTGTTTGTTTGTTATTTTTGTCAAAAACAAATTATATGGCTGTGACACATATGTGTGTGTTTTTTAAATTCTCTATATTAACTTCACTTGCCCGTGGGTCGTCAGTCGGTCGTCGGTCGGTCGTCGGTCGGTCGTCTGTCGTGGATTCTTGCGATCAATTTTTAACCCACTTCCCATGGCCCGATTTTATTGAAATTTTGCACACTTGCGTTTTTTACAGAGTCAGGCATCAAGCTCTTTTGTCGAAAATGAATGTCTATGGAATTAAAAGGCGCTGATTGATTGGAGTAGTAACTACCTTTCTGACCGTTCAATCCAGGTCATATCGGACGGATTCAAATTGTCTGGGCAGGAGCCCCAAAGACCACATTGCATCTACTAGACAGAGTTCAGAACCGCGCGTTAAAACTTATTGGTGACGTAAATATCGCGAAAACAATCGAATAGCTTGAACATCGTAGGAATGTTTTCTGCCTGTCAATGTTTTATCCCTTTTTCTACAACCGGAGCTGAAAAGAAATATCCAGTTTCATCCCGCCCATTCTCCAACCTGTCTATAATACATGTGCATCAACTCGAGCTCACGAGTCCACCAATAAGCAGGTATTTTGAATACAAATCCAATTCATAACAAACTCACTGCGAAGAAAGGTGGGGTATTTATGCTAAATCAACATTTTCAAGGTTCGATTATTGATAACAAAAATCACATAAAGAAGCACCTATCTAATACCAAAGCATTCTGGTATAATTTTTAAAAAATTCCCCTCACAAAGTTTCAACACATACAAATTTATATTTAAGTGTACTAAATCGTAACTATATTTAATTTTTTTTATACCGAACCGACTATGATATCTTTAGAAAATTTCGTTTCTCAACACGAAGATTTTCCAAAATTAAAAATTTTAACCGTTAAATAATTTATTAAAATATTTAATGCAGTACATATTTCCGAACGTTAGACCAAAAACGGAAGAGTGAAACAAACACATACAAAATTGTCAACCGCTGTCTGCCATGTTTATCCACACGACACTTATGAGTTACAATTGCGATGTCATTTAAACAAAAGACGGCAGAACGCAGAAGAAACCAGAAACAGAAACACTCAGCGATTTTTACATCGACTCCGTTTCGTTAGTATAGTACTCTTATCTAGTTCTACGGTTTTTAAATATTTTTTTTTGGTGCGCTGAAAAAATTAATTTTTTGATATTCCCAGCGAAATTGTTTGTTATTTTGTTGCGCAAACTCAATCTCAGTGCAGATTAGTAAATAGGAACAAAAGAACGTAAAGTGGTAACATAACGACCTGCTCTGTAGTTTTGTTTACATTTTCGTTGATGCCAAACAAAATTGAGAAATTCTTAAAGAAAGTATACTGGAACATATCTACAAACAATGTAAGTTTCTTTTGTTTTTATAAAATTGTATCATAAATGTATCATTTTCTAAGTACAAACTTGGCCATGAGTTAAATTTCAATGCAAAAAGAAGCTAAAATATACAATTAAAAAATCCTTGTCTCGCTGTGCAAGCATTCAGTCCATAATTTCGTAAACGCTTACAGTGTAAGCCACCAGTTCCATATCGATTGGTGTAAGCCTTACGCGAATGGGACTGATAGGTGATAGCTCGCCTACTCTAATAATCTCAGATCGTCAGATCATTTAAAGCTCGTAAGCTAAGCTAATCATTTATGGTTACGTACGTCTTAACGTCTCTTTAAATTTATTATCAATGCAAGAAAACAGCTGATATATGGCGTCTGGGCTCTGCTACTGTAGCGGTTAGCAGTATGTATGTTATCATATCATTCATGCTATCATAGCTTAAAACGGTTCCTTTTTGTTGTCATTCATTTAGCCAATCAGTCATGTTATTTTATGCTTGCTGTATTACATTGAATCAAAAATGTCTGATTACGGAAAGCTACTAAAGTTGTGCATTAGTCCACAAATTTAGTCTCTGTCTCTGTCAACCTTCTAATAAAACATGTCGGTTCACTACATGCTATTGAAAAACATAAAGAGTACTATCGACCATTCGTGTGCTTCTTATAATACTTTATCTTATTATATTATAATGGCTTGTTTTATCGGTTCAATTACGTCATACGTACATACTGAGTTTGCTCATTTTCATATACAATTGAAATTCAATTTTACGAGTTTGCAAATAGTGCAGTGTGCAAATTTCCGCAGGCTGAGTGTTAGTCAGAGTACTTACGCACGTGGAAGTACTTTAATTTTTGCTCATTGCTTATTTTTATTGGGACAAATAGATCAAAATAAATGTCAAAAATTTATTCAAAACTTATTGAATTTAAATGTAAACAATGAGAGCTAGTTATACATTGTATTAGTTGCACAGACGACAAACTAATGCATTGTGTTTTCATGTTTCGTTGTCACGTCAACATTTGAATTAAAAACCAATAGAAAACTAAGAGTATAAATTATTTCTGTTCCCGTACTCAAAAATGCGTTACAATTATAAGAATTTTGTCAAGATTACCACAAAAGTGTTCCCGTACTCGAAAAATTAGTATAGAAGATATAATACATATACATATATATAAGTATAAGTACATTTCCGTACAACCTTAGATGTAATGGAACGCAGACACAATTGCATGGAAAAATATATTTTGTGCCATTGCAAGCATTGCGCGATACGAAAGTGCGAGATCATGAAGTTAGCCTTTAAAGATAAAGGTGTAAATTCATTTTACTGAATAAGTTCACTCGTAGAATGGCCAGACTGTCAACGTGGTAGGGGTATTCCTTATACCCAACGCTCATGTGGGTGTCAGTCAGCTGCATACGTATGTATGTAATTTGATGGTACGGGGTATATATCTCACCGAACAGTGGAACCGGTCTTTGCATCAATTTGGTGAAAGCAAAGCTGTTGCACTCGATATTTCCAAAACATTCGACAGAGTTTGGCGTCAAGCTCTTTTGTCTAAAATGCGTGCTTATGGAATCGATGAAAAACTGCTTCATTGGATTAGATGCTATCTTTTGGACCTCTCAATTCAAGGTGTTTTGGACGGTTTCAAGTCTTAAATACATCAGATAAATGCTGGCGTTCCCCAGGGCTCTGTTTTATCTCCGACGCTTTTTGTCATTATTATTAATGATCTCTTGTCTAGTATTTCTAAACCAATTCACTCTTTTGCTGATGACAGCAGTCTCAGCTTCTCATATGCATTTCCATCCACTTCTCATTTGAAACTCAACCAACTACGTATGTTAAGCACGGTAAATTCTGACATGGACAGCATATTAAAACAATCGAGTAGAATTTAACGCTTCCAAACCCCAATGCTGTCTCTTGTCATCCAAGCGAATCTTAAATATCCACGAATGGCATTTGCATCGAGGAAACTGAAAAACTCGCTATTCTCGGTATGTGCGTCAACGACAAGCTTTGTTGAATTGACCATAAATGCCAAATTCGTCAAAAATGCTGCGAAATGTTTAGGTTTTCTAGGCCGGTGCAAGAAATATTTCACTCCCTCTGATCTGGCTACTATATTTTTATTCGCCCTAAACTTGAGTACAATTGTCATATCTGGTCTGGTGCCCTTGCATCAGCTAGATAGAATACAAAACCGTGCGATAAAACTTATCGGTGACGAAAATATTGCTAAATCAATAGATTCTCTGGAATACCGTTTCTTCCACCAGCGATGCTCAAGGGAAATAGCCAGTTGCATGCCACCTCTCCTTGAATACTCGTGGCGCTTTAAATGCACATCAGTTTACCCTTAAGCCCATCTTCTGACGTACAGTTAAGTACAACACGTATGTAGAATGCTCTGCCAAGCTCTGTCTTTCCACATCTCTATGATCCACAGGCATTTAAGACACAAGCTCATAGACATCTCCTATTTTCTCCTCCTTTACCTTAACGCCCATGCTGTGCGTACGCGTGCGCGCATTATATAAAAAAACGCGCGAAGTTAATATAGAGAATTTAATATGATATGCAGCTTAATTAATTTAAAATTTTGTTGTAGATAATTAAGTTTAGCGTATAATAGCTTACAGAAATTAGCCATTTAAATTCTTATTCCTTAGACACCCTTATATTTAATAAATTAAACAAACTTTTGTGTTCTTAGTTCTATTTTTATATCAACTTTAAATAGTGAACAATAGTTTTAGTCCAAACAACTAAGCTGAAAACTAAATCCACAGGCGAATTAGCATTCAAACTGAATTGTATATTTAAGAAAATAATCTTTAATTTGCGCTCTTTCACAATATTTAGTGCTTAAAGAATTTTGTTTGCACAGCGCATGAGATTCTCTTTGCATGTTAATTTTTTTACAAAATTAATTATTAATTATTATTTAAATGTGTGGTTACGGCTTGCCTGATTAAATCCCTTTTTATTATTTAACATTTAATCGATTAGACTATTTATATTTTTCGTTGTCTTTTTAGATTTGTTTTTGCCCATTTACACTGCACGACAAAAAGGAAATTATCAAAAGCATGATATACGAGAGCAACGTCCAGCAATTCCCGCTGAAATAATCCTTAGATAAATGATAAATCAGAAGTTTTCATGCATCACATACAATTTTTAACGGAGAAACGATTTAGAAGAGAAAAAACCTAAACACAAATTTTAGTTTGAACAGTGAAGAGAAAGAAGAAATATCTAAGCACTATTATGAACACAACCAGCAGTTTCATCGATGAAAACATCATCTACGTGTACAACCAACTAATAAATTGGTATATACCTGACTTTGTAAAAGGCTTCGAATATGTACCATGGATATTTTCGCTGCTGGGATCGGTTGTGATAGGATTAAGTGGAATCCTACCGTTAGTTATTATACCAACCGGAGATAAAATGCCAAATGCAGAATACAAAGATCGTAAGAGTTATTTTTTATGTATTTTATATATTTTATATATTTTATATATTTGCTGCATAATTTTTGGGCCCAGAAATCTTTAGTCTTTTGATAAACTGGATTATTTCTTTGGCTGGAATTTGTTGGTATTCTTCTACCCTTATAGTGACTTTGCCCACAATGTTAATCATTAATTTTATTACTACTGGGCATACTGCTAGGAGGTCCGGTTATTGCTCCACATAAGATTCTTAGTTCTTGCTTTTTGAGTTTTATGATCTCTTTTGCCTTTTTGTGGTTAAGGTTTAGACATTAATTTGAGTGTTTAAACCCTCTATATCTTCTCAGTAGTTATTTGTGCATTTCTTTCGTCCGGCAAGGTTCGTTCGTTCGATTTTCGGTGAGGTTCGTTCGTTCGATTTTTCACACATGGTGTTTGTTTTGTTGCATTGTGTTCAACTGGAGTCGACACTGGAGTGCCGCCACAAGCTTATCAATTTTCCTTTCGGATATGGCTTTAAATTCTAGATCCCTCCCATTTTTGTGTAAAATAACAAAAACTATCGCAATAAGCTAGTCCAACAATCCGTCGCGCCAGATATTATGATTTATTGTTTTTATATGTATTGCCAAAATATCTCTAAAATATTATATATCAAGTTAAGTTTTCAAAAAAAAAAAATTACTTTAAATTTCTAGCTGCCGAATCTAAACTGCTCAAAGTTCTCCTCAGTTTTGCAGTTGGAGGACTTTTAGGTGATGTATTTTTGCATTTGTTGCCTGAGGCTTGGGAAAACGATAAACAGCGTAGTAGGCAAAATCCTTTTAATTAATTTTATAAAAAGATATATAGTTTTTTTATTTCAGTGACATCAACAGGTCATCCATCTCTTCGCAGTGGACTTTGGATACTTTCTGGTATCCTAATATTTACAATTGTTGAGAAAATCTTTTCGGGATACACAAATGCGGACGAAGAAAATCCTCAACCCCGCTGTGTTGAAATAGCAAATTGCCTCTTACGCAAAACAGGCGGAAAATTTATCGAAGGTCAAACTTCAAATGGCTGCACAAAATCTTGTGATATAGAAGAGGTGCCCAATGGTTGTTTCTTACGTGAACGCGAGAAAAAGAAAAGTGAAGATAGGCCGAAGAAAGTAGCAGGCTACTTAAATTTAATGGCAAACTCAATTGATAACTTTACGCATGGACTTGCTGTGGCTGGATCGTTTTTGGTTTCATTTAGACACGGCGTTTTGGCAACATTTGCCATTTTATGTAAGTTGGCTTCAGAAACCATTAAAATAATTGAAATATTGGCTACCGTTTAACTATTGTTAAATCACTAGACTAAAAGAGAATTTTTAAAAAAGTTGAGTAGCGGGTGAAGTTTTTAGAACGGATTAAACAAAACTTTTTTTTTTTATAATTTGCGCATGCAAAAAGGGGTTTGCACCCTTATTATGTTCGCCAATATGCTTGGCACAGCGTGGGCGTTAAAGAAAAGGAGAATGTCTGAATGTCTGTGGATCATAGTGATGTGGAAAGACAGAGCTTGGCAGAGCATTCCATATACGTGTTGTACGCCTGAAGAACGAATCCCTGAACTTAACTGTACGTCCGAAGATGGGCTTAAGGGTAAACTGATGTGCATTTAGAGCCCCACGAGTATTGCGGTTGAATTCAAGGAGAGGTGGCATGCAACTGGCTATTTCTCTTGGGCACCGCTGGTGAAAGAAGCGATAAAACAGTGACAAGCTGGAAACGTTCCTGCGGTGTTTAAGCGAATCTATTGATTTCGTTATATTTGCGTCACCGATAAGTTTTATCGCGTGGTTTTGTATTCTATCTAGTTGATGCAAAGTGGTTTTAGGCGCACCAGACCAAATATGAAAATTGTACTCAAGTTTAGGGCGAATAAAAGCCTTGTAGATTAGTAGCCAGATCAGAGAGAGTGAAATATTTCTTGCACCGGGTTAGAAAACCTAAACATTTCGCAGCATTTTTGGCGCCGGTAAATATGTGGTCATTCCAACGAAGCTTGTCGTTAACGCACATACCGAGAATTGCGAGATTTTCAGTTTCCTCGATCCAAGTGCAAACAGTTTGGCTTTGTCTTTAGTGTTGACAACTGGAGTGTCATTATAAATGAGCGTTGAAATGGACGACGAGGCTGTATTTTTGATTCTTTTCGCGAATGACCAAAAATGTTTACTACCTTTGGGACATTGTTGTATTTGTTGCCTCAATTTTCGGTCGTAGGCGAATTTGACTCGCCGAAGATGAGCATTGCAATCATTTCTGGCTCGTTTAAAATTTGTTCGGTTTTCCTCTGTAGGGCTTGCTTTGTAAAACCGAAAGCATACCTCTCTAATCCTAGAAGCCTCTTTACAGCTCAAGTTGTTCCATCGTACCATCCATCATCCTTTGGTTTGATAGACGTATCCCTGAAAGGGATAAACTTTCTCATACCAATAAGAATGACGTTTGTGATTGCATCAGCGGCGGCATCCACGTTGCTACCGAGGAACAATAGCGACTAGTTAGCAATTTAAGTAAAGGGCAACTATTATGTATTATTATTAAATTTATTTAGAATTACCCTTCTATCCATTAAATATAGTTTTAAAAAAATGTTATACGCGAAAGATCGAATGAATAAAAGGGGAACGTGTTTACTACACTCAAATCCGTAGTAATAGACTGGTAAAAAGTCTAGACATTTTCAAGGGTTCGAAAAGCAATTCAATTTAAAACTTAAAATATTTTATCATCATCCTAGTGCATGAGATACCTCACGAAGTTGGAGACTTTGCTATCCTCTTGCGCTCTGGTTTCAGTAGGTGGGATGCCGCTCGTGCACAGCTTTTGACCGCTGGAGCAGGACTTTTAGGTGCTTTAGTTGCGATTGGTGGTTCTGGTGTTACGTCCGCCTTGGGTAAGTTAAAAAATAAACATTTGTTTAATTCATATTGCATCTTTATTTTATTTTTTTTAGAAGCGAGAACGTCGTGGATTATGCCATTTACAGCTGGTGGGTTTTTGCATATCGCACTGGTTACAGTATTACCAGACTTGTTAAAAGAAGAAGACTGGAAAGAGTCGGTTAAACAACTTCTTGCGCTCCTTTTCGGAATTTTTCTGATGGCAATAATGACATCATTTTTTGAAACGTGAGCGATATATTTATTTAAATGTTTGAAACAAATTTGATGTCGATGAAAATTAATAATAACGAAAAATGTAAAGAAATTTATTGCAATGTGGTGCGACATAAATTTAATATTAAAAATATTTTTTAGTACAAACTATCAATCATACAAAATAAAAATAAAAACAATAAAAAAAATCACACGAGTACAATGAGCACACAACTGTATTTGTAAATAGCATAGCAAGAGTGACGCAACAAAAGTGTTAATTCTCTGAACAATTGAAATTTTTTGTTGATATATGAACATATACGTGTACATACAGCAAAGACGTATTGATATATACATTATTATATCTTCTTTTTTTTACGTGAATTAATTTTTTGTTATCACTTTTCATTTATTTTGATAAAAACTCTGTATATTTCTAAATTAAATTTTTTCTCAAAAAAACGCTTTAAATCACGATATGATTGTGGACATATAAGGTAAAATATTTATTGTAAAAATGTATATTATACATTCTTTAAATTGTTTTAATGTGATAAATTAAATAATGTGGAGCTTACTTATTAAAAGTAATAATACTAATAGATAAGTAAAAAAACTGTATTAAAGTAAAAAAAACCAATGCTAATGGGGAGCTTGCTGCCATTTTGGTATAGGTTAGTTTTATCAAAGCGAGAAAAATCTTATAAACAGAATACATTTTTTATTTCAACAAAAATTTCAAGGTAAACGCATTTTAATTCAGCACAAAGTGTATCCAGAAGCTTTTATTTACGGTTGGTAGTAAAAATGTCGTCGTTTTTGTGTTGTAGAAGACCAATCTTCAAATTATCTGTAGTAAATTTTTACGCGAGCCCAAAGGCCGAAGCAAATGATCTGGGCAAAGGATTTATTTTTCAGCGTACATGTGTTTGTTTTTCCCATTTGTATATCTCGGCTTCTACCAAACGAAATTTGATGGGGCTTGTTTTAAAACAAGTGCTTAGTACTCGACCTGCGGTGGCGTAATTTTGAAATTTTTTCATTTACAGAAAAAACCCGCAATATTTTCATTTATATATTGCTGATTTTTTTGGTAATAACTCTTAATTGCGAGCCCGAAGTACATGAACAAATATTAAAAAACAATCGTGTATTCTTTTTAAATTAAAAATATTCACCTAAATTCTCTAATCGGAGACACAAATAAATGTGTGCAGAGTTTTAGTAGTCCCTCGGCCCTGTGGCCGGTGATCACTTCCAAACTTTGCAAAAAGTGTTGTCTTCGGCGACACGTCATGTGTGTACAAAATTTGATAAAATCGAGTTAAAAAATTTATATGAGAGCCGTGAGGCTCGATACCTTCCAAATTTTAATAGAAAATGTTGTCAACGGAGATACACATGTGTGAAAACGTAACTTTAAACCCTCAAAGAACTGGTCTTTGTTTGGCGAAAATAGGCTTTTCACCACTTGGAGGTGGCCTTAACTATTTGTGACTGGTGGAAGTGCGATCAAACTTCCACGTGGTGGTCGCTGGTAATTTTCCTCTAAATACAGGAAAAGCTAACAGGCTAGTCCCTTCAAAGAAAGGTTGGCGCGAGGCCAATAACCTCGCCCGTAAAAAAAACTCATAACGGAACCCAAAATCAGCCTCGGATACACTGATGAACGACGACTTAAGATTTTTCTCATGGAACATACGCCGCTCACTGTATAGAGCTCGAGCTGCACAGCAGCTAGCCGATAACCTGTCCAAATATAATGCTGACATAACAGCATATGACATATAATCCAACTATCATGCAATACATCATGTGCTCGGGGTGGGGTTTCTAGTCAGCAAAATAATGAACTGTTATCGGCTTTAAAGCAGTAAATGAACGGCGATGTACCCTTCGCGTACGGGGCAGATTTAAAAACATAAGTATCATAAACGTCCACCCACCTACAGAGGATTCCTCAGATGATGAAAAAAAAGAATTATTTGAATCAGTCGAACGGGAAGTCAATGCATATCCTCAGTATGACGTAAACATCGTTCTGGGGGATATGAATGCCAAAATAGGTAGTGAGCCAGTATTCAGGCTGTATATTGGCACTTATAGCTTACACGAGAACACCTATGACATTGGAGTCAGAGAGATGGCATCAAGCAATAATTTGTTCGAGTACAAGGTTTGCGCGTAAAATTATTCACAAAGCCACCTGAAAATCTATTGATAGAGGCACTCGGAACCAGATAGACCACGTGTTGATAGACCGCCGCCACAACCTGAACCTGATGACGGTACGAACGTACCGAGGTGTCGACTCGAACCACTATCTTTTTGGCATTGTGCTCCGAGCGCGGATTGCATCATCGGATTGCGAATCAGATTCAAGTCAACACGCTGCCCTTCTCGCAACGGAAAGACCAGAAACAACTACGGTCAAGCGATTGGACTCGCCCTAAATGTTTTAGTAGTATGATATGACATGAAATCCATTGATTGTGCATGCTTATTAAAGGTGTGTGTTGTGGGGTAACATGTGTGGTTACGTATGCCGAATCAACACATTTTACTTAGAATTTTCATGTACAGAATTTTAATAAAAAAAAAAAGGTTGACAGTACAATAATAATGAAGTTAGTCACAATTTTTGACATTATGTATTCATTTTTCGAGCTATTATGAAGTACATAGGGTGCCGTACATGTTTTTAGAAAATGGTAAATTAGTGTTTTCCGATGCAAATCTCTATGTCAGTCGAAAAGTTCAACATTTTTAGAGGTTATGTTTCTCAAAACTAATCTGTCAGTTCGCATCGCAACATTATTTTTTATTTACTTGAAAAATTGAATCAGTGTAAAAATAGAATTATCGCGTGAACATTTTCGTGTGATGATATTTTACGATTTTCGAAAGGGGCTAACTCAACAACAGTGCTCGAATTACTTCATTCGACTTATGGCGACGAAGCACCATCCTTGGATAGTGTTTATAGTTGGTACAATGAATTTAAACGCGAACGACGTTCACTCAAAGACGAACCTCGTGAAGGTCGTTCAAAAACAGCTGTGGTGCCAGAAAACATCGATGATGTGAGAAAACTGATTGAAGATGGTCGTCATGTGACTTATCGAGAAACCGAGGCATGCCTAGGCATTAGTAACACCAGCGTATATACGATCTTACATGAATTAAAAACCATTTTCCACATTTTTTGACAGACGCACAAACAATTTTTCGAGTCGATTGGTGCCGTCAAATGCTTGAAAAATTCGTTGAAGGTACTTCCAAAAACGTATACAAGATCGTGACAGGTGATGAGTCACGGATATTTGCGTATGAGACGGAAAGAAAAGGGCAGTTGACTGTTTGGGTCTTCCAATTCGAAGAAAATCCAACAAAAGTTGTGCGAGCTCGGAGCGTTGGGTAGCAAATGGGCGTGTTTCTTCACGAAAACCGGTTATGTGGCTCTTGAAAAACAAAATCAGTTAAATCAGCTTGGTATACGAGTATTTGTTTGCGTGAGGTTTTTAACAAATTGAGAGAAAACAACCCAAAACGGCGAATCATTTTGCATCACGATAATGCGAGCTCATACACATCACATCAAACAAGCGAGTATGTAAGCACTCAAACGATCGAATTGATGGGTCGCCCGACTTACAGCCCCGACTTAGCACCCAATAACTTTTTCCTGTTCCCAACAATCAAAGATAAGATGCGTGGACAACGATTTTTATTGCCTGAAGAAGCGGTTGAGCGTTGAGGCGTTCAAAAACCATATTTTGGAGCTATCATCTTCGGACTGGAAAAAGTGTTTCGATAAATTGTTTGAGCGTATGCAAAAGTGTATAGATCTTAAAAGCGAATATTTTGAAAAGCAATAAAGCAATTTTTGATGAAAAATTTCAATTTTTTATTACTTTTTCTATAAACTTTTACGGCACCCCTCGTTAACTTTTGTTATAATTAAACGAATTCAACTTGCAAAATTTTAGTCTTTGATAATCAAACGCATTTAGGGTGGTAAATCGCGAGCGCGATTGTTATTTTGTACAATTAGAACCATGCCAACGCAAATAAAATATTAATGTGTGTATTTCTGTATTTGCGGTTCCGTGTAACTTTACAAGTTAAATTGTGCAAGTTGAATTGTGCCAAGTTAAATTGTGCCCAGTGGAATTGTGCCAAGTTGAATTTTGCCAGTTGAATTGTGTCCAGTGGAATTGTGTCTAGTGGAATTGGCCTAGAATCGTTGTAAGGCTTTCTTAAATACTGATTACACGGTCACTAATAATATCATTACTATGTGATAATGACTTAATATTGATCGTCTAACTTGCAGTAAGTAAGTAATGTTGCATGAGAAATCATGTGATTCAAGATTTTCTAATTAAGTTAATTTTTAAACAAATTAATATTCGCCGCGACAGACCGTTGCGGTCCAAAGTCTAGCTTCATGCGACCATTTGTGTTGTGCATGTATATATTTGGACACAAATAGAAGGGACCTACAATTTAAGACCGGATCCTAACAGCAAATTGAGAACATTTCCGTGACAAGTTATTACTTTCGGAATGTTTGTCACCCATTCGCGCATGGTGGGACATGGTGTAAAATACTTTTTGATGTTACTGGGATTCGAACCACGAACACATGCTCATTAGCCATGCGCCATTTCCACTGAGCCACGGCGACCACTCATTATTAATGACTATGACCTTTATTATTGACCGTGTAAATGAGGTATAGAAATTTAAGTTGTATTTTATTTGAACTCGAATTGGGAATTACAGCCGTTTTTAATTGCCGAGGAACAACAACAATTGCACTGTCGAATTCCTTCTTTGGAATTGTGAAAACCAGCTGTTTGGCTGGTTTTGACATCGAATTCCGAACTCGCTCGGCATATAAAATGCAGCTTACAACACAATTGCACTGTCGAATTCCTTCTTTGGAATTTGAAAACCTGCTGTTTGACTGGTTTTGACATTCGAATTCGGATTCGAATTCCAAATAAAATACAGCTTTAATCAAATTAGAAAAGGTACACCTAAAATGAAGAAGAAGAAGAATATTCCACTTTCCTTAATTTCGAGCCTCGAAAAAATTCAGTGGACTTATTTATGTCGTTTTTTTTTCGTAAAACTCTGCCCCAGAACTGATTTTTGGCTGTCAACTTGTTCATTCCCACTTCAAAAGACTCTACCATAGAGCGAAAACAGATCTGTATATTTTGGGAGACTTACCCCTCTTTATAATAACACAACAACAACACATGCAACAAAAAAAATGTAAACAAAAAATTTTCGCCCCTCGTGTTCGATTTCCCTTTTGAAAAAATCTACACTCGAGCACGCTCAGGGGCAGAGTTTTTACGAAAAAAAATTAGCATTAATAAAATGATCGGGAAGACGGAGAAGTTTCCTTGATGGCGCCTAATATGGTTTGAGTTTATTTCTACCCATTTTACATAAACATTCATTAAAACTAAAGTTTAAAAGATTATTAGTTATTACAAAGCAAAATTCAGAAACTATAAGCAACAAGTGATCTAACTTAAAATTAACTTAATTTTTTTTTATACGGAACCTGTTTTTGTTTTTATTAGGAATACATGGTAAACACAACGTACAGATCTCAAATCGCCTTCAAATAAATTAAAGGCATTAAATCATATCAATGTACGATAACTATGGTAATAAAATTGCATTGTATTCCAATGTAGCACCTTTGCATGATATGCATGCTTTTTGTAAGAGTCACCATAGTCTCACCGTTGCACGTTACAATTACGGTGTATATGTAGACATATATGTACTAATCATATCATTTGGGGCTCATCAATCAGCTAACAACAAAACACAACGGGTTAAGTTACAAAAAAGTTGTGTTTTTGTTATTAAAGTTTTATTTGTTAAACTTTGAAGTTTATGTCTAACTAATATGCCGGTCTATTTTGAAGGACCTATTTGTGTTCAAACAAAAAATTTGTATTTTTTAAAGCAGTCATCAATTTTCTACATATAATGGCAAAATAATTGATCCTTGTATCAATTTTTTTATATAAACATCGAAGTGTCTTCTGTTTATTAAATAATAAAATATATTCTTAATTTTTTTTAATATATTAGTAGTATCGCATTTTTCGTTAATCTCTACGTACGCGTACTTATTTTTGTACTTCTATAATTACAAACTCTGAGTTTATTAATCATATTATTATTTAATACTTCTTAACAATACTCCTGTGGTACCTTAGAAGATAGCATGAACATTGATCTATGTCATACTTCGGAATCATCTTTAGCGATGGCTGCGTTAAGCACCCCAATCAAGGGTTGTTGCGATCCTGGTGAATGCAATGACGACGGCTATCAGACACCAAATGATGACGAAACTAATCCAATAGCAAAGCGTTTAAAAAGCGCTACAAAGAGTTTTAATATAGTTGATAGCTTCGAGTCCCCCATCAGTACGAGGAAAATGGGTAAAAAGAAAATCTTTACAGTGACTCAAGATGATAGGTTTATGGAAAATATTGGTGGGCTGTCGCCAATAACGGAAATTTCAATAAATCTCTCTGGAGCCAGTTTAGAAGGAGCACAATGTGGCGACCCTCAACAAGAATGCATTAAGAACAATAAAAACTTGAAAAAAGAGAATGTCAAACAAAATCGGTTCATTAACAGGAGAGCACATACAGGTAAGCAATTATTTTGTCGTTTTTTTGATTAAAAGTATAAAATTTTATAAACTTCAGCTTAGTTTATAATAGGCGTTCCATTACTTTGCTTTTAATTATCAATTTTTATTGTTGCGTGATACCAGGAATGTTCAGCTTGGGATTGCTATGAACTTTCTAAACTGCGAATTATAATAATCAAATGCGAACGTATTTCTAGTTCAAAGCTTCAAATCCGTTTTCCCTTATAAATATGGTCTACCAAAATGTACTTTGTTCTCTCTATATCGAAGTAGGGTTATATTTGGATGTATATATTTGTATAGGAGTGTTCCGTGCGATGTGACGTTAATGGAGAGACCTCAGGCCAGATCAATGTATATTTACTAGAGGTCTGCAATGAATGTCTTAAAATACGTTTCAAGACATTCATTATTATTTGGGTTCCCATCACTATTGTACTCTAAGCTTGAAATCTAAAACGAATACTTCACCTGGTGTTTGTTTGTCAAATGGGTAGTTCACCTATTCCCAACAAAATGTTTAGTGCAGTGTACTCACAAAGAATGGTTTCATTCATTTGTAGGCTTTGGAATTATTCAGCAGGGTTCTACTGAAGAAAACTAGCTGTAATTAAAAATTAATAATAAAACAAACAAAAACAAGTTTGTCTGCAACTGTATCATAATGAATGAAACGGTGTTTTTGAACTATTAGTATTTTTCACCATTGACGTTTACTGTGTTTTTTCATTTATTTATGTTTTAGCTAAATAAAACATATAATACAAATAATTTATTTTAAAATTTTTATTTTTATTTTTTTAGCGATATTGTCAAGTAAAGTATAAACCTAGACACCATGTTAGTTCTTATGGGAGTGTTAAAAGTTAACTCAGTACATTCAGTGTACTCGGTGTACTCGTTGCACTCGGTGTACTCGGTTTACTCAGTGTACTCAGTATACTCAGTGTACTCGTACTATATTCGGTGTACTCAGTGTACTGAACCCATTCTTTGTGAGTACACTGTGAAATGGGTACTCGATTTCAGTGCACACTAGTTCGTAATATTGCAATGAATAGAGTTCACTGAAGTACTGTACCCTATTGCAGAGAGCAAATGAATGTATTCATGCAGACCTCTAATTATTTACTTAGTCATGGTCCACCTACATAGTCGTGTAAGTTTATTTGTCTCAAAGCTTTATAAAAATCAACGATGGATATGCTATGATGACTTACTTTGAAAATATAATTTAGATTGTATATTAAAAATAAACTGTTGCATCTAAAAATAATAACTTTAATTAATAATATAATTTATAACTCTTATTTCTTCAATTGCGATAATTTTTTCACTTCATTTATATTTTTGAATCAATAAATCACAAATCATTCAATATCTCAAAAAGATATTCTTATCCTATATTTAAAACTAGCTGAAATACCAGGTGTTTCCCGGCTGCCCTATCCCACTTACCCCCTTTCAACTGACCATGCGCCCAATGACCACCCGCCTACTGACCACCCTCCCGCTGACCCACCTCCAACAATCGAACATCTAACCCACACAGCAAACTATATAATCGATACTAAAATCGGCAAAAATAAGAAACAGTTTCAAATTTTTATAAAAAGAAAAAATACGATGCCAACTACAGCTAAGTACTTGTGTGTGGAATTTAAATAAAACGCAATCTTTAACCCTACGAGAAGTGGGTTAATATGCTTACTGTTCTACACTTCAGTGAAGCATCCTAAATAAAAATTGATTTGATTGATTGATTTGTATATGAAACAAACAAACAAACATGCTTTCATTTTTATATAATATATAATGCATATTTCAAACGATAGGTTAGGTGCGCCACGTATACCATCTATTGAAAGTAATCCGAAGTGGCTATATAAATGAATTCTCATGAAATACAATTGTTAAGTGCATTCCCATACAAAATTCACATACAAAATGCGATTTTCCGGCGTTATCTTTGGTGTTTCGCGAAACTAAAAACTTCCTAAACCACCCTAGTATTGAGACGAACAAAATAAAAAAATCATCCAAGAAGGTCGAGCCGTTCTCAAGTTTTTGCGAGACTAACGCACGGCAATTGATTTTTAAAAACTTTTATTTAACTTGACCACTTTTTGTCTGTATTCTCGACAACTTTGAAGTCCTTTTTAACAACCTTCCACATAACCTAGAGAGTCCAAAATAGCAATTTTAGAGTCCGCGTATGACGCGTGTAATAGGTTGAAATCGCGCCATTTTCTCGTTTTTTCATGTCTTTTAAACCACCTTCTACACAATCTAGAGAGCTGATATTTTGTGAGTATCTAAGTCCAAAATAGTATTTGTTATATTCCGCGTAAGACGCGTGTCGCGAGTTGCATCTAGCTCGTGTGATACGTAGAAAAAAGAAAATACTTTGAAATAGGCCCGACCTCAAAAACAGATATTTCGGCGATTATTACCAAATAACTGCGACTTTTTTGTTGTTGTTGTAGCAACTCCAGGTTTGAGAGTGCATCCAAGTGATCCAATCTCAAACCTGTTGTGTTAACGATCTTTGGCCCAATGTCTTGATAGGTGGTATTGGGGTCGTTTCGGTGCGTAGAACCAATCGTCGTGGAAAGGCTGCGACTTTGTGGTGTGTTTCAATGTTTCAATGAGCCCCCGAATAGCTAGTATAAAATATATAAAATAGTGCACTATTAACAATAACTTAATTCATGACTTACTGTTCTTTTTTTTATTTTTTTTTCACAAAAACTGTTTTAATAATCGTTTGATATAAATTGAACTTAATGAAAAAAAAAACATTGGATTCGATCCAGGTGTTGCAAACACCGGTCCGAGTAGCAATTTACAAACACCGCAAATATTATCATTATCACCAATGACAGAAAGTAGAAAATAAAATCAATAGGTTGCAATTAAGTTCAAAGAATTTTTAGGACGTATGTGTATGTCAAGGTTTACTGCCTGGTGGAACGTTCGAAGAGTATCGGTGATAAATTGCTTTTTGTTGTTGTCATCAACAGAAATTTTGCGGTTTCATCTTTACGGCTGAGTATAAAAAATCAATTTCTCTCTTCCTCTTCTAATGCATTTGTCTACGACGAAATAGCGGTCGTTCCTTTTCTAATGCAGGTACATATAATTATATGACAGCAAATAGTAGATACCTAGATAGATTTGTTTCTAAGAAAACTTGAGTAATAATTGAGAGCCCGAAGGGCGAAGCTATTTAATCAGGGTAAATTAAATTTTTAATGTGCGTGTGTTTGTTTGTTTGTGCGCCTGTTTATCCACTCGTATATCTTGACTTCTGCCACTCAGAATTTGATAGGATTTGTTTTAAAACAATTGTTTAGCGCTCGACTTATGATAGCGTGAATTTGAGATTTTTTATTCATAGGAGTAGTTAGGCTCTGTTCAGCCTTTTGATGTCTTTAATTTTTAGCTTAGGTTTGGATAGATAATATGTAATCGCTCTTTTAAATTGTGACATAGACACATTTTTGCTGCAATATAGATTTCCAGTAGTTCCAGTAATTTTCCGATTTCCAGGCACCTATAAGATGAATACTAAAGGTGGAGACTTTGTTGTGAAGGCTGCAGCATTGAGCATCGTACAATGCGGAAAATAGATATCTGTTTTATTGAGAAAAAATATAAAAAGTAAATGAACAAACAGATATCTTATTTGTGGCAATATCTCAAGACACATTAACACAAGACACGTTTGGACCTTGCATAAATGTTCTTTCCGTTTTCTTCGGTTCACCCACTACGTAAAAAAGTTAAGTAAAAGACGCGTGTCGCAAATGACTACACTATACAAGGAAGTAATAAATTTCATTGTATTTTATTGTATGTAGAGTTTGTGAAAAAGGAAGGGTAGTACGAAGTCAGTAGATACAGACGTTCACGGCAGTAAGGAAATTCCGTCCCCTGTGCACGGTCATATGTACAGTCGTTTAAAATGGCGATGGTTTTGTGGTGGGAATCTGCACTGCAGAAGCTATGATGCATTACACTATGGTAATTGCAATATTAGCAAATTGAATGTATGCAGCAATTGTTAGGATTTTTAAATTCTCTATATTAACTTCACTTGCCCGTGGCTGGCTGGCTGGCCAAATCTTGTGATCAATTTTTAACCCACTTCCTACAGCCCGATTTTATTGAAATTTTGAACACATGCATTTCTCCCATGACAACACTTTCTATTAAAATTTGAGACCCCTCGGGCTGCGGGGTCGGGGGGCTCCCACACAAATATTTTACAAAATGTACCCGATTTTCTTTAAATTTTGTACACATGTGTGTCTTCGATGGAAAACACTTTTTGTAAAAATTTGGAGTGATCGGCCCCTTGGGGACCACAATATACAATTTTTAAATATCGCTATATCGCATCAGATCACGGCAAAGTCTGAGCTCTGTGCTTTGTGAGCAGCGCTGTTCGCTGCCACTGCGTCATTTGGTGGATGACGAGCAAACAGTGTGGTAGTGTGTGTGTATCCCCGATTAGAGAATTTACAAGAAAAATTTTAATTTTTATGGGTTTTTTTTTTAAATTCTCTATATTAACTTCACTTGCCCGTGGCTGGCTGGCTGCCCAAATCTTGTGATCAATTTTTAACCCCCTTCCTACAGCCCGATTTTATTGAAATTTTGCACACATGTATATCTCCCAGGACAACACTTTCTATTAAAATTTGAGGCCCCTCGGGCCGCGGGGTCGTGGGGCTCCCATACAAATATTTTACAAAATGTACCCGATTTTCTTTAAATTTTGTACACATGTGTGTCTTCGATGGAAAACACTTTTTGTAAAAATTTGGAGCGATCCTTGGGGACCCCAATATACAATTCTTAAATATCGCTATATCGCATCAGATCACGGCAAAGTCTGAGCTCTGTGCTTTGTGAGCAGCGCTGTTCGCTGCTGCTGCGTCATTTGGTGAATGATTTTGCCACAAAACGAGCACGCAGTGTGTGTGTGTGTGTGTGTGTGTGTGTGTGTGTGTGTGTGTGTGTGTGTGTGTGTGTGTGTGTGTGTGTGTGTGTGTGTGTGTGTGTGTGTGTGCTGTTCGCTGCTGCTGCGTCATTTGGTGAATGATTTTGCCACAAAACGAGCACGCAGTGTGTGTGTGTGTGTGTGTGTGTGTGTGTGTGTGTGTGTGTGTGTATCCCCGATTAGAGAATTTACAAGAAACATTTTAATTTTTATGGGTTGTTTTTTATTTTATACTCAATACTACCGCTTTACTCTATAATCGTAAGCGTAAGCGTAATTCAAACCCACAACCTATATCCGTGAAAGGGACTTGCATCAAAGAAACTGATTAACTAACAATTCTCGGTATGTGTGTAAGCTACATTGGAACAGCCACATATTCGCTATCGCAAAAGTGCTGCGAAATGTTTAGATTTCCTAAAATGGTACAAGAAGTATTTAACTCCATCTGACCTGGTATATATTGGCCCAAAACTTGAATACAACTTTATTGTGTGTATTAAACAGAATACAGAACCGATTAACCGGTGTCGGATATATTGCGAAAACAGTCGATTTGCTTGAACATCGTAGGAATGTTCCCTGCTTGTCACTGTCTTATAGCTTTTTCCACAGGCGATGTTCAAAAGACGTACCCAGGGGCATCCCGTCCATCTTCCAATCAATTCGCAATACTCGTACCTCAACTAACATTAAGCCCATATTCAGACGTTTCGATCAATACAGAGATTCTTTCCACAAAATAATAATAAATTGCCGGGCTCTTTGTTTCCGCACCTGTGTGATTCGCTGACATTCAAGACAGATGTGTACAAACATCTTCTCCTTCCCTCTCTTTTATTTATTAACGCCCACACTGTGCTTGGCAATATATTGGTCCAATTCCCTTCAAAGTTGTATATTATAAAAAAATCGTATCGAAATTTACACCAACGAAAGCGATATAGAACATCTGTTTGCTGTGCTTCGTTTGAAATCTGATTATCAAAAATTTCAATATTTTCTCAGCATTATAATGCTACGATATAATGTGTTACGATATTATTGTATAAACGGTGCATATATATATTTATATCCAGAACTCTCGTGTCGGTGGAATCTGTTACAAGAAGTCGTTTTTCAAATAAATTGCAAATTTATTTTCCTTCTGTTACGGGAATGCAATTAGGACTCTATCGGTGGTGTATTTTGAAGTGAAAATTATCAGTGCCACCAAGAGAAGACTGAGTAACAAAAGGTTTTTTTTTTATATTGAACTATGGTCACAAATTGCATAAACCACTAGTAAGAAATCTGTTATGGGAAGGGGTGACTCATTCCTTTTGTGATGATCTCGAATTTACGTAAATTACTTAGAGCGTATTTTCGTTGCTCATGGGAAAATGCTACAATCTAGGAAGATATGTGATTCTCATGTCGTAAGAAGTTTTGACATGTATATCGCAACAATGAACTGAAAATTGTGAAATACTATAAGTGGTGCAGGTAAAATTTAAAGAATGCGTAAATGTGCACGTCGATAAAACATTTAATTTTGACAGTGAATCTCTATAAACGCAGAGGTCATATAAACTGGCAATGTTAGCTGTCGATTTGGGGTTTTTAAACCTATAAGTGTGTAGATTTTTCTGTTTGGTTGGGACAGTAGGGGTGAGGCGCAGCCAGACAACGCCTGGTATTTTAACTTTTTGTGGGTCAAAGCGGTGGTGGGGGTCGGAGGGTTCGAGTAACGTTGGGGTTAACACCTAGTATTTTTTATAATTACTAGGTTTTGTATCCGGCTTCGGATTGTGTTATTTATATTATAATACTTAATTCCTATGTTTATATATGTGTGTTTCTTTGCGCTCTAACTTAGGAAAATAAGAAAAAATTATAACTAATTTTATGGAGAATTTTTTTTTCCTCAGAACATCCACAATTGACCACGAATCGAGCTCAAAAAGTTTACTTGCAAAACTACAGCCATATATTTCGTTATGGTATAGGTATACTATATTCGTGTTTAGTTTACATTACTAGCGGTACAAAAAAATTACCTTGTTTTAATATTTCATTGACCGCCCAAAAACTGTTTTTGATGGTAAAAATTAATTCTTAACAAAAGAATTCTTGACGTGCCAATAAGTTCCAGGACTCTGTTAATATTAACATTATCTGTCAAAGAAAAGGAGGGGAAGAAAGTAATGGTTTGCTTTTTGCATAACATTGTATATGTATTCACATTTGCATGGGAAATGAAATTTGCGGTTTTATGTCGATTTTACAACACCAACGTACGGGTAGTTCTGTCCGCAACGAAAAAAATCGAATACGTTCTCATTCAAAATATATCGTGATCCATTTATATTCAACCAGGCCATTGCATTGAACACAGCACAATGGCATTTTCTCATTTTAAAGTGAAATTGAAAATTAAATTCACCGATATTGAAAGAAACCGCTAAAAAAATCTTTTGGAATCTTTTGGCGATGGTTTTTATCACCCAATCATCTTTTACGCACGTACAACTCAAACTAATTTGATCATTGCACGTTGTTCTTCGAATTTTGTTGTTGTTGTATAAAGTTAACGAGTTTGTAGTTTCTGTTTTTAACCACCTGGCAAATTGTTAATTAAAGGACAATTACTAGCCTGTATTGTTTACTCTTTAATGTTGAATTCACATAACCATAACAGTTCTAACATTACGGCATTTTCTGAAATTATGTCCATTCTAAGCTGGTGGAACACTCTGAAAGACCATTATAATTCAATCAATCACACCATATGCATCTATACATTTAACACATATTATTTCACTATTTTCGTCGCCCGATTGGACGATTAATAACTTTCTGCAATATTAGCATTCCCATAAATTATATACACGTTGTTTATTTAATGTGGTGTATGTAGATAATCCTATGTGGGAAGATATCAGCACGTTACGCTTTTCATTCTACAGAATCTTACCTCATTTTGTTACTGGTGACTACTCTTCGGCAGTTGTCCGATCGTCAGACTGACAAAACCCATTGAATACAAAATAGCTTGACTGTACATAAGTCAATGAAAACAACAAAAGAAGGGATTTAAATGAAGGGATTAAATGTTTGTTTAGTTAAGGTCAGTTTCCTGTTTAATAAAACTGACTCATTGTTTCTAGGAATAATTCTGTCGGCCGCAGGTCATATCAGCAAATATCTTCAGCGAAGTATTTGATTTGACCAGCTCACTGAAGGAAAGCAAAAACAAAAATGGAAGTCATAACGTGCAGAAATTAAAGGCGATACCTTAAAGAGGGTCAAAACCCTTTTCTACGTCAGTGGTATCTGTCGCTGTTCTCACACGCGATTAAGGACTGACAATGTAAAATAATTACATTACACCACTGACCAGCAATTAAGGGACGATAACAAACTAACTGCAGGGACGATGGAAATCTCATCATGATATAATCGCTCATTTCATGCTAAAAAGGCTTACCTTGATTTTGCCGTTTTCTATGAGAAAAAGGACATGTGCGCAAATCTAAAATACCGGCTCATGCGCTTAGAAAAGCGCGACCAAAAACCAGTGTAAACAATCGAAAAAATATTCATCCTTGGAGTGTTCGCAGCCGATTGCAATTTCGAAAAAGTCTCCATGCGTGAAATGAAATGAAAATGAATGAAAGTCATGTCCAGCCAAACAGGTAGATTTTTGGTGAGTTAGAAAGAGAGAGCTTGATTCCACCGAAAACGCACCGAAAGTCCTCTACAATAGATGACTTCGACGCAAGCATGAACGTTCTATACGGCAAAACAACAACAAGTTGACGAACATGCACACAAACACACACAGATGCTTCGTTATGTGTAGCCACAACGTTTATTGGAATGTCTTGCATTCCCACGCCTGTGTAGCCACGCTAGTCGCACAAAATTCTACAGGATTTAATAAATACATGGTTTAATAAACGCAGCACTTAGTTAACTTTGGTATTCACGGCAGAATCCGAGTTATTCCTTTATAGCGGTTAAAAATTGCATTTCGTCTTTATTTTATTGTTCCGTCGTATATTATGGTTAAAGGGGGTAACATTATCATATTTCCGGGAAGGGTTTATTTATTTTCTACTCCAAATAGCAAATTTGATTGAAAAGGATTGACCAGCCGACCTAAGAACATCGAAGTTATTGCGCAGCTACGGACAAAGTAAAGTATACTGCCTAACTGAAACATTAAAAATTGAGATTTTAAAATTTCAACGCAACGCATTAAAACTATTTTTTGTTTGCTACGAGTACTGGGTTTTTCATTAGGCGCGTTCCATTTTTAAATTCTCTATATTAAATTCGCGTGCCCGTGGCTGGCTGGTGGCTAGAATCTTGTGATCAATTTTTAACACGCTTCCAAAAGCCCGATTTTATTCAAACTTTGCACACTATTTTTACCAGGGAAACGTCCCAAACTAGTCACTGAGTTCCTGAGATTGACGCGGGATTTCACTTTGCTTATAGTTATAACATTGATCATGGCCAAGCTAGATAATCGTGTCAGTTTACTAGGGATGCCGAAAGTTCTACTTTAGCTATGCTATCATAGGCGGCTTTAAAGTCTATAAATATGGTGTAGTGAGTTTTGGAACTGTAGAAATTTTTCCTTCGCCTCCATAAGGATAAAATACGGACCGGTTTTTAATTTGCATGGGAAAATGCCACACTCGTATAGTATGGGTCAACAATGACTCTGGCGTATGGGGCTATACTGGACTGTTGGGCAGTAATGACTACCATATGCTATTATACTTAGGGACAGAATACAATTTATTTCCGATACACATACAATTAGAATGGAACAAAGTCGTTGCACCGTTTACGAGAAAATTCATAATAGAAAATGTTTCTATTATTCTATATGAATTTGTTACTAATTTCTATGGCACTTATAATGTTTAAATTTACAAATCTTTTCACCAATAACCAACCAACCGAGACAGTGATGACTACTCCTTTTTTCTTTCAAGGCGCCAAGTTTATGAAACTAAAAGACAGCAGGACAGCAGATGCAAAAATGCGTTACGCTATCAAGAATGTATTTTCGAATAAGGTATAAATTATTATAATTACTACAACAGCAACCGTCAAAAGAAAACGGTACGGCTCCTTCTTTCATTAAGGGGGCTTGTGACGAAATACGAGTATACAAACCCTATCGCATGAACGATAAAGTGTACAACGAATTCTCGAGATCCTTAGGTGTACGTGTATTATACGACCATACGTGCAATGCGTTTGCAGAACAGAGAAACACGACAATTTTTTGTACTCGCCATCTTCTAAGGCGCGTTTTTTGAACATTCACATAATCCCCTAGTACACAGTAAGCTTTGTTCGTCCGATACTACGGGACACGATACACGCATACTCTAAACATTTTACAACTTTACGCTGTGGGGGGAGGGATACGCCAGACAGTATGTTTTTTGCGAATTTCTATCGTTTTCAACGGAGATGACAATGCAATAATGCAAACATATATTAGTTTAAATATACCAGCTACTGTGGTGGCTTTTCTAGCGATGAAGATAGATTAAATATTATGATGTAATTAAACTAATAATAACAAGTATCTAACTGAAAGCTGCCAGTTTGTCTATTAGATCCAAATGTCTACAAATTTGTATAGATAAGATATTATAACTTTTTTATATTTTTTTGATTTTTATATAAAAAGATACTTCGGTGTTTGTGCACCATTTTCAACGATTAATACAATAAAAATTATTATTATTATTATGCCGCGGAGATTTTTTGTATCCTTGAATGACGGCATCTTTATGTTTTTTATTTGTCTATGTAATTATGGATTCCATGACATTTTCTAGAAAAACATTTTCTCGAAAAACATTTGCTCGAACGTAATTTTTTGGTAAAATAAATAACCGAAAAATTTAAAAAAAAACTCACGTTTCGCGAACAAAAATTACTCGCGATAGTTTTTAGAAGGATGAAAACATAGACTATTTAGTTTTCGAGAAAATGTTTTTCTAGCAAATGTTTTTCGAGCAAATGTCGTTTTATACATTTTCTAGCAAATGTTCTTCGAGCAAATGTTTTTCGAGTAAGTGTCTGGGTACCGTAATTATGTTTGCTTTTTGTACACTACCTTTTATGCACTACCACGGGATTTGAATTGAATTAAGACGATGATAGCATTCAGCACCCTAACTACTTTTTAAATTCTCTATATTAACTTCACTTGCCCGTGGGTCGTCGGTCGTCGGTCGGTCGTCTGTCGTGGATTCTTGCGATCAATTTTTAACCCACTTCCCATGGCCCGATTTTATTGAAATTTTGCACACATGTGTATTTCCGGAGACAACACTATTTTGAGGCCCCTCGGGCTGCGGGGTCGGGGGGCTCCCAAACAAAAATTTTAAAAAATTTACCCGATTTTCTTCAAATTTTACACACATGTGTATACCCAATAAACAATACTTTTTCGAAAATTTGGTAGTGATCGGGTCCCGGGTTCGGCCGCAAGGCCCTTATACATTTTTTAAATATCTGTACTGGCATCAGATATTCGTCGCCCTTTATGGACTGTGTGCGGTGTGTGCTGCGCAGTCGGCTGCGCTGCATGGTTTTGGCGGTGGTGGAGAGAGAGAGAGAAATCTTAGCGCACGCACAAATGAACCCAGCAAATAAAACGAGACATACATGTTTTATGCTTACTTCAACTTACATTTTTATTTACTGAATTGTATTTTTATTGATGTCGTTTTTTTTGTTGTCGATATCAACTTACAGATAGAACAACAAGTTTTCACAATATTCTGTCATTTGGCGTTTTCATAAATTAGTTCAGAGCAGTCAAAGAGTTCTCAAGATAAATGTTCGTGTTTCTTATTTGCTCAGAGTATGAGCGTGCTCTAAGTGCTCAGAATAAAATGATCTGAGCTTTTTCAATTTTAACATCTGATGTCAAATGTTTGTTTCGATGATTTTCTTCTACAATAAAAAAAAATGGCCCAGGATCGAGGGGCTCCCATATCAATTTCTGCGATTAGAGAATTTAGATGAAAAATTTTAATTTTTATGGGTTGTTTTTTATTAGTTTATGTTATTCCGTAGTCGGGTTACAGTTTTTTTAAAATTTCTAGTTTATATTGAACTTTTTTACAGGATTGATATTCCGAACTGCCGATAGCCCTAGTAGTATTCATAAACGCTGAAATACCGGGTGATTTTTTAAAGCTGGCACTTTCAAATATATCGGAAAATAAGCACCCTACGAAAAAAAAGTCCAAGATCAAAATTTAATCATTCAACGGGGAAAATACATTAGTGCTAAGTGGAGAGGGATACCCTCCCCTTCCTCCTTGTAGGTGGGTGAGGGTACTTTTTGAAATTTATATATGAACCCCTATTATTTATTGAAAATTTGGATTCTACGGCTACGTAGGATTTGTCTTAAACAATTTTTTCGATTCATGATAGATGGCGCCGTAAAACGATATTAACTTTTTTCGTTTTTTCCTAATGAGAACCTATGCATACGATTCTGGAATACGTTTGCAATAAAATACCACGTTTGATAACTCAAACGTCAAAATCGGATGAGTAGCTTAGACGTTACGGTGGAACACACTTAAATAGCCAGCTAAAAACATAATAATAATTATATTCGGCGCGACAGACCATTGCGGTCCAAAGGTTCTCGCAACCATTCTCGTTGAGCATGTATATTTTTGCACACAAATGGAAGGGACCTACAAATACAGTCCGGATCCGAACGGCGAATTGAAAAGCTTTCCGTGATAAGTTATTACTCTCGGAACGTTTGTCACCCATTCGCGAGAGGTGGGACACCGTGAAAAATACTTTTGGTGTTACTGGTATTCGAACCACGCTTAGTAGCCATACTCATTTCCACTGAGCCACGGCGCACACCAGCAAAAAACATAACCCTTCCTTTTGGCTTTACCGCAGTCGGGTAGTTAATAAATTTATATTTTGACGATGTAGGAAGAATGAAAAAATCTTTAACCTAAAATGGTTACACTTTAGTTGTGTTTCTTGATATGCCTGTTTTATTTTATTTTATATTTTAAAATGTGCATTCCATAGTTTCTCCATGTGCGAGAATTTAAACAAAAAGGATACAAACTCAAATGGACCGGAAAAGCGGATGTAAACCTAATTGACCAAGTATACATTCCAGATTGCGCTTAGTTTCGTTTTAATTGTTTTTCATTTTCAAATTGTAAACATATGCGTATCTCTGATGGGTTTTGTAATTTTTTTGGAGTGATCGCGCCCTAAGGCTCGAGGGGTGCCCATAAAAGTTGTTTTAAAATTAACCCGATTTTTTCAAATTTTAAACACTTGTGTATCTCCGATGGACAAAACTATTTAATGAAAAGTTAAGGTTAAGGAAAATAAGGAGAAAAGAGGAGATGTCCATGAGCTTGTGTTTCGAATCACCAATTACGATAACTTTTCGTCATTTATTTCGATGCACTTTTTTTGTTGGCAAAATCTCATATTTCTTGAAATGAGTTAAAAATTCAATATGTAGCAAGCACATGTTTTATCTGTTGCATGCAGATTGGATAAAATTTTCAATATCCAGTCCCGCGTCAAAGGTTTTTTTTTAATAATAATATCCTACAGCACATTGTATTTAGACATTTGTTATCATAGCCCTCTGATCGCTTTCCAAGTAGCATATGACTCTCATTCTACCACCTGATGAAAATTCAAGCGTAAAGTCAAAATTTTAAATTCAAATTCATGGTGCAGTGGCTATCCACTACGCTGTTTGCAGCAGATCCTAGACAACCCTGATATTATAACACGATTTGCTCTAATGAACACCTTCGCCTTAGATTGCTTGTGTTGTTTGGAACTGAATCTCTCTATTTAATTTATATTAAAAAAATATACATATGAAGGAAAGGCACCTGACACTTTGTCGTTGTTATTACATTTGTCTCGCAAGACTTAATACGAGAACAACTGCGTCTGTCACGTTAACGTCATAGTGAATGAACAACGCGTGCTACAGTTCGAAAAATACAAGTAGAAGTTAACTGTAGAAAGAAACTCCCTTTAATGCATTCTTTGGGATTGCTACAACGTTTCCTTATTGTCGTGCCCATTTAAACCATTTGTGCCTTCTGCAGTACCTACTCATTGAGTATTTTCAATATCATACGAGTGTCTGCATTATTTTTGTATTTTGTTAGAAAAAATAAAAGATAATTAATACTGACCACGAATTTCAAATAATATAAATATACTTTATCGAAACAGATTGAGGAGGCCAATCCGCAGACGCCGACAAATAGACTGGAAAGAAAATTATTTAATACATTTTTGGTGCTTCAAAATGGTGTGTGTTTGAAGAAGTATGGTATCATAATAGAGCGCAAATAGGATATCGGTTAAACAAATATTCTGAGTAAAGGTGTCATTTATAATGTGGCTCGTGCCCCTTTTAATTGCTATTATAACAATTAAACAAGGAGTTTCATTAATGCCTTCCAAGGGAAATGTACCTAACTATTATTTACAATGTTTTAAGAAGATTAATATGCTTTTTGTACATTCAATAAAACTCAGAAGATTTGAGAGAGCAACTTAGCAACAAAGCACGTAAATACGAAAATTTTAATGAAAGAGTTTATTATTTTTATTGTTCAAGTTAAAATCTTCAAAACCATGTTATAACAAAATAAGAAATGTTCTAGTGATCTACATTTATGCATATACATTCCATTTGTGTGCAATAATATACCTGCGCAACACAAATGGTCGAAGATAGGCCTTGGACCACATAATGGTCTGTCATGCCGAAATATTATTATTGTTATTAGATACATTTGCGTAGATTGTAATTTGTACGCCGGGAACCCAACTATCCCGGAGTTGCACGGTTAACTATATAAACGACACTAACGTCGATCACCCCTACCTTTATCTATCGACCCCACCACCTTAGAGGTTACTTACCATCACTATTTTATTCAGCGACCCCGAAAACTATAGAATCATCACTAATATCGGCCACCCTCTCCCACGCTTAACAATCGAACTACTCCCAAAGAGGTGTCCTACCATCAATATTCACCTCAACGACCCCGAAAACTATAGAATCGATATTAATATCAGTAACCCTCCACCCAAAAAACCAACCCGCTTGATTCCAGGTGATTGTACTTGTTGCACATTCAATAAGACCTAGATGTTTTGGGAGAACTACTTTGGGAGTTTATCATAAAAGCACGTAATACGAAAATACGATCAAAAAATTATTACCTTAATTCTAGATTAAAAACAAAATCAAAATGATCACTTCTGCAAAAAACATATGAGTACAAAATAGTTTTCTCCAATTATGTTAAGCGTACTGGTAACAATTTTGATCAAACGTCTTTAACAGTTTTGTGTGGCATGAATGTAAATTTTTGATGTTCTAGTTCGTTACACATTTTTTCCTTATGGACTAGCGGAAGCCAATTTGATAACTGTTGCCGCCTATATCTATATCTTTAAATCAGCATTCTGGGGTTGCTAGCATTTTTTTAATGGTTTAGCATATAGTTTCACTTGAGTGACTATGAGGATATTGAACGAAGTATCTTGGTCTTGTTCTCCCCTGCATAAGAAAAAAAACTGAATTCCATTTAGTTCATAGGGCCTTAATGAACTTTGAACTCATACAAACATCATATTTGTATAGTTGTATTTAGCACTAAACATAAAATTGTTCCTTCAATCCCAATAGTGCAATAGGTCTAAGAGACACTTGTCGTCGTGGCATCATGCACACTGCATGCACGGCACACCTGGCAGAAACAATTGGGTCCCTTTTTTTTGCTACAATAAGAGCAATCAAAAATTATGAGGAAGCGCATACGAGTAATTGTTGCTGCCATATCAATCCGTGTTTGGGATCGTAGTTACAGGAACACAAATTATCTTTGAACTATGTATGTACATAAGTCCGAGTTTATTTGAAACGGAACTTTTAATATTATGGTTACATTATAATGTGGACGAATAAATGACATATTCCAACCTAAGTGTTAAATAAATTATTTTTTCTTCTTAGCTTTTTTGTCTCATGCTTGAAAAAGCATGCTATGATTATCAAACAAAATTAATAGCGTTTATAGAATTGAATTCTTTTAGCAATGAGTAGGTATGCTGTATAAGTTATTAATTAATAAATGCATATACCGTACCAAAAAATCATGGGCATGGCCTAAAATGTAGATGTTTTTGTCTAAAGAAAATTACAATGGAGAGAAAAAAAAACCAACCCATTAGAATTTAAAATTTTCATGTAATTTCTCTAATCAGGGATACAGATGTGTGCAAAGTTTGAATAAAATGGGATTAAGTCTGAAGAAATTTATATGGGAGCCCCTCGAATCTGAGGCCCGATTACTTCCAAATTTTTACAGAAAATTTTGTTATCCAAATTCAAAATTCTTACAGAAAGTGTTGTCTTCGGAGAGAGACATGTCTGCAAAGTTTGAATAAAATTGTGTTTTAGGAAGTGGATTGAAAATTGATCATAAGATATGGCCGGCCACCCAGTCACAAACAAGCACACACCGAGGCGAAGTAAATATAGAGAATTTTAAAAAATTTGATATGCCCGCATTAGCCAATTGAAGGCATACGATACGAAAAGGAAGTTGGTTGACGATCACCGCAGTAACGAAGCCTTTGTTTTAAACCAGCCTGTGAGCTATAGCGATAGCTGGTGGTCTGGTCAAAGGACCGAAAGAAGTAAATATGATCATCGAGGCGTAAAACTCATTTCGGTATAGAATTTCAATTTCAATTAAAAAATCGTACTTTATTAATCGCTTGTTCAAGGAGAGTAAAAAAACCAATAAAGTGTTGATTTCTCATACATAACATAACCCATAATCGACCATCTGCCAACGGACGCATTGATTATAAAGTTAATGTATCAGTTGATCGCACAGTAAAACAAAATCAAGTTAATATAAAGGGAGTTTCATAAACAGTTTTTTTTATATAGGATTGAAATTTAAATTGAAATTTCTGTATACATATGTGCCTAGTTATTTTACCATCAAGTATTCTGAGGGGGCTAGCGATTGGCCTATGTAATTTAAAATAACTTCGAGAGATAGCGAATCTAGAGTAAGTACGTCGAGGTCTAGTATGTAATATGTGTCAGACCAGACCACTGAAGTATATATATTTTTCTATTCTGACAGTTAACCTATCTTATACATTTGTTTGAAAAATTAAGAAGCTTTGTAAATCAAAACCGCAACAACGGAAAACCCGATCGTTTGAGCCAGTTGATTTTATTGTTTGTTTTAAAAAAAATTGTACAGCAAAAAATTAATATTACTTATCTCGAAGTAAATATTTTGTTGTTGTTCTCATTTGCAGACTTTAACGAATCATTAAAAACTACAAATAGACTTGACGGCGAAGGCGATGGTATCGAACATAAGAATTTAAAGTAAGTAGCCTTTATGCTTAAATTTTAACACTTTAATAATCAGTATAAAATGATTGCTTATTTAATTTGTAAAACACCCAGTCGCCTAAAATTCGGTTTTCCAAACATAATTTTGATAATTAGTTCAATGAAAAAAAACAACCCATAAAAATTAAAATTTTTCATCTAAATTCTCTAATCGCAGAAATTGATATGGGAGCCCCTCGATCCTGGGCCATTTTTTTTTTATTGTAGGAGAAAATCATCGAAACAAACATTTGACATCAGATGTTAAAATTGAAAAAGCTCAGATCATTTTATTCTGAGCACTTAGAGCACGCTCATACTCTGAGCAAATAAGAAACACGAACATTTATCTTGAGAACTCTTTGACTGCTCTGAACTAATTTATGAAAACGCCAAATGACAGAATATTGTGAAAACTTGTTGTTCTATCTGTAAGTTGATATCGACAACAAAAAAAACGACATCAATAAAAATACAATTCAGTATATAATAAAAATGTAAGTTGAAGTAAGCATAAAACATGTATGTCTCGTTTCATTTGCTGGGTTCATTTGTGCGTGCGCTAAGATTTCTCTCTCTCTCTCCACCACCACCAAAACCATGCAGCGCAGCCGACTGCGCAGCACACACCGCACACAGTCCATAAAGGGCGACGAATATCTGATGCCAGTATAGATATTTAAAAAATGTATAAGGGCCTTGCGGCCGAACCCGGGACCCGATCACTACCAAATTTTCGAAAAAGTATTGTTTATTGGGTATACACATGTGTTTAAAATTTGAAGAAAATCGGGTAAATTTTTTAAAATTTTTGTTTGGGAGCCCCCCGACCCCGCAGCCCGAGTGGCCTCAAAATTTAATAGAAAGTGTTGTCTCCGGAAATACACATGTGTGCAAAATTTCAATAAAATCGGGCCATGGGAAGTGGGTTAAAAATTAATCGCAAGAATCCACGACAGACGACCGACGACCCACGTGAAGTGAAGTTAATATAGAGAATTTAAAAAGTATGGTTACTATACTGAACAACCGTGAACAGTGTTGAACGACTGCCATGAATGTCATATAATTATGTATACCCTAATAATCCCTTTGGATTGGCGACTTATATTGGGCCCTTTTGGAACGGTTTACTTATTTGTGGCTTTTGTGATGGCGACTTGTATAGCGAGAATTAAATGAATAAGAAGAATAAAAAAGGCTAAAATCTGCATCTGAACCACTTACCTACGAGTATTTATTAATTTACGCGCCCACTCCCCGGACTAATACGATCATCTAAAAAAATGAGTCAAATCGGTCCAGCCGTTTAGCTGTGAAAAGGTAACAGACAGACAGACAGAGTTACTTTCACATTTATAATATAAGTAAGGATAAGGATTAGTAAGGATTGTCTGATACTGCTTGTATATACTGATTGTGAGGTGGTTTATGTGACAGAAGTAAGGTTTGACCAATAAGTACGCCACATCCCCAAACCGCTACATTTCCTAAAGTAATTGTAGCATCGTTGAATATATGAATCAGTAGTGTGTAAGGGTAAACTCACAGACGTTATAACCGCTTGGCTATTGTGTGGGTATTAAAAAAATGTATTTACAAACGCATAAACGTATCTTATATACGCACCGCTTTTGACTGTTTTCTGATGATCCTTCCAGGAATCCATGCATTTGACTCGTTCTTCCATGATTGAGCAAAAGGATCTAACAAGTAGAAGTGACTTATGATGCTATTTTCAAAAAGGGAAAATCGCTATAATAACAAATCGATATTCGTTGGATGCTTAAATTTTAACACTTTAATAATCAGTATAAAATGTTTGCTTCTTAAATTTGTAAAACGCCCAGTCGCATAAAATTCGGTTTTCCAAACATAATTTTGATAATTAGTTCAATGAAAAAAGTATGGTTACTATGCTGAACAACCGTGAACAGTGTTGAACGACTGCCATGAATGTCATATAATTATGTATACCCTAAAAATCCCTTTGGATTGGCGACTTATATTGGGCCCTTTTGGAACGGTTTACTTATTTGTGGCTTTTGTGATGGCGACTTGTATAGCGAGAATTAAATGAATAAGAAGAATAAAATAGGCTAAAATCTGCATCTGAACCACTTACCCACGAGTATTTATTAATTTATTTATTTAATGATGCTTAATACAAGCTAGTAAAAAACAAAAAATTGGTTATTACCTTATAACTACTAACTATTTGAACCTTATAAAACGCCAAAAGACCCCATAGCGTGTAGCTATAATTTTAGGTTGGATAGTGTAAAAATTCTTCTAAACACAAAAGCAAACTGAATATTGAATACAACATTAGCGAAGGAAGCACCAGTATATAGATTAAAAACAGCAGGTTGTATTTACCTACTCATACCACTACATAGAACCTTTTATATCACATTCATCACATCACAGAACGAAAATTCCTTTTTTAAACATAAATCCAACCTACTGCGATGAGGGATAGGCGCCATTCGATTTCTTGTAAAGTGTTTGTAAAGTGTAACAACTATTTGTCTGAAATGACCAAAACCTTACAGTCGCAACAATAGGAAATACACCTCTCCAATTATTGCTATTTGACACATTGTGTGCAAGCAGGCTTCGAGCGTATTTGAAGGGCAAGGTGTAAGTAGCCATACAGCGAAGCCCCAGGAGATTTTGTTAGCTATTGTAACTGTAGATGTGACGTTAGCAATTTGGTGTGGACGTGATCTAGAAACATTCAGTTATCTTATATTGTTTGGCATACGAGCATGTACTTTTTTGCAAACGCTTCATGTTTGACAATAAGTTTTCAAATATACTTATGTATGTACACAGTGTTTATTGGCTTGCTCCCTCCATTACAGTAATATGACTTATTGGTAAGTATAAATCCGCATTTGTATGATCTGTAGGCATTCAAGACACATGTGCATAGACAACTCCTCTTGTCATCTTTTTAATTTCCTAACGCTAACGCTGTGCTTAGCCAACATTCACACGCGCCACAGACGGTGCCAAAAATGCTCATAGCTGCGCTCAGGTCTATAGGATGTGTGAAGATTGGCTAAAAAGGTCCAAGGAAATTCTGCTCGCAGTTTAGTCTCATGAAGCATTTCCAAGTGCTCAAGCGAGTTCATACATAAATCCCATGAAAAACGGCATTTTTTTTAGTTTTTCCAAAGTTTTCTAATTTTTTCTCGAATTTTCCAATTTTCCAGGTTCCTATTATCATCCCCGGACTAATAATAATAATATTATTCGGCGCGACAGACCATTGCGGTCCAAGGCCTTAATTCTCGCAACCATTTGTGTTGAGCATGTATATTTTTGCACACAAATGGAGGGGATCTACAATTTATGACCGGATCCGAACGGCGAATTGAGATTCCGTGACAAGTTATTACTCTTGGAACGTTTGTCACCCATTCGCGAGAGGTGGGACACAGTGAAAAATACTTTTGGTGTAACTGGAATTCGAACGACGAACCCCCAGCTCAGAAGTCCATGCTCTTATCCACTGAGCCACGGCGCCCACTCCCCGGACTAATACGATCATTTAAAAAAAATTAGTCAAATCGGTCCAGCCGTTTAGCTGTGAAAAGGTAACAGACAGACAGACAGAGTTACTTTCACATTTATAATATTAGTAAGGATAAGGATTAGTAAGGATTGTCTGATACTGCTTGTACATATATACTGATTGTGAGGTGGTTTATGTGACAGAAGTAAGGTTTGACCAATAAGTACGCCACATCCCCAAACCGCTACATTTCCTAAAGTAATTGTAGCATCGTTAAATATATATGAATCAGTAGTGTGTAAGGGTAAACTCACAGACGTTATAACGCTTGGCTATTGTGTGGGTATTAAAAAATGTATTTACAAACGCATAAACTCTCGTTCGTTCTTCCATGATTGAGCAAAAGGATCTAACAGGTAGCAGTGACTTATGATGCTATTTTCAAAAAGGGAAAATCGCTATAATAACAAATCGATATTCGTTGGTTTCGCAAAATCACACAGCGACTCATTTCTTGAGCGAAGTACTTGACTTGACACCTGGGGGCGATTCCCAATTTGTGACGCTGTGAAGTGATAAATTAAATATCATTTCAGTTTTCACAGCAATTCTTCACTTTTATCACTTCACTATCTTCGGACGTACCAACCAATTCAGAAATTCCTTCTTTAGCCGCACAATAGTTATACGGAATGAATTGCCCGAGTCTGTGTTTCCGCATTTGTATGATCTGCAGTCATTTAAGACACATGTGCATAGACATCTCATATTTTCCTCTCCCTAATTTCCTAACGTCCACGCTGTGCTATGCATTATAAGGGTGCAAAGCCCTTGAGCGAGTGTACATTATAGAAAAAAATCAAGTAAGTATAAAAAAAGTTCGTTTTTCGGGTACAAAGTTTTATGTATAGATCGACATACGCCATACGGCACACAGTCCTTTTATTTTTAAATTTTTGCCAAAAAACCAGATAATGACACACTTCCACCCATCACACGCGCCACATGGAAAACGCGGCACACGTCACGCGGAATATAAAAATGCTATTTGGGACTTGGACAATTACAAAATTTCAGCTCCGCTCAAAGAAGTCGAAAAAAAAATTCCACCCATCAAACGCGTCACACGAGGAATATAAAAAATGCTTTTTGGGACTTAGACACAAAACATTTTAGCCTAGGTAGTATGAAAGGCGGTTAAAAAGGACCTCAAAGTAGTCGAAAATACAAACATCCAAGTCATTGTAAAATTTGCATAATTTTTGAATCTTCAGTTTTGGGATTTTGGCTGATTTTTGGTAAGCTCGATAGTTGTGCGTGCCTTTTTTCATATGTTAGGCCTGGTGTAACTGACTAATGCGGTACGATTGGCTGTCAAGCTTTGAATTTTGAAGGCTCACTTACGTCATTATTTGTAACATTTTTTTGGTCAAGGTTTTTTTGTAGTTTGATTAAAGCATTTGGACTCGCGTCGTTTTAGTTAAAACGACAACAGACGTTGTAGAGCCTGTTCATAAAAGGCTTCTCTGACACTTAAGAAATGCTAACTGCGAGCTCCTGAGCGCACTTTAATGCAAAATGCAAGTCAGCAGTCGATAGTAAAAAAGCAGCTCAAATGGACTTCGCTAATTGCCCTTCCGAAGAAAACCTAGATACGTTTAGAATAACCAGAAACAAAGCACACGTTATAATAAACAGGAACAATATAATAAATGACCTCAAGATAACATGTGACAAATTTTAGATTCAGATTCAAACAACCGAAGCTTTTGGGCGTTTGATGCCTTGGTAAAAATAAACTTTGCAGTCCTCGTCTTTTTCTTCTTTGTTTCATTTTTATAAAACTGGTATTCAGAAAGCTTGTCTCTTAGCTCCGTATTATTTTTTAGCATCTCAAATTTATTTATGCTTATGTTGATATACAGGGTGTCCCTTAATGCGTGCACAATAACTTGGGAAATGATTCTTGGGTATATTCTAAGAAAAAAATCGTTCTACAGTAAGGGTCTATCTCCAATGTTAACATAATTTAACGGGGATTTAAGAAAAAGCTTACTTTGGTGTACCCTAACCCAGTAGACACTTCGTTTACGACTTTTCCCTAAACCTAAACAAAGCTCCACCTATCGGATCGTATTCGCACTATGTGTTTTACCGAGATTTTGTTAAGTCGCATATTCTGTGAAAGTTACAGCTCAACCGTCTGTCTAGTTTTTGAGTTTTAGTGTATTACAAACCAACAGATATTCATTTTTATATATATAGTTCATAGTACGTACAAAACGCAGCACAGAAAGCATCGCAGCACATAGCACAGTCATTATGATGCCGCTATATGACGTGATGTTCGCACAAAACACAGAACATAAGCTACGCAGCGAACAGCGCAGCACACAGCACAGTCATTATGATGCCGATTTAATTTTAAATATATTTTTTAATCAAATTTTTTTAAGAATTTGTGTATTACATTTCTATAGAAAGCAATTAAATATCTCTTAACGTTAGGGCAGCGTTCGTAAAAAAAGCATTTGCTCTACGGTTTTTTGGTCGACTTAAGTTATTAAGTTACAAAATTGGTCGCCACAAAAAGCCGTTTTATTTAAACGGGATAGTATTTAGGAACTCGGACAGTCCATTCGAAATATTATTGAAAGAATTTTCGAAATCGGTCCAGTAGTTTCAAAGATTACATCCTACATACAAACCAACATTAGCTCTTTATAATATTAGTATAGTTGTACAACTATCTTGTTTAATCGTTTTGCTACCTGCCGCAAGGCTCAAGTATCCGATAACTTGTATGTTGTATATGTTGATATTTTGTTATACGAGTATCTATAAAGGTGTAAGGCAAGAAAGGAGTCAATTTCGTCGTTTTTAGTTACGAATATTGCTTTTATTATATAACCATATTTTTGATGTGTAGACATCTTAGGACTTTACACATTTGTTTAACTCTGATCCTTTATAAAAATCAAAGCACGTTGAAATGTTAAGAAAAAGTTTACTTTCGGTTGTCCTTTCTATACACAACACTGTGTTAATAAAAGAGTTATTCTTTATTATCGTTTATCGTGACAATGACCAGCCTGTGCTGTCAACATCCCGAATCATATGAAAAAGTGCTCAAGACAATGACATATTTGTATATGTAAACTAGTATGGTAATCGTTCCGTTGTTGTGGGTGGCATAGGACAGATTTGTGCTGCGTATGCAAAATGCTAGACAAGTCCTTTAAAATGGAAAAGAGTCGGTTTGTCACAAACAAAGCAGGTTTAAAAAAAAATTATCGACGCAAATGTCTGCACAATGAGCTCGTATCATTTCAAAATGCTTAACAATGGACGTGGTCAGCATGTGGTACGCACAAGCGTGCTCAGCATCGTGTCCAGAGACGAATTGTGAAGCAGACATCTAGCGCCAAGATATGTTTTGCAGGCTTGCAATTTTTGGCGGGAAAAGTGGTAATTATCTGTCGCAGCGTGAATTAAATAAAGACGCGCTAAGAAAAACAAACGATGGGATCTGGCAATCGCTAACAAGATTTAAAATAGAAAATAATAGGTTTCGTTGCGCAGTAGCTTGACTTTCCCACTTACCACTCGGTGACGTCCTGAAATTCTGAGAAACAATATCTTTACTGATGAATCCTGTAAAACTAAAATGCATAAAATTACAGAGGGTTGTGATGGCTTAGAACATATTAGCCACATATTTTTTTAAAAAGACTAAAAAACTATTCAAAAAAACGGGTAAGGAGTTTTGATGAATAATAATAATAGTAATGGTTATGGAAAAATTTAATTTGTGATATACAAGGCTAGTTTTTCGTTCTAAATATATAATGAAAAAAAAAATCGAGTTCACTTTTCTAACGAATATGATAATTTTTTCGGATTTGTATGACAGCGATAGGACAATGCCAAAGTTCCACTCTTCTAAAAGATTTTGAATGCAATAATGTTGTAGATATGAAATATGATTAAAGAAAATTTTCAATGCTAGGCTGACACAGCGTTTATAGCACTTAAAATAGGGAGAATGAATGTACTTTCGAATGCAATTAAGAGGAGTACTGCTGTAGCCTTAAAAGCCTATTGGCAAAACAAAAAATTGACTTGTAACGTAAGCTTTGATCTCACGTTCGCTATAACCAAGACAGTCTACTTTCAATTTATACCTATACAACCCTTGACGATGAACGGATTTTGGTGCTAAAAATGCTTTGAAATCGATTTAAATTCATCAATAAAAACTATGTAGCAATTGAATAAGTAATTTCGGAAAGCCTGTACCACCGAGTACTAAACAGTCTATGGAACGATCCACGTTCGTGCTTGTGCACTTGCCGGAGCCTTAAGTGATCATAACATACATAGCGGTGTTCAAAAGATATAGCCGATTGCGTTCAACTTCTCCATAAATACATCCGCATTGCTCGTGGTTTTAATATAATCAGCTAATAATCAGAGGACAAGAAAAATTGTCTAGCGCACGTGTTTTTTAAAACTCGGCTTGCGATGACGTGACACATGTCGCGCGTCGCGTGTGCTGCGTGTAAATTTTTTTTTTAAATACTTTTTAAAAATACTGTTAAGCGCTCAGCTTGCGATGGTGTAATTTTGAGTTTTTTTTTATTCATATGGGTTAGGAGAAAACAATTTTTTTTCTTTAAGTAAAATCCTTTTAAGATAATTCAGTCTGTAGCCTGAATTACAATTATCCATATGGCGAGCTGAGAAGCTCGCTTTACTATCTCAAAATCGCAAGCCGAGCGCTAAACAATTGTCAGTCAAATTCTGACTCGTAAAAGTCGATATATACGACTGGATAAACTCAAAAACAAACAAATATACAAAATATATTTGCTTTTTGGCCCGCAATCGTGGGCTTTCTAGTTTAAACATAAACATTTTAAGGAAAGGACAAAAAATACCGAATTGATTTTTTGCCAATATTTTATACCGCAGCATTTTTTATTGAATGATTTTTGTATTGAATTTAGATTAAGTCCATTTTTGAAGCGAATCTTATCAGATCGCAATCTAATAAAATTCAAAAACCTAGTAGTAACCTTTGGTAGATTCGCTTAATAGGATTGCATTTAATTTCATAAGTTAACATCATAATGTAATATAAAAATCTCCTTCTTTATCGCCTTAAATAGTTTCAGTATTGGTGCTGAAGGCTATGAAAAGTTCGTTCTTGTTCAAATTCTGGTTTAAAGAGCTACGAGCTTCAAATAAAAAGCAACATCTATGCATGTAGAATTACGCAACGCAATCTTTTGTCGTAAAGTACATCTGCCGCTTGAAGCAGAACACTCCGTATAAGGAAACCCTTTTACGTCGGTGTCGATATGGGAATACAATTTTTCCTAATTACAATGATTTTCCATTTTCACTGCATTACAGAATACTCGTAGAACTTAATGATACCAGTTTCCACAAAAAATAACTACCTATCTTGACGCGAGAGAGGGAATATGTAAATTACATAACATTATGTTGTGATGATGTTTTCATGGTGGGGCTTATGCTTGATCGTGGATGATGAATTTTTTTTTTCTTGATTGTACTTTTTTTTTTCCAAAAATGCATATTCGTATTGAAATATATTTTCAGTAAAATATGCAACTTTAAAATGACTCAAATGACATTTCATAAAATTAGTTATCTTCTATCTATATACTAATTGCTCCTGTCACTCACTCACGCGTGGACAATAATTCTAAAATTTTAATCAGTATAATAGTTCAGTGCTCCACAAACATTTAACAGAGACAGTTTAACATGTAACAGCAGTGCCGTTGATGCAGTGGGAACCATTGGCTCCCACTCGGAGGACACCGGTTTCGATTCCCGTCTACTAGTATACTGATTACTGTCGTCGCGTCAGTCCAAATACGAACGAATTGTTTTTAACGCGCTGATCATCTAAATTACAAGTACATATAAATGATACGATGATTTTCATGTAATATACAGTTGGCGTATACTGCTGTACGCACATGTAAGGTTGAGTTGATGAATGAAGTAATGAAGATGTAGAGCCATCAATGTGGGTTTATGAGCACAATATTCTAGTTTGAGGCCATGCACTGAGCGGCAAGCGATAGAGCGGCAGAGCGGCAAAAAGCTGAGCAGCCAAAAAATTTAACAAATGAAATTATATGGTTGTAGCCATGCATTCGCTAAGCGACAAGCGATGTTTCTGAGCGGCAAGCGGCATCGCTTAGCTTTAAATTATGTTCTATTATTTTAGTGGAGTGCTGAGCGGCAAGAATTATCATGGAAAATTTTAATTTCTGAAGTACAAAGACGTGCTGCAATTTGGCCAGATTTCAAAAACAAAAATATTAGCGACAAACTGTGGAGTGAAGTGGAATTTTCTTCCAATTTTGTACACATGTGTATCTCCGATTGACAAAATACATAGCCCAAAGCTGAAGAAAAAAACCAACACTTAATGCTTTGCGAAAGACTCAACGCTTAAAATTCGCGAAAGACCTCATGACCTGGAATGTGCAAGCAAGAAACGATCGTACTTTGACTGCTTCTAATCTCATGAACCAATTCAAATGCATGCCATTCTGACTCATTCATTTAAAGTTTGATTAAACTACCGTTATCTTAAAATTTTGGAATTCACCATTGTATTCAACATGAACTACTGTTCCTTTCACTGACTGCAATACAACGGGAGAAAGAGTTTTTTTTCTCAAAATTACCTGCTCCTAATCAAGTGAACCGCAGTGTACATTCAGATTTTTATTAAATTCTCTGTGTCTATATGAACTTTGCGTGCCCGGTTGTCTGTGTGTCTGTCGGTGGCTAGCTGGCTGGCTGGTGGAATCTTGAGATAAATTTTCCGATGGCCACACTTTCTATTAAAATTTGGAAGTGATCGGGCCCCATGGAAGGCGACTCCCATATACATTTTTTTTTTAAATTTCCCAATTTTAGTATTTCCTATGAAAACACAAGAGCCTTCCATTATATATTTTTTAAACTTTCAAACACACACGTCACAAGTGTGTGAAGAGACAGTTTCCCGTGCCACTCGTGGCGAACGCTACTCAATTTGCGCCTTGCCTTTAGTTAGTATCGTTGCAGAAGGACCGACTCTATGTCTTTACCAATCAACAACTCAAACTTCTTTTACATTTATTTTGAAATATACTTGAGTTTCAATTTTATTTTTATAGAAGAGGTGTGACACGACTGCTTGTATTTTATCCTATTATTGTTGTGTGAACATCGTGTGCTGCAATGCGTCTGCGAATGTCTCCTCCCTCAATCCCTCATTGAGAAAACAAGAATCCGTGTTCTGCTTATTTAATATTTTCCTGTACCTAAACATTTACATAAGCATTCATATATTAGCCTGGCGCTGTAGGTTCACTTACCTTTGGTTTCTATTAGAATTTCTACAAGGAATGACTATAAAATAACTTGTTAGGGTAATCGATTCGTTGCGCTAGCATTTGACAGTTTTAACAGCAACCAGTGCCGATTGTTGGTGATAAAGAAAAATGTAAAGAATGTCCATCGGAGATACATATGATACATAATATTTATAAAAATATTGTATGGTAGACCCCGTGGCCCGAAGGTCTTCAAATTTTTATAGAAAGTGTTGTCATCTGAGAAACACATGTGTGCAAAGTTTGAATAAAATCGGGTTTCAGGAAGTGGGTTAAAAATTTATCACAGGATTTGGGCAGCCAGCCACAAACACAAGAACACGCTAAGTTAATATAGAGAATTTAAAAGGGACAAAATTTCTCTGTTTAATCCCGGCTGCGTTTCATCTTTATGCCTTAAGTGTGATTGACACTGATACGAGTAGCTTAACTTACTCGCAATCCAGTGATTTTACATGCAAACTAATGATGATCCGCATGCGCAACTACACAATCAAGAAATCAACACCACACATCTTCAGTTTGCATCCACAATCACTGGATTGCGTGTTCATAATTGTGTGGTATATGGAACCTATTAGGTTCATGTCGATATGTTGATAGAACTCACGACAAGAAGAAGTTTTCAATGAATAAATCGAATAAAAAACGGAAAACAATTGTCCGATGTCAAGTTAGACGGGATCTTCACGATGACTTGATTTTTTTATTTTATAATTACAATATAGATGTTTGTTGTTTCCTTTATTCGTAGTTTTTGTTGCTCGCTTCCATTTTTCGACAATCTCAGTGGCCGCACATGTCATACACATTCATTTGTAGATAATTCTAATTCCTCCATTACACAGACAATCGATTGAAGTAATCATCTGATTAAGAGCGACCGTAACATGGTCGCGAAGACTAAAAAATGTTCTGAAAAAAATTAGGATAGTTCGTTTATTCATCGAATTTGAATTTGTGTAAGCTTTTTATCATTGCCAGATTAATTTTACTAATTGTTAAAAATGTTAAGTCCCCGAGATTCTCTCAGACAGGTAATCTCAATGCTTCAGTCGATTTACTGTGCGTGGAGCACATAACAAACAGTAAACAATGAAGCTCTTTTGTGTTTTTTTATTTTGCTCTCGTACCAAAAACTACTCAGGTAACGAATTATTCAAAAAGTGTACTGAGTCGAGATTCCTCCTTCGCACTGAGCGTAGGTCCGCATACATACTCATATATAGATTAAAGTGGATTGTATACGAGCATACTTTAGGGTTTTCATTAGTACGATTTTATGGGGTAGAAATTCAATTGACTTGCCCCGACCCGGTTTTTCTTTCTTTGTTATGGAAAAGAACTATATGTATGGATGTAAAACATAACAAATTTTGTAGTTTTCCTGCTGATTAGATGTGTGAAACCAGTTTTCTATCTACGCCTATGTTAATCGTTTTGAAGTCGTGTTTAAAACGGATGCGGACGTGAGCTCAAAGAGGAACATCATTATATGTACCCGCTTTCCTGCACACTCTAACTGGATTGCCTCGAATTGCGTTTCAAAAATTTTAAATTATTTTGTTTGATAATTTTTATAGTTTTAAAAAAAAGGACTTAGGTCGGAAGTTGTTGTATATTGTGAGTAAACGTAAATACGACACCTTTTGAAAACATGCTAAGCGAACTTTAATCTATATATGTAAATAAAAATGAATTGCTTAATAGGTCAGTGGGTGGGAGGTCAGTGGGCGCGTGGTCAGTTGGCGGGAGGTTAATTTGCGGGTGGTCAGTTGGGTGGGGTTCTAACCAACTGAACCCCACCCAACTGACAGCCTGGAAGCGCCGGGTATTTCCGCTAGTACATGATATAATAATAAATTGTTACCAAATATTGTTCATTTAGTATCCACAGAAAAAGTAGATATCCAGGTTATCTGGATTGAATATTATGTACTATGGAATATAAACTGGCGACGAAACATAGATACTATTTAGTACTTATTACAAAAAACTGATTGAGATTAAATGCTGGGTATAATTGAGATTTCTCTGTCGATCCATTTACAAACTATACCTGAGATACGGTTTAATTTTATGTTCGATTTCCAATGTCTTGTAAACGACATTGACACTTTGCTACACGTCGGCAGTCAACAGGTAGGGTTTGTTTACTCAACTTGGTTTCGGTTTGGCGTTCCATTTGCTTGGCGAGTTCGTCAACCATACAGTTTCCCGGAATGTCCCTGTGTCCGGCAGCCAACACAGGTGGATATTGAACTGCTCCTCCATCTCCATGAGAGATGATCGGCAGTTATGATCTAAAATTGAATTTGTGGATTTTAGTGCAGCTGGCTATCCGAGAATATACGGATATCCTTAGCGGATATGACGTTTCTCTTCAGTTAAGACAAGGCTTCACTGATCGACATAATTTCAGCCTGGAAAATACTACAGTAATTTGGAAGACGGCAAGAGAGGCTAAGATTTAACTTTTTTTTGAAAAAAAAAAACCGTCTGCCAACTCCGTCATCAGGTTTTGACCCGTATGTGCAAAAATGAATGTGTTCATCTTCCAGTTAAGCGTCCTCGTCCCAGAAAGATCTGGACGGGAAGGTGACCTAGTAGTTTTTGTTGAAATTGAGTTTCGGAATGGTGTAGTCTATGTTGTCTGGGATCCTGACTAAATTCAGGATAGAGGAATGACCGATTTCATTTCTAGTCCACTGGGAGATAGCATTCAGGCTAATAGCCTAGCTAGCAGCTACTTGCCTGCTGAAAATATCAAGTGGTGTAATGTCGAACAGAATGTTCAGTGCGGCGGAGGGGGTTTTACGAAGTACTCCGTTCATACATAGACTAGCTGGTCTTTGGACTTTACTTAATTTATCTAGATTTAATTTCTTATTTAAGGCTGGCCACCATACAGTCACAACGTATAGAAGAGTATGTTTTACTCCCGCTGTATATAGCCAATGGGTTATATGGGGTTTTAGGCCCCATTTGCTACCAATGGCTTTTTTGCATTAGAAGAGTGCCACTGAGGCTTTACGAACTCTTTCTTGTATATAAGGTTTCCAGCCCAGCTTCCTGTCCGAAATAAGACCCATATACTTGGCTCTATCAGATAATGTTAAGCTTATACCTTTTATGGAAGGAGGGTTAATAAGTGGAACTTTGTATTTCCTGGTGAACAGGACAAGCTCAGTTTTGCGAGGATTTTCCTCTAAACCACAGCGATCTGCCCAGAAAGTTAGCTTGTTGAGAGCATTGTGCAGGAGTTCCTTTAAGGTATTCGGGTATTTTCCTGAGACGGCAATAGCAACGTCATCCGCATTAGCGATTACTCCACAGCCCCCACCTTTTAGGCTTACCAGCAGTCCATTCACCGCTAAGTTCCATAGAAGGGAGACAGGATTCCACCTTGTGGGGTTCCTCTGCCGACAGATCTTCTGGCTGACGACACACCCAGCTTTGAATTAATAATCCTACTTGTGAGCAGAAGATCAATCAATTCGCCAAGCGAGTCGTCGACAGCGCATCCGTAATTGCAAATGTGTTGACGTTGTTAAAAGCGCCTTCAATGTCTAAGAATACGACCATTATTGTGTACTCCTTGTGGTAAAGGGAATGTTTAATAGAACGTACCAGTGTGTGCATAGCTGTTTCCACAGAGTTACCTTAACAATACGCGTGTAGACAGGAGTCTTTTGTCAATGCGTGCGAGTATGTAGATATCGATCAGTCTTTCCAGTGTCTTTAACAGGAATGATGAAAGACTGATTGGTCTGAGATCCCTTAACTAACTATTCCTAACTGTTTACCAGTTTTCCACACTTACGCGATTACGATTACGATTTCGAAACTTACTTTATCATCTCTTTATAGACTTTAAAGCCGCCTATGATACCTGTAATATCATAACCATAGTATAACTTTATAAAGCCACGACAAAACTCTGCATCCAAAATAAACTGACCCGACTATGTAGGTTGATTATGACCAATGTTATACAGCAAATTCCGAATTACTGCCAAGTCCTTTCAACATATATAAGGGGCTCTGACATGGGTATGAACTAGCCTGCGTGCTATATAACCTGGCGTTGGAGAAAGTGATCCGAACTCTGCTTTAACGGCTTCGTGCTTTCATTCTCGACTAAACGAGGATCAATAACAACATGAAAACATAAGATTTAGATAAAATGTTTGTATGGGAGCCCCTGTTCAAAGTGCCAAACTTCTTCCAAAATATGGCGGTTTTTGTCCACTTCCAAATATGACTTAAACCTGCTCATGATGGTAAAAATTCCTCATGCTAAGTTTGACCTTGATCGGATGAACGGTGTGGTAACGATTTTGGCGCTTTATTCTCGACTAAGATAGAAAAATATGGTTCTATAAGATATAGCACTAGTTGTAACTAAAGCCGGATAAAAACATTTCTTGGCTTATGTTGAGTGAACCGTTACAGATAGAACCAAACACCCATATCGGCAGACGGTACGGAATAAATACAGATGTGTATTTGATAAATATTTTCTCTTAAGAACATGTGTAAATATGATAAAGAGAATGCAGGAATGCAGCAATTGTGTTTTCATTAAAAGCACAACGAACTTACTTCTATTGTAGTAACCAATAATTTTTGGAATCTCCTTATAGTTTTTAAAAACGTCCTTAAGAATTTAGGATGTTGTCATTGAAACCATGAACATTGAACATAGTGAACCAAACGGTCACTATAAAGACCTCTGCGATAATAATAACCGTTGGCAAAAGACTAACGCTCGTATAGTCGTTGCACTGATTTTTAGGTAACAGCGGGTACCTTCTTCTTGATATAAATGTTGCTTAACCACTACCTTTCATCATTGCTTTGATTCAAAGCTAGTACAAGTAGCTAGTACAAATGTACCTAACATTTGGAAAGTACTTAAAGACTTGAAGTGGTTATTAGTAAGTCGATTTTGACCGCGTGCGAAAGAAATGAGATTATTGAGTGAATATCGAAAAAGACTTCGACATGACATAATAATATATGGGAGGAAATTTGTCGTAACCGATAAGCAAAAAACGACAAATAAAACATCCAATATTGCGAATGGTCTGTCACAGGGTACAGTAATGGCGACATAATTGGACGAATCTTTGGATAACAGACGCAAATGGATGAGGTCCCAACGAAGAATGTTATGCGCTATTTGGGTGTACATCTGGTTTCTTTCCTTTTACGATATCTGAGAAGTGACGTGAAGATTCTTTGCTACCAGACATTCATTCGAACAGTTCTCACGTACGCGTGTATGGAGGATAATCAGTCCATTATACATATATGGAAAAACTCCGTGACTTCGAGAGGAACTTATGCATATGTAAAGAAGAGAACATTCTGAGTATATGTGTATATGTATATGAATATGGATATGTATATGAGCATTATGTGTCGAATAAAAATATCCTGGTGGCTTTCGAGTGATTAAGAATTGACAATGCCATTCTTAATCTTACTAGGAATAGCAACCATTTCGCTTGATCAGCCTCTATTGATAATGACTTAATTTCGGGAGCGTTTAATCCTTATCCTTGGTACTTTAGAAATAAATTGCATTTGCCTCATTGCTTAATGGGGATATAAATAATGTCTGTCGTAGCGTTCCTGAAATACACCTATTAGACAAAAGGCGATTAAATAAAAAAAGATAATGAGATGCAGTTGCAGGCATAGGTAGCCTTACGAGCTGACTTGGTGGTAACTGTACAGACAGGCAGGCATGATGGCAATGCTTATAATGGATTTATTTTTAAATGTTGACGAGTAGTATAAGTTTATAGTAACAAGATATAGCAGAAGAATTTTGAATTTTTTTTTTCAATTTTGTAAAGTTGGTATCAGCAAAAGAAATTATAATTGTTAAATTTAAGCTAAAAGTATATATTACAGAAAGTTCTGTAAAGCCCAAAGTGTTGTGGTCGGAGATACACATGTGTGTAAAGTTTAAATAAAATCGCACTTTAGAAAGTGAGCTAAACATGTATCACAAGATTCCACCAGCCAGCCACCGACAGACACACGGGCATGTGCAGTTAATATAGAGAATTTAAAAAAGAAAATTATAATTTAAATATAAATACACGAGTTCACATGTTTATGAAAGTTTAGCATTTCTTCTGTGCTTCATGGAAATGCACTTTGAAAGCATTAGGGAAATTTTCTTTAATAAAATTCAATGTGGACAAGATTGTTGTACTTATTCGACTGTCTGCCCAGATGAGCCGTAATGTAACACATTTGACCTTTATCCATTAAATCGCGATATTTAGTCCTTCGCGGTTGGCTGACAGAAATTTGCACGTTAATAAAATTTAACAAAAGATACATAGACTTTAAGACTTTGTGTGCCAACTCTTGCATAACACTAACTACAGATACTTCACTGGTGAAGTCGCACTGTTTCATAAATTTCATTTCATTTTGGTAAATTTTGTTAGTTAATTATCAATACACCAATTTGTATCGACCTATAAATATCTGTTGCTCTCAAATGTCATTTTCGTCCCGATTTCAAGTTCGGTTGTTGTTTTTTACAGATATGAAAAAGAGAAAAGTGCAATGTTCGCAAATGAACACATCCTAAATATCATAAAACTATAATGTGGGTCCTCTGTACTGGTAAGATAAGCAGGATTATCCCATCTTTTGATGGACCGCTTGTGTCTCAGTTGGTGGTAGCATGTTACTTGTCTGCGTTTTCGTTAAGGGTTTAGAGTGCAAATGTAGACACAAAGAATAGTGTCTATTTTATGAATGAATTGGGAAACGACAGGAAACACAAAGCGCCCTGTGGGACTGATATTTATTATATTTGTTTTTTGTTGACCTTCATCACTTTACAAATTTTTTATCTTCCCTTTTATATGAAACTGGCGATTCCCGGGCGCTTACCTACCAGCACATATGAACCACCGCCTATCTCTTACCACTGCGGGTATTAACATTTTACATTTCCCCCGCTGTGGTGGTGGAAGCTAGGAATGTACTATAACCTATAACCTTCCACCACCTACCAATAATATGCATTGAAAATTTTATAAAAATCTGTTAGTAAACGTGGCTTATATTAACATTTTAAAAATTTACCCTCGGTAAGGGAAGGGAATTGAACTATAACACATAACCTTCCCCTAGCTGCCAATAAATTATATTGAAAATTTCATAAAAATCGATTGGTAAATGTGAGTTTCTATAAATTATTTATACATATACACAATTGCTTAAATCGATAGATTTAGACGCACGTCTGAATCGTGAGCTACATTGAATAGAAAGGAGCGAGAGCGTCGGCTTTGTCCAATATGTGCGGTACCCATTCTCCGCCAACCAGCCGGCCTAGGAAGCAAACTTAAGGTCTTATCAGCGAGCTGGCCATATACGTAAAATAAGGACACACGTCTCTAAGACTAATAGTTAGGAAATTATAAAGGCAAGACGATATATATATATATATATTATAGATGACAACATTTTAGCAGTATCTGACTACAGTTGTCGCACAGACTGTCAATTTAAAAGTAGCCCACCAGTTCCAGAGAGGCAAATATGTATACATATTATAAAAACTTATCGAATCAGCCATAAATGAAATTGAAGAATTTTTGTTCTCGACGGCAAAGTTAGTCGTATCTCAACAACTTTGCTCAAGGTCGCTGGTGCGCCTTATCGTCTTGTCTCCAATTTCGCAATTTAAATAAAATTCGCGTGCGCATTCTTTTTCAGTAAAATCCCGTGCAACGTCTGCTGTGTATTTGCACACTGATAATAAATAATTTCTCGCGGCCAACCGACCGCTTATATTCCATTCATAAAAACGACGTCGACGTGACGTTAGCTTGCCTTCATTCATTTCACCACGTCTACTGAAGTAGTGGCAAAAATCAATACTCGTGCCATGTTAAACGGAAGCTTATCGCAAAAAGATTTATAGTTTGTCATACAATTATGTTATAATAATATATGTATATTTGAAATCATGCTAATTATGTCAGTTAATTAGAAAAGTCGCTTACATTAAAAATACTTTTTAAATTCTCTATATTAACTTCACTTTCCCGTGGCACGGATGTCGGTCGGCAATCGGACGTCTGTCGTGGAATCTTGCGATCAATTTTTAACCCACTTCCCAAAGCCCGACACATGTGTATTTCCGGAGACAACACTTTCTATTAAAATTTGAGGCCCCTTGGGCCACGGGGTCGGAGGCTCCCCTACAAATATTTTACAAAATTTTTCTCGATTTTCTTCAAATTTTATACACATGTGTATCTCTAATATACAACACTTTTTGTAAAAATTTTGGAGACATGGGCCCGGGTTCGTGGGGCCCCATAACTTTTTTTAAAAAAATAACCCGATTTTCTTCAAATTTAATACACATGTGTATCTCCGATAGACAACACTTTTTGTAAAAAATTTGGTGACCCCGGGGTCGTGGGGCTCCAATTTTTTTTTTAAAAAAATTAACCCGATTTTCTTCAACATTTATATACGTATGTATCTCCGATGAAAAACGCTTTTTGTAAAACTTTTGGAGACCCCGGGCCCCAGGGTCATTGGTCCCCATTTTTTTTTTTAAATTAACCCGATTTTTTTTTAATTTATCTCCGATGGGCAACACTTTTTGCAAAAATTTTGAAGACAGGGTTTGGAGGGTCATGGGGCCCCAACAAATTTATTTGGGGGCCGGGGTCGTGGGCCCATAAAAATTTTTCAAAAAAAATTAACCCGGTTTTCTTCAAATTTTATATACATGTGTATCTCTGTTGGACAAAATTTTTTGTAAAGTTTTTGGTGTGAGGCCCTGAGGCCCGAGGAGTGCCCATATAAATTTTTTAAAAATTAGCTCGATTTTCTTCAAATTTTAAACACTTGTGTATCACTGATAGACAAAACTTTTTGTAAATTTGTTGGAGTGAACGGGCACTGACCCCGTGTGGTGTCCACGTAAATTTTTTTAAAATTAGCGCGGTTTTCTTCAAATTTTAACACATACCCATCTCCTATTAGAGAATTCACATGAAAAATTGTATTTTTATGGGTTGTTTTTTTAAGTGTTAGATTTTTTAAGGTGTGTAGAAATCGTATTAGTTGTTTGTTGTTTAGATGTGCTAAACATGATTGAGAATAAGCAACATACTCTTTGTCTAACGGCCGACAACCGGAGACATATTCGGTTAGCTCAACTATATAACTGAGAAGAACTTAATTCATGAAATTTTAGTGATGGTGATTACATCAAAGAATCTTGGCTAGAATGTGCACCGTAGTTGTTTGAAGATTTTCAAAATAAAGACAAAATTCTCCAGCGAATAAAAGATCTACCAGTTAGTCGAAATACAGTAAAAGAGAGAATAATTAACTTGAATTCAAATGTTAAAAATCAATTAAAAGAAGATATTAAGATATGTCAGGCCTTTTCCATTTGCTTGGACGAGAGTACTGATGTAACATTGTCTGCTCGATTAGCCATCATTGCTAGATATCCGAAAAACATTTCATTGTATTGTGCACCAAGAAGCCTTGGTCTCTTGGGAACCCCAATATACAATTTTTAAATATCGCTATATCGTATCAGATCACGGCAAAGTATGAGCTCTGTGCTTTGTGAGCAGCGCTGTTCGCTGCCGCTGCGGCATTTGGTGGATGATTTTGCCACAAAACGAGCACGCTGTGTGTGTGTGTGTGTATATCCCCGATTAGAGAATTTACAAGAAAAATTTTAATTTTTATGGGTTGTTTTTTTTCTTCACATTTTTAATGTTTTTTTTTTTTCAAATCTTATTTTCATAAATTATCCAAAAATTTTATAAAGTAACCTCCTTCAATTTTGCAAACTATTACGAACCCATCATATTTTGGAACGGTATATTTGGGTGAATCGATACATTTTCACATTTTCTTTATGTTGCTATGTATCCTCTAAATATAGAGTCTGCCTGTGACGCGAAGCTTCACGTACCCCTGGCTGTGCGGGTATTGATAGCTAAGCGCCACCGAACAGCTAGTTATTGATAAATCATCAAAATAAACAAAACCAAAATTAATTGCAGACTTCTGTTCGATTTTAAAAAAATTAAAAAGATGAACAGTGGCAATGTAGTATTTGGTTTTGTTTAAAATTGTAATTCGATTCTAGTCATAGACACTTAAAACTCGGCGTAGCACCCAAACATTACAAAGGCCAAGGCATGATATTTTGGGCTTAATATTTTTTGTAAAATTTGAGAAAGTACATTCGGTTTAGAAAGAAAAATTAAAATTTATTACCTATAGGTATATCATATACGTTTCCATGGCTGGTTAGTGTTAGAATTTCTCTCTTAGTTTTGGTTTTGCGTTGCATTTGCAACTTTTAATATGGTTTTCGCTCTCACCACGGCGGTGATGAAATGAGGGCAAGAAAAATAAATTGATTCTGAGAGGAAATTTTTCGATTTCGATAGGATGAAGTTTGTTAGAGCGAAACTGAAACCGAAACTTTTATACACACACATCAGTCAGCTCATGAAAATAATGCAAACAATGGAAACTTCCGGTAAATGTGGATTTGCGTTTTTAAAACCGTTCACTACGCAATCCTTAACAGATTATCTTTGGTTTCGGTTTCTCGTTTTAAGTAACTATATAAAACGCATTATTAATCTCTTTGAAAACGTCCATCCATTCGTCGGCGTGTTTTTTATGTAACTATAAAATTAAAAAAAATCGATTTGAAACCTATGAGCTAAAATAATATGATACATATCAACACCTGAAAGTCTGGAACTACCAACTGTAGCGTTTTTGTAATTTAAATTCATGCTGATTTAAAATCTAATGAAAACCACGAGAAAGAGTAATCCAGCACAACCCACAACTGATCGTTGGCGCGATTGTCTCACTTTCTTGTTTTGAATTTGAACGATAAAAATGTGAGAAAGAAATTTCAGATAAACAGGAGTTAAAAAAGGAGAGTGAAGCAATAAAAATCATATGTTTTAAAAAAAAACTGTACGCTATGTACTTAGGACATTCCTTTGATGTTATTTTCACATGTTCGTAATCACGTTCGCTATATCCTTCGTCTTTTTTGCCGGAGAAATCGTTATTTTTTCCTTACTCTCCATGCTCATAGGATAATCAGAAGAATAACTAAGAATTCCATTCCTTTTTCTTCTCGGTGATCGCCGCTCTAAAACGGAAGACGATCTTTAAGAGATCGCAAAACAATTCCCATTCAGGCAAAATCAAAGGAGAATCCAAACCAAATCCAGTCCAAGTCCACGGGGTTTTCTTGGAATTTGCTATGTACTCACTTGCGCAGCAAAACCCGATGTCAGACAGATAGAATTTATATTTATAGTTATTTCGTCGTTTGTGTTGGTATATGCAGCGCTCTAAGGGGCTGTGATTTTTGAACCCAAACTCGAGTGTGGTTGGTTGGCTATCGTAGTCAGGCAGACAAAAAATCAAAGAAGTTCTTCGCCCTGTGGCACAGGTTCTCCGCACTTATGTGCTGTTTGCGCGCCAAAATTTTCAGCTTGTTGTGTACATAATATGTATTGAAACATATGTGCCAAAGCAACTTATTTGGCGCGTTGAGCACGAAGACGCTATGCAAAATCTGGTCATTGAAGTGGGTTCCATATGGTTTTTTCTTTAAATATTTTTCTGTTGTATATGTTCTTTTTGCAGATCAATTGATTGGAAAACAGATTTTCGCTTACGAGTACTTAAGCAGTACAATAAGGATACGGTTATGTTATGTTATTTCAGTTTGTTTGAAAAATTTATCTGGACTTACACTCCTTTGGTATTGACCAGCCTACCGTATACGCTTGAACAGTTTTTTTGAACCATATATGTACATTTACAATTCATTCAAGAAAACCTCTTTAGGTATACGCAATATACAATTAAATCTCTTAAGTATCTTAAGATCGATGGTTTGCTTTATATACATACACCTAACGACATCAAAGTCATTTTGAGGTTTTTGATTTAGCTGCCTCTAATATCTATAGTCATAACACTAATAAATTAATAATAAAAAAACAACCCATAAAAATTAAAATTTTCTTGTAAATTCTCTAATCGGGGATACACACACACACTGCGTGCTCGTTTTGTGACAAAATCATCCACCAAATGCCGCAGCGGCAGCGGACAGCGCTGCTCACAAAGCACAGAGCTCATACTTTGCCGTGATCTGATGCGATATAGCGATATTTAAAAATTGTATATTGGGGTCCCCAAGGGGCCGATCGCTCCAAATTTTTACAAAAAGTGTTTTCCATATAAGACACACATGTGTACAAAATTTAATGAAATCGGGTAAATTTTGTAAAATATTTGTATGGGAGCCCCCCGACCCCGCGGCCCGAGGGGCCTCAAATTTTAATAGAAAGTGTTGTCATGGGAGATATACATGTGTGCCAAATTTCAATAAAATCGGGCTGTAGGAAGTGGGTCAAAAATTGATCGCAAGATTCCATGACACACAAATCCACAAACCCACAAACCCACAAACACACGGGCAAGTGAAGTTAATATAGAGAATTTAAAAATGAATATCTGTGTATATGTACACTGCGGCTCACTAGATTCATCATCATATTTGACTCCACAGCTGTGTCCGGTCTTAGCCTCCCACAAAAAATCTCTCCACCGTTCCCGTTTCCGAAATCGTCTTTCCTTACATACGGGGCCAACAATTCTCCGTAAGAATTTTCTCTCGAACGCCGCTAAAAGTGTCAGAATGACTTTTGCTAAACACCCAAGTCTCGGATCCATATGTAAGTACTGGTATGACCATTCTCTTATATACCAGCAGCTTGGATTTTGTGGTTAAATTCATGGATTTGAAGAGTCTTGACAGACTATGGTAGGCTTTGTTGTTGGCTTTGAGCAACCGTGCGCGTATTTCTGGTTCCATGCTGCTATCGGCCGCTGCAGTTGACCCGAGATAGTTAAAGGATTGCAGTACTTCAAATTCGCTCTCCACTATTTGAATTGATGGACCAATGTTGGATCTTCTACTCGCAGACGTGGCCACCATGTACTTTGTTCGATCTGGATGAAAGCTTCCTGTACAGCTCTTGGGTTTCTACCAACGATGTCAATGTCGTCTGCGTAAGCCAGTATCTGAATGGACTCATAAAGGATAGTTCCTCTCGCCGTTACGTAAAGTCTCGGTCACTTTCTCCAACGCCAGGTTGAGGAGGACGCAGTCCAGTCCATCCCCGTGTCCAAGCCTATTATAGGTGTTGAATGGGTTTGATATAGTGATCGGGATATACTTACTTGGCTTATAACATTGGTCATTGGTCATGGCGGCTTTTAAGTCTATAAAAACATGGTGTAGTGAGCTTTGAAACTCACATTTTTCCATCACCTGTCCTTATAATTTTTAACCCGATTTATCGCTTTGCTAACTTCGTCTATGTTTGGTGTGGCGGTAGCATAGTATGGTCTTCGGTCATTATTAGAGCCTTCAATTCTTCAATTCAATTAGGTGGCCATTTAGGAATTCATTAAAGTGCTCTTCCCATCGCTCTAAGAGTCCTTTGAGATCGGCGATCAGATTACCCCCTTTGTCTTTGCAGTATGTATTTGCAACGCGGTGTATATTGCGTCATACCGCGGACTCTTTGCAAGAACTTCCACGCCTGGTGCAGTCCTTGCTCTCTGTACTATTCTAGTTCATAGACGAGAATCTTCTCCCAGGCTGCTTACTTTCGCCGGTGAAGTGTTTTTTCATATCTTCTGAGCTCTTTATATTCATTTCGCGTGCCCGCGTTCTATGAGATTGTTGCATTGCGCGGTACGCAATTCGTTCAGTCGCTAGCTTACATTCGTCATCGAACCAGTCGATCCAATCTCTTCGACTACTGCTAAGTCAGCTGTACTTATTGCAGTATTCTTAAGGCGTGTCAATTTCTCTTCTACGCCCGTCATCTCAGCCCTGCATTAAGTCCTATCACTTGACCGTAGTTGTTTCTGGTCTCTTCGTTGCGAAGGGCAGCCGTGTCGACTCGAATCTGATTCGTGGATGCAGTCTTTCGTTATGATGCAATCCGCGCTCAGAGCACCATGCCCACAAGATAGTGGTCCCAGTCGACGTTGGCACCTCGGTCCATCAGGAGATACCCAGGTGGCTTTGTGGATATTTTTACGCGCAAACCTTATACTCGCAACGACAAAATTATTGCTTGCTGCCAACTTTATGACTCGTTATCCATTGTCATTAGTGTTTTCGTTTAAGCTATGGGTGCCAATGTACTACCTGAAAACTGGCTCCATACCTATATTTATTGGCATTCATATCCCCCCCGAATGATTTATACGTTCAATGAGAAAATTCTTAAATCGTTTAGCCGTTTTCGTTGTCGTGGTCGTCGTCGTTACTAGTGTATCCGAGGCTGATTTTGGGTTCCGTAATAAATTTTTTTTTACGGGTGAGGTTATTGGCCTCGCACCAACTTTACTTTGAAGGGACTAGCGCGATCCTTCAGCTTTATCTGTATTGGAGCAAAATTACCGGCGGCCACCACGTGGAGGCACTTCCACCAGTCAGAGATAGTTTAGCCACTTGCAATTCTGATGCATTTTGTGTTATTCCCCTTTTTATGCTGAGGGCTGATCGGCACATGAAAATATTGGAGCAAATTATCACGTAACCGTAGCTACTGCAGAGAAAAGGAATCGCTTTGTTTTTATTAAGGCAAAGCATGTCAAATACTCGCACATAATACGGAAATGGTTAAATCTACGAGTGTAAGGATGATAGATTTCATGAATTTTCCTTTTTAAAAAAATATTTCAAAGGGTTGTTAGGTGGTTAGCTATAAACCTACAACCTTTATGAATTATTATAAAGCCGCCTCAGTGAGTGGGAACACTTACAAAACTTACCATGAAAAGTAACGTTAAAAGTGAGTACAACTACACTCTCTAGTGATTTAATGGCAGTTTCAATATCCGTACCTGGCCTGCGTGCACCAAGTGCAGTGTTCAAAATGATCGGACATGGCACCTTAAGATTTTTTTCAAAGCCACATGAAAAAGAGCCATGCAACTTAAATGCTGAGCCTGCACTTTTTCTTTTCGTATCTGATACAGGTCCTCTCGTATAAGTTATCGTGGGAAACGTATTAGGTATCATACCCAAAATATGTCAATGAATACTGTAGTGAATCCCGTGCAAAATTTCTATTTACCTTTTTTGAGAAATAGATTGACGGCACATTTATCATTATAAGGATGCACTAAGGATTGCAAAACCTCCGGAGGCATATAAGTCAAATAATCGACAATGTATGATGCGTTAGGAGTCGTTGGTAAAAAATCACCGAGAAAGACAAAAGCAGAAATAGGCAGCAGACAACCTTGTCGTACAAGTATCAAAACGACAAACTACAAAAGTAAGCAGGCGGTTACTTCAGTTTCGAGTGTTTAATGTTTTTCTGGACAAAGGCCATCACAATCATTCATTCCAATTCAAATTCCAACTGTGACAAACTACAAAAGTAAGCAGGCGGTTACTTCAGTTTCTAGTGTTTATTGTTTTCCTAGCCATTAGACAAAGGCCATCATAACCATTCCTTCCAATTTAAATTCCAACTGGGCTGAAAATGGTATGAGTATCCCCACTTACTTTATTTTTTGGACATAACGAAATATTACAATTGAATTGACTTAAGTCGTTAAACAGTTTTTATTTACGACTAGCTGTTCCCGGGCGCTTTGCTACCCGCCCACTGACGCCACGCCGACTTACACCCGCGTTTCCCGGCTGCCCCATCCCACTGACCCCCGCCCACTGACCACCCACCCATTGACCTCATACACACTGACCCACCGCCCACTGACCACCCACCCATTGACCTCATACACACTGACCTCCCGCCCACTGACCACCCACCCATTGACCTCATACACACTGACCCACCGCCCACTGACACCCCAATAACTAACCAACTTACCAATCCATAAACTATAGAATCGCCAACTTCTCTTCGGTTGAACAAACCGACAATTTTTTTTTAATTAAAAACATTCCGTGGAACTTAAGGAACATAAGAAAAAAATAATTAGCCGAATTGGTCGAGCCGTTCTCGAGTTATGCGCTTAGCAACATTCATTTTTATTTATATAGATAGATTAAGTTAATTGATAAACTTTTTACAAGTTAAAAAAATTAAAGTTTTTTTCTATTTATATTACTTGTATTAAAATCATAACATTTGGTCAGGGTATTAATTAAGTTAAAGGATCGATCACCTGCATTCTAAAAAAAACTTAATGTTAGGTGGTAATAAATACCTCGCGCCATACTAAGCTGTTACATAACAGGTTATATACTACATTATGCTTATGCAACTATGAATATGGAGAACAAAAACCACACCACACCTAGGGAATTTTGTAACGTATTTTTGCCAGGAAGAAGTATACAGAAAAATTCTCGAACCGGGTATCTTTTCTAAGTGTCGCTTCTTCGCATGCGCTATACGCACGATTCTATTTCCATGCAAGCACGGAAAAAGGAGACCGATCAAGATACGAATGAATACAAGTAAATAAATATAAGTGTTCAGGGCATAGTTCGGCTCCCACTGGTGGCTCAACAACAAAAATAACGAACTTTTAAAGCGAGTTATCTACCACCACACTCCAGCTCAGCACAATGGGCGAGATAAAAACACACGCTGAGGCTGACGCATATAAACGTCTTCTCCGCCTCCTCCTCCTCGCTCATTGGATTTGTAATTTATGTGTGAACTTTTGAGGCCCCAACGATGTTTTTTAACGAGTACCACGTTCTTTATCATTTGCTGTGGAGCCTCAACATTTTTATTTATTAAGATCCTACTTAGTATTTTACAGTCTCTAAACAAAACTAGAAAATCTAATCATTATCCTAATTATGTCCCTAGACCTAACCGGTTCTGGCTGTTTTTGTAAAAGAAATTAATGTAGAAAAACTTTGAGTAACTCTGGCTTTACATGGATGCTATTCAAACAAATTTTATTTTCTCTGTGACAAGTATTGCAATTTTTAACCGTCGTTGTATCTGGGTGCATTTGTGTTAAGTACATTATGTACTATATATGCATGAGAAATAAATTCCTCCCGCATTGCGCCCACTATACTCGTAGATACGAGTATATAAAAATGTGAGACGTCAACTTTCATAGTGTGTTGTCATCAGCTACTCAATATCGTGCTTGTGTTGGTTGGTGTTTTCTCGTAACGGCCAATTATTTGTTATGTTCTATTGAAAGAACGGGCGGCGCAATTTTAACGGTCGACTTTGATAAAAAAAGACGACGACTATTTATTTTCTACACAACCAAACCCTTGCTCAATGTGTCGCACGCAGCGCTCAACACAACGTTAACGCAATGTGTACAAGTAGAATATCAACTGCTGCTTATGAATCGTATCTGGCAGGCAGCTCCGATTTTGTTTTCAACGTTTTAATAAGAGGATGAGATGAGATCTCGGTATGTGGTTGCTTCGGGAAGAAAATTATGCCGGCGACTGGTTGGTGGTGTGTTGCGGCAATGAAGATATGGGTCAACGGACAAATTTTGAGCTCGTAATGGCTTCACATTCACCCCCTCTACGCGTGGTGCACAGTTTCTAAATTTCGTTGTTTATTCTCTTTCTGATTGTGAATGTTCTTGTGCTGTTTGATTTTCTGTCCCGACTACACCACGATGGAGTTGTTTGATGGTTTTTTTGTTGTTGTAATTATGTATGTTAATTATTCTGTGTTAAAGACCATGAACTTTTGGCGCAGTTTTCTTTTATTATCGTGAAATATGTTCGTTTCAAGTTGTTTTATAGCTTCTGTGCGTTTAACTTTTTCAATATTAAACACTATATTATCGGCGTTTAGTTTAAAATAAAATCGCATTTTCAAAAAATTTCAGTCAAAAAAAGATCGCAATTACATCCACCTTAATTTTCTTAAAATGGTTATATTAGTTTGTATAGAAGATTTTCAACATACATACTTTCAGTATAGTTTTTGTTTGGATTGCTTTTTTCCGAATCTGCAGTCAATCTGAAACCGATTTCTCCCAATTTCAAGACTTAAACCTACTATGCCAATTTCCCATGGGTTCCAAATTTCCAAATCAATTAAATTTACAGAAAAACTAACAGCTGATTGTTGAAAATTGTTCTCATCGTCTTATGCCTTAAGAATATTGAAAAGTGTTTGCTTAACAGTACACTGGACGGGAAACCTTTTACCCTGCTACATACATACCGGCTGTATATAATTCCAATGCAAGAATCCGCAAAAAGGAAAAGATATGTCTTGTCCAGCTCAAGACGGTAACAACGGTATTTAAAACTGTATAAGTGGTTTGGACAAACATTTGTTTTTTTTTATTTGTTATCCTGCATGCAGACAAGGTACGAACACAAATGCTTAATAGATAGTACATAGCAGGAAACTGCTGTGATCTCAATTGACCATGTCAAAGAAAACGAAGAAAATTTGTTATTGCCTCTGGATCAAATTTCTATGATGGGAACTTCAACGCACTATCCTTATTATGCAATTGATGATCCTTTTTGTTGCCTTTTTTCCTTCTGTTTTGTGCTGCTACTTGATCAAGTGGTTCCAAAGAAAAGAGATTATTTCCAAAACAACATTGAGTTCTTTACTTCTGACTTTTTTAATATATTTTGTTTGGAAAACTATAAATGTAAAGCCACTGGAATATAATGTATTTTTTAAATCAGGATGCACTTGCTCGTATGTAAATAAAACTTTTTCCATAAAAAAAGTGCTGTGGAGTAGAATCGTTTGTGGCATATTATGTGGCAAATAAGTAATCAAACATTGGGCAAAGTATCTGGAATCTTAAGTACTACAGGCACGACGATAAACTTCGGCTTTGCCGTTTTACAAAAAAGAAAAATAATTCGCTGAAATCATTACCATTGACACGTATATGACGTGGCAAAAGACGTAAATCTTCTTTCCTGTGGTCCCTTGAATTCTCGGAAATGCTTTTAAAAGATAACAATAAACCATGAATGACGTGCAATGAGAAACTAGTACAGTTCCCATGGATCCTGCTGAGCAATTTTTAATTTCGGCGGCCGATTCTAACACATAAAGGAACGTGTTCAACGATGTAAGCCAGCGAAATGATGAGAGTTCGAAAAGGTATATTTTTTATTAAAGAAGCTGCTTTCTGTTTCATAAAATTCCAAGATGAAGAGAAGAATTCCAAACGATTGAAGAAAAGGTTAGAGCTCTACTAGGGATAACAAACAAGTGGAAGTCTGCAATAAGAGAACCTACCTGTAATTATGACTAGGGATTGTACGGAAAGAATGAGTGTGCTGGAGATAAGGAGGATGTGTTTATATAAATCTAGATTAATTGGAATTTCTTAGGATAGCGACAAAGCATAAGAAGGTCTTTATTCTAATACAGAGTAAAGAATGGCGGTTTGATAAAAAATAACGCAAAAGGTTTATGACTATTTATGAGTATACATTTTGAGACTAAGTTAAGTAAACACCTTCCTGTTTATATTACAAGCTAAAGATATTAATAACCTTGCAACAAAAAAATATGTCGATAATTTTTTATGAAATGTAATTATTAATGATGACCAACAAATTCCAACCGGACATATTATACAGCGTGTCCCCTAATTCGCAAAGGATAATTTGGGAAATGATTCTTGTTTAATGATTCGAAGTAATCAACACAATTTTTCTTCAATCTAACTTAACATTTTGCTTTGGCATATTCTCTATTTCAACCTCAAAAAAGACAAAAAAGATCTTCGAAAATTGCGTCAAAACATATTATTTGGATCAATAATAATCTTATCGCACTCTATACATTTAGTCAAATTTTCTATAGCATGTTGTTTTTAAATTCTCTTTATTAACTTCGCGTCCCGTGTGGCTGGCTGGTCAGATTGTCAGATTGTCAGAAAATATATATACATATATATATATATTAAAGTTCTTTATTTTATTTAAATGATATATTAATGGCTGAATTATAGACTTTTCTTTGTTTTTAAATAGAAAATTATATTTAATTATATTTTATATCCGGTTATCTTCTATATATATAATAAAAAACAACCCAAAACCCAACCCATGAGGCCCGAGGGCCTCAAATTTTAACAGAAAGAAAGAAAACAGAAACAGGAAAGACACATGGTTGCAAAATTTCAATAGAATCGGTCTTTGGGAAGTGGGTAAAAATTGATCGCAAGATTCCACGACAGACGACCGACGACCGACCGATCCACGGGCAAGTGAAGTTAATATAGAGAATTTAAAAATCAATTGCTGTTCGTTAGACTGGCTAACACTCGAGAACGGCTGAACCGATTTGGCTAATTTTGGTCTCAAATTATTTGTGGAAGTCCAGAAAAGGTTTAAAAGGTGAATTCAGCCCCGAAAAAAATGTTATTTTATATTTTTTTTTCGGAACACCTACTGCAAAAGTATTTAAATTTTTTTTTTCTTGGAAAAACGAATCTCTACTGTCCCAAACTATTTCAGGAGATTGTTCACAAAATCCTTCAGCTTAACTCCCATCGTTTCAATTAGTGTTAGCACGATAGCATCAAAAAAAGAATGTAAGGAGATGCGGTTCTTCCGCTTATGACGAGTATTTCCAGTGAGTAGGAAGAATTCAAAGACTTGTGTGGATGTTTGAAACACTGTAATGATGATGATGATGGATGGATACATTTGTGAGCAGATTCTACGGTCATTTTTCGAATTAAGGTATTTGTTTGCCAATCATACATTAGGGATGACTATTATCATGTCATTCATTGATATCGATCTTTGCGGTACCTACATAGAAGATGCGAATTCGGCCACCATCGAAGCATTCCGTCGGACGTTGTGTTAACTGATAGATATATCAATAAAAATATGAATGAAATTTTCTTTAAACTAAATTCTAGTTTTGTGTTTTTAAATAAGTAACCATAGAGTATATGACATTATTGCTAGAAATCTAAAAATAATATAAAAATATAACCGCAGCTCAAATACGGCTCCATCCAATCACGGAGTCCATTATACCTAATGAACGCGTTAAATTTTTTTTTTTTATTAAATTTTGTTGGCAATTTCTTATTGACGTACTTATCCTTGCGTCAGTCTGGCCGTACCTGTTTCTACCTGTTTACTTGTTTACTTTCTGACTGCTCAAAACTTGGTTTGGACCAGTAGCGCAACAATCAAGTTCGTGATGTAGTGCTTGCTCTACCTCCTAGTGGTGGTCCCCGGGCTATGTGTAAAAATCCTTATATGTGTAGGCCAAAACTGCAAGTGCGAACGGTCTAGCGTTTCTAGTCTAGGTAACGTGGGTACCTGCGGTACCGAAAAATGCCGGCTACTGAAACCGACACAACGCCTCGGATAAGTAATGATCGAATAATGACGACTTTAGGCTATTGTACCCGGACTAAGATTGGTTTCTGGAATGTGAGGACGCTCCTTGACTCAGGGAGTGAAGGACCTCAAAATACCAGATTTCTTCAACTGGAACGTGAGTTTCTTGGATATAATTTGGACATACTGGGAGTGAGTGAAGTAAGATGGTTCGACGCGGGAGAGTACCAATCCCCAACTTGTAACACTGTGCTACTCTACTCCGGCAAACCCTCCGGCAGTCCCCGTGAATCTGGAGTAGGTCTGCTGCTAACGCCAACAGCACGCAGAGGGCTAATTTCCTGGCACCCGCATAGTGATAGGATCTTATCGGCCAGATTTCGGACTAGAGTACGGCGCGTCGCGATCATACAGTGCTACGCCCCAACGAATCCTTCCACTGAGGATGAAAAGAACAACTTCTACAATCAACTAAGCGCTGTATTAAACGCAATGCCGAACGGAGATATCGTCATCGTGATGGGGGACTTGAATGCCAAGGTTGGCAACGACAATGAAGGACTCAAACATGTGATTGGGAAGCACGGTCTCGGCGAACGAAATGACAATGGTGAAAGATTTGTTGATTTCTGGAACACCAACAACCTTGTCATAGGAGGCACCATGTTCGAGCATAAGACTTGCCACAAGGTCAGCTGGGTGTCAACTGACAGGCAATCATCATCCAACCAAATCGACCATGTGCCGATCAGCCGACGTTTTAGGAGCTGTTTGTTAGACGTCTGAAACAGACGAGGAGCCGACATGGGTATGGTACGGGATCATCACCTTATGGTAGCTACCTGTCCAGTTACGTACTGCATCAGTTCAAAGAATCCGCAATATCATCCGAATGCCTAGGTATAACATCGACCGGCTAAAGATCCCCTCAGTATGCCAACAATTAAGGGATCATTTATCGCAAGGAGTGGAAGCAATCAGCAGCTCACTGCCGACAACCATCCAGGAACATTGGATGGCTGTGAAAAATGTTTTCACATCTGGAGCGGAAAGTATTGTTGGTAGAAGCCAGGCAAGGCACAGCAAGTGGCTTAACGAAGATACCTGGAGGCAGATTGAAGAACGTAAGCTACTTAAAGCTCGTATTGTAGATATCCCAGCAGCAGCGATGATCGAGTTAGAGTCCATGTATCGAAGAAAAATGAGAGAAGTGCAGCGTAGTGTAAGACGTGACAAGCGTAACTATATTAACAACCCGGCCTCAAAAGCAGAGGAAGCAGCGAGCAGGTGCGATAGCAGAACCCTTTACAGAATCACCAAAGAGCTGACAGGTGGTCACCGCTCTAGCCAGCATACGGTCAAAGGCCTAGATGATGCCGTACTCGTTTCAGATGAGGATCAACTCAAGCGATGGAAGGAGCATTTCTCTACGGTCCTTAACCGTGTATTCGCCAACGATATGCACCCAAAACAAACGGAGCTGCCGGAAGTAACAAGTTCCCGAATTCGCACCTCAACTCCCAGTAAAGACGAGAAAGGTAGTCTTATGGAGTGCGAAAACTGGAGAGGCATTAGCGTTCTTCCTGCAGTTGCAAAGGTAATAGTCTGGAAGATACACTCGATGCCGAACAAGCAGGTTTCCGCACTGGATCCTCCTGTGTAGACTGTAGACCACATAAACACCCTGCGGATCATTATTGAACAGTGCGTTGAATTCGGGTCACCACTGCACCTGCTGTTCATCGATTTTGAAAAAGAGTTTGACAGTGTCAACAGATAGTTTATCAGGCTAGCCTTGCGCAGGAGAGGTATACACGATAAACTAATAGCTATTATTAAAGCAACCTATGATGGCTCTAAATGTCATGTGCTGCATAGAGGAAAGCTGTCAGAGGAATTCGAGATCCTAAGTGGGGTACGACAAGGTTGCATTCTATCGCCGATACTTTTTTTGTTGGTGATTAGCGATGTACTTCGCGCAGCTTTATCTACTGGAAACGGAGGAATTCGTTGGACTCTTACATCTCAACTCAAACATCTGGATTACGTTGACGACGTTTGTTTACTCTCACACAGAATTATGGAGCTGCACCAAATGGCAACAAATGTGGAGAGGGAGGCAAATGTTGCGGGTTTGAAGATTAATACTGCCAAATCCAAAATCATCAACCTCGGCACTAACTCAGTTACTCATGTTAACATTGCTGGATAGCCGGTAGAGAGAGTAGAGAGTTTCCAATATCTTGGGAGTATTGTCTCGACCGAAGGTGGAACCGAACAGGACATTGCCAACCGAATCGGCAAAGCAAAATCGGTGTTTGGAATGATGTCCATGATATGGCGAAGCAATGCGATCAGCTTAAACACCAAGCTGCAACTGTTCCGCTCAAATGTTGAATCTGTGCTGTTGTTTGGTGCAGCACTTGGAAGGTGACCGCTACTATCACAAAAAGATTACAAACATTTGTAAATAGGTGCCTACGGAACATCTTAAGGGTTTTCTGGCCTAACCGTATCTCTAACGAACATCTTTACCAGAGAACGGGTCAGGAACCAATAGGCACAACCATCCAACGACGGAAGTGGCAGTGGATTGGTCATACACTCCCAAAAGGCGACAGTTCCATAGCAAACTACGCAATGCAATGGAACCCGTTATCTCAGGATGGTAGAAGAACGGGTCGTCCGAGAAATACATGGCGCAGAACATTTGAGGAGGAGGCACGGCAATTGGGGAAGAGTTGGAGAGAGCTGAAGCTCATTGCCAGGAACCGCACGCGATGGCGTGTAGGCGTAGTAGAGACCCTAGGAGCCACAAGGGGATATAGGACATAAGTAAGTAAGTAAGTACTAATTAAGTTTGCCAATTTGGTTTTAAAAGCTTTATTTTTTAAGTGCAATAAAATACAACTCCCCACCGAATTGGAAACCTTAAGGTTAAAAGAAGAAGATTATTTCCAAAAGACTGACGAATGGAATCGACTCTTATACAAATAACTCCTTCATGTTATTTTGACTTTTTAGAGAATCATCAAATAATTCACGGGCCGATAGTTTCGGCATAGATTACGTGACTAAGGGAAATCTTTTTTTTTAAATCCTCTATATTAACTTCGCGTGCTCGGGTTGGCTGGCTGGCTGGTGGGCAGAATCTTGTGATCAATTTTTAACCCACTTCCCAAAGCCCGATTTTATTGAAATTTTGCTCACATGTATATTTCCGGTGACAATACTTTCTATTAAAATTTGAACTCTGGCCACGGGGTCGGGGGGCTCCCATACAAATTTTTTTCCCTGGCATCAGATAATTTCGTACTATAATGACTGTGTTCTGTGCGCGTTGTGCACTGTGCGCTGTGTGTTGTTAGATGTGGGCAGCGCTGCTGGCTTTACGGTTGGAGTTGTTTTGTTGTTGGGTTGTAGTGCTTGGTATGTGTTTTTGTATTTCAGCATTTATAGTGGAATTCAGTATACTTTTGGTTATTAGAGAAAGAGATGAAAAATTGTAAGGGGATATAGGACATAAGTAAGTAAGTAAGTACTAATTAAGTTTGCCAATTTGGTTTTAAAAGCTTTATTTTTTAAGTGCAATAAAATACAACTCCCCACCGAATTGGAAACCTTAAGGTTAAAAGAAGAAGATTATTTCCAAAAGACTGACGAATGGAATCGACTCTTATACAAATAACTCCTACATGTTATTTTGACTTTTTAGAGAATCATCAAATAATTCACGGGCCGATAGTTTCGGCATAGATTACGTGACTAAGGGAAATCTTTTTTTTTAAATCCTCTATATTAACTTCGCGTGCTCGGGTTGGCTGGCTGGCTGGTGGGCAGAATCTTGTGATCAATTTTTAACCCACTTCCCAAAGCCCGATTTTATTGAAATTTTGCTCACATGTATATTTCCGGTGACAATACTTTCTATTAAAATTTGAACTCGGGCCACGGGGTCGGGGGGCTCCCATACAAATTTTTTTCCCTGGCATCAGATAATTTCGTACTATAATGACTGTGTTCTGTGCGCGTTGTGCACTGTGCGCTGTGTGTTGTTAGATGTGGGCAGCGCTGCTGGCTTTACGGTTGGAGTTGTTTTGTTGTTGGGTTGTAGTGCTTGGTATGTGTTTTTGTATTTCAGCATTTATAGTGGAATTCAGTATACTTTTGGTTATTAGAGAAAGAGATGAAAAATTGTAATTTTTATGGGTTGTTTTTTTAAATTCTCTATATTAACTTCGCGTGCCCGTGTGTTTGTTTGTCGTGGAATCTTGCGATCAATTTTTAACCCACTTCCGAAAGCCCGATTTCATTGAAACTTTGCACACATGTGTATCTCCGGTGACAACAGTTTTTGTAAAAATTTTGAAGTAAATGGGTTCTAATATTAATTTTTCCAAATTAACCCGGTTCAAACTTTGCACACATATGTAGATATCTCCTTTTAGAGAATTTACATGAAAACATTTTTATTTTGCTACGAGCGGTATCCATATGCTTCGTAACTATGTACATTATTACATGAAACAACTTCTGATTTTGAACAAACGTCAAAAACGTCCGTATTTTTGTATATTATATTTATATGAGTTGTTGCATACTAAAAGGACTACAATGACAAGGACACAAAGAAACACACTAGGACGTTACTGGCGTGCTGCTTTGTGTCTAGTGAACATTCAATTAAAACCTGTGCACGCGTATTCTTCTGCACCATCATAACATCGATGATGTTCCAGGTTTCATTAGACTGCTGCGTGTTTGGTTTATATATGAATATAGAAAAACGGGCAAATAAACCAGGAACATTAAAATACAATTTATTTTAGTAGGTAAATAAATGCTGTATACTTCTAAATAAACTGATTACTTAAGTTAACTAAATAAAAAAATCTGTTAAATTAGATTAAATAGTAAAAAATAATGAAGCACTGTTTTCGTGTATGTCGGCCTAGTAACATCATCCATTCAATATTATGTATGTATGTTCAAAGTATGTGACTAGGTTATTTTATTACGGATTACTCTATTTAATGCTATAACCACATACATAAGTGTATAAAAACTGTCTGGCGCGTCATCGGTTCAAAAGAAAATATATTTATGTATGTATAAGTTATAACTAAAAGTCAAAAAATTATTTAATTTGTTTGTAAATGGATATTATTTAACTCTTTAAGATGTTATAAACTCTTCCAAGTCTCGTTTAGTAAATAAGTCGTCTCAATCTCTCTCAGCCTCTCTTCACGGACGTATTCCAATAATCATTAATTTTTACTGTCAGGTCTCATGTGGTCTTTATTATATAACGAATTTGGGCATTATCTGTCGAAAAAGAGTATTAGCAGGCGGAGATGAACGTGTGTATTACTATGTTTCCATGAGCGTTCTAACCCTAGGATAACTGACGTAACGTCACAAATAAACTATTAACTAAACTAGAGCGATTAAGTTTGGTTTGTCTGACATTTCATTTGAAAGAAGCTACAACGATCTGCCATACTAGCTCTATACTCTGCTCATGAAAACAATGTTACGAGCGCAGCCATCTTCTTAACTCGATGAAACCTACTCGACTCATAGTCTGACATGGAAACGTGGTATATGATGTCGATGCGTTGTGCGTCCGCCGATGTTTGTTTTAATACAATGGGTAAAAGAGCGATTGAAGAAAAGCTGAAGAAGATAAAGATATGGTATATTGACGAAAAATGCCTTTGCGTTATTGTTGTTGTTATATATTTATTTGGTTCTTCTTCTTTCTTTGCGAATCTCAGCTGGTAATCGTCTCCATCGACGTCGCCTTCGTCGCAAAAGATCAAATAAAAACCTGTAGAAATTTTGGCGCCAAAATGCTGATTCTGTTAATTGTGAACGTGAGGTTTAAGGGAACTGGAGAACACCTCAATGGCTTGGGCTTGGCAAACCAGTTCTACTGCATACTTTCGAAGCGACAGTGGAACGATATCGTACTTGTTGCTATTATTACCCAATCTTACAGCTCATCGCAGGACCAATGGGACTTTTTATTTCACTTTATTTAATATTTGGGATTTCAAATGCTGTACTAAAGCAATCTAAACTAATCATCGCAGATCGCCGCGTCGCCTTTTATCTATATAAAAAAAAAATTAAATTTGTTATGAAATTTTCATTTCGCGGTGGTAAAAGGAAGGCGTGGTTTCATATGTGCGGGTAGCGAACGCCCGGAAAGGGCTAGTGCATTATATTTTTCAAACTAATCTGTAAAATAGTTTGGAAACTAAAATAATATCCTCTAAGATCAAGTGTTGAATCACAAGATACTATAAAATATCTATACACATGCATAATAATATAACTGTCATAGAAATCGACAAATAATGTCATCTGATTACGCAAAGTTGGCTGAAGCATGGAAAGTAAGCTGCAGTTTGTTTGATGTTTCAACCAATCTATACTTGCCATATAATTATGAGACGCTTTAACAATGTTTGTTTATTATCAAAATTTGTTATCAAAGTTCGCGTTAGGTATCGTCAACTTAACGTGCGCTAACTCCAATTTTCTTTCGTCAGACGAGTACGCACTTCATGCATTGCACTTCATAAGGTTCCCGTGCGAACAAATCAAAGAAATACCAGGGTGGCCGAGAATATTGGGGCTGCTGCCGCGAGTGTAAGTTAGGTCCCAAATGTGCCGATTAAGCATATCTGTGTCCAGTGTGTGGCAAATTTTACGCAAGGACTAGGGCCTCCATTCCTATAAGATCGGGTTGACTCAAAAACAGAAGCCGAACGACCATCAGCTCCAAAGTAAATTCAGTGGAGCTGATTCAGCCCTAAACATGTGCGAAAACGATCCCGAAGAAAACTATTTCTGGCTTAACAGCCAGCTTCGTTAATAACCAAAATATCGCATATGGGCAATTCACCAAACCGAAGTCATTCACGAAACTCTCATTTCACCATGGCTAATTTAATATCTATATTTAAGAAGATATATAACTTTCCGAAAATGTGTATGTCTTGAATATTCAAGATGCTGACAACATGCAACTAGTATTACAAAAAGAGTAAGTAATATTAAAGCCCGTCAATACTGTACCATTTATTAGAATCATAAATGCAATCGTCAAATAATATATGTACTTCCACAACTACTGAAAGTAAAAGAAATGAGTTACATCTTTCACCAAAAACTCAATATGTAGCCACTCCTGATAGTGACGTAATCACGTATTGCAGAATCGTATGCATAGGTTCTCAGTAGGAGAAATCGAAAAAATTGAATTTCGTCTTACAACGACATATACCATGAATCTAAAACAGACAAATCAAATCGTACGGACTTTTAGCCGTAGAATCCGAATCTGCAAAGTTACCCCCGCCCCCACCTACAAGGAGCGGTGGTGGGTACTAATTTTGGCACTAATGTATTTCCCCTGCGAAATGAGAAAATTTTGATCTTGGACATTTTTTTCGTAGAGTGCTTATTTTTCGAGATAATTGAAAGTTTCAGCTTAAAAAAATCAGTCTGTATACATAAGTATATTGTGGAACCACAAATTGGTTATAATGTACATCTTTTTTAATTGTGCGCTATTGTACTATATAAATCAAAAGATCCCCCTTCCCCCGGGTGCACACCTAATTTTCTTTTTATTTATTCTTACTAATAAACTCATAGATTATGACGCTCTTTAAATGCCATTAAACTAAATGCTTGAAAACCGTTAAAAATTCACGGTATATACATTTTTCAAAACAAACAAAATATTGGCATGTGATGTAATGTTTTCGATACCAAAACTAACATAATCTATAAGTCATCTAAAAAATTGGCTGAATCCTTTAATTGAATTTAGAACTTAATCTTCTTCACCACACTACCAATAGCCAAAAAAATTATACACAATCGCAAATATACATTATTTCCTATATATGAAACGACTGCTGCAAATAATGTGCTGTGTGGCCAGGTCTGTTTCAGGTTCTGTAATAAGTTGCGCAGTTGCAGCATCCGCATAAACATCAACTCCACGAATACCAAGATATGCGGGCACCTTAAGTCTCAGCTTAACGACTTCCGTTCACGTTCGTTTTTGTTAGCATCGAATAATAGAGATTTATAGATGCATTGTAGTTGTATCTTTAATATAAAATAACTTGTGGTAGGGTTACTGGTAAAAACCTCATAATAGTCAACAACATCAGTGCAAGAGAGTGTCTCGTACGTTGGCGTTGTTTGTGCTGTTGTACTACTCCTGTGGGTCGACGACGTTTGTTGTGCACACACTTAAAGAGGCAAAGGTACATTCCAGCATAACCGGCCTTTTGAGACGATATTGTGGGATTGAGTTACGTCCTACCCGAATAGGACAAGAAGCTGGTTAAATCCAGTTTCAGGCTAAGAACAAGGAGAAAATGTATTCAGGTAGATACCAAACGACTACAGATAGTCAATTATATCCACCTAACCTATTCTACGCTATTAACTTGTTTTTCTTCTAACAAATATTTTTCCTTGCAAGGAATAAACCTGTGCCGCCTTTGAATATATTTCTTCTTCGTGGAAGAACGTCGTTATCCACGTTGTGTTGTGGTTCATTAAACTTTAAATGTCGATGTATGCGTCTATCAATGATTGTCCGATCGAACTTTACCGCGAGTCATTCCATTTAACAACAATTACCTTGATCGGTGCGTTCTGATGAAGTACAAACGAGAACGAGGCATTTGTTATGCAACACAAACGCTCTTTGTCACATTCACGACGTCTCTAGTCAAAATTGTGGCGTCGCTTTGGTTACATTGAGTTGATTGCTTATCGACAAAAAGTTTCATTTTCATTATATACATCCTCCCGTTGCTGGACACAAAGAGGACGGTTTTTTGAAATTAGTTCTGTGTTTCAGCCAGATTTTTTTTCGAAATCAGCTATCAAGGTAACGCTCGTGTCGAAAGTTATGACCAGCTTCTCGGGATTGGTCGCAAAGTTCATCCATTAAATAGAGTTTTCTATGTCCAACTTGTTAAAGACCATGTGAAATTTGCTGTTTAATTTATATCTATACTATAAAGAGGTAATGTTGGTTTGTGTGTAATGTTGGTTTGTGTGTTCAAACTACTTGACCGATTTCAAAAATTCTTTCAACAATATTTAGACAATATTAGAATGGACTTTCAGGGTGAACATAGGCTATATATTGTCCCCTCTAAATAAAAGGGCCTTTCGTGGCGACCAATTTTGTAACTAAATAACTAAAGTCGACGAAAAAACGGTCGGACTTTATAATGACTGTGTGCTATGTGCTGTGCTGTTTTTTAAATTCTCTATATTAACTTAGCGTGCCTTTGGCTGTCTGAATGGCTGGCTGGTCAGATCTTGTGATCAATTTTGAACCCACTTCCCAAAGCACGATTTTATTGAAATTTTGCACACATGCATATTTACGGTGACAATACTTTCTATTAAAATTTGATAGTGATCGGGCGGCGTGGTCGGGGGGCGGCATCATATCATGTCATACTATGATGACTGTGTTCTGCGTGCGTGGTGCGCTGTGAGCAGCGCTGCTTACCTTACGATTGGGGTTGTTTTATTGTTGGGTTGCAGTGCTTCGAATGTGTTTTTATTTTCAGCATTTATAGTGGAATTCAGTGGAGTTTTGGTTACTGGAGTATTTACATGAACTATTCTAATGTTAAATTCTCTATAAACACCTTGCGTGCCCGTGGCTGGCAGGCTGGCGGACACACCAAATCTTGTGATCAATTGTTAACCCACTTCCTAAAGGTCGATTTTATTCAATCTTTGCACACATGTGTATTTCCCATGACAACCCTCTCTATTAAAGTTCGGGCCTCGGTGTCGGTGGGCTCCCATACAAATAAATTACAAAATTTACCAGATTTTCTTCAAATTTTTTTTGCATGTGTAACTCCGAAGTAAATTCTCCAATAACCGAAAGTATACTGAATAACACTATAATTGCTGAAAAATGAAAACACATGCCAAGCACTGCAACCCAACAACAAGACAACCCCAATCGTCACAGCGGACCAGCGCACACAACACACAGTCATTACAGCATGACATGATCTGATCACTTTCACTAAGTGCTGTCATAGAAAATACACTAAAGCGTATGCAAAGTTTGAATAAAATCAGGTTTTGGGAAGTGGGTTAAAAATGTATCACAAGATCTGACCAGCCAGCCACAGGCACGCGAAGTTAATATAGAGATTTTAAAAATGAATGTTGTCTCTAAACTCTAAAACTAGATAGCCGATAGAGCTGAAACTTTCACAGAATATGCGTCTTAACAAAATCTCAGAAACCGCATAGTGCGAATGCGATCGATGTGGCGCTTTGTTTAGGTTTTGGAAATAGTACACCCCTCCCGCACTAGTGATGGCAAAGCGGGAACTCATGTGTGCGGGTGGCGCCCGGGAAAAGCTAGAAGAAAATAAAATAACAATATTAAAACTTTCTTCTTGAAAGACTGCGTTTTGGCGTATGAAGCCGTTAAGCATGTCTCAATGATCTTAAACGAGTATGTCTGAAGAATTCAGTGAATTGTAGAAAAATTAAAGAAAAAAGCCGATTGTTTAGTATAAGTTTCTCATTTTTAGCATGGCAATATTTCGAAATTTGTCTACACACAACAACAGTAAAAGTAATATGCTCTGTGTTTATTTAAACACTCCTGCATAAGCTTATGTCATCATAATGTTGTCATGTTATAATGATACAAATTATAGCAATTAGTTGTAGAATAGCTTAAACGCGTGCACATATGTGTTGATTTATATTTTCTATCTTTTAAATTTGTCTCCCATTTTTGTATGTAACAAAATGATCCAGAATCACAGACTCAGCAAAGAACAAAACACAGAACAAGACACTCCAAATGATCTTACGCTTCTCGTACAGACATTGACGATCAACTTTTTTAAAGTGCAGCTCTATGGTATAAAATGTTTTGATCTCCTTGTGCAATGGTAAAACCTGATCTATTGATGTGCGCGATGAAGGCGATCGTTAAACGACTGTGTTGTGTGTTGGAACTTTGTGTTGTCTGTTGAAACTTTGTATTGGTTGTTCAGTCAGAGGAAGAGGAAGGGGAATTTCGAGTATTATGTGTTAAGCGCACAACCGCACGCCTATGCTCACGTACAATCAGATAGTGTGGTATTCACGAGAATTCTAAGAGAACTACATGGACTCCAAACTTCCTAATTGACGTTTGTTCCAACTGAGGAGGTGAATGATTAGTCCTAAAGAAAACAAACCTTGTTCTTCTTATAAAAGAAAAAAAACAACCAATAAAAATTAAAATTTTTCATCTAAATTCTCTAATCGCAGAAATTGATATGGGAGCCCCTCGATCCTGGGCCATTTTTTTTTTATTGTAGGAGAAAATCAATGAAACAGACATTTGACATCAGATGTTAAAATTGAAAAAGCTCAGATCATTTTATTCTGAGCACTTAGAGCACGCTCATACTCTGAGCAAATAAGAAACACGAACATTTATCTTGAGAACTATTTGACTGCTCTGAACTAATTTATGAAAACGCCAAATGACAGAATATTGTGAAAACTTGTTGTTTATAAGAAAAAAGAAGTAAAACGTTCTGTTTGTTACGCATTAGCTCTGTTCCCATACTCAAAAAGTAGTAAAAAGTACTGCTAACTCAAAAAGTAGTAAAAAGTACTGCTAATTTTTATCACTTTTTACTCAAAAGCATTCCCGTACTCGAAAATGTGGTAAAAGAGAGCGGAAAAAGACCGTAAGTTCATTTCCCCTTCATGCGAATTTTGCCAAGATTTACTAAAAAAATTTCTGAGTGTAACATGTGAACATTCTGTCAAAAACAAATTTATTGACAACGAACTTATGTTGCGTTTGTTTTTTCCTACGCTATCTTAACCAAGTGTACTAAATTTTGGCGTTTAGAGGGAAAAATGTGAAATGAAATGATTTTGACAGTGTCTACCTACCAAGCCAATAATTTTGTTAATTTTTAAGGGATATCCTGTATATATGAGGTATAAATGCTGCTGTATTTATAATGTTTCTTCTTGACAAATGACAGAATATTGTGAAAACTTGTTGTTCTATCTGTAAGTTGATATCGACAACAAAAAAAACGACACCAATAAAAATACAATTCAGTAAATAAAAATGTAAGTTGAAGTAAGCATAAAACATGTATGTCTCGTTTCATTTGCTGGGTTCATTTGTGCGTGAGCTAAGATTTCTCTCTCTCTCCACCACCAAAACCATGCAGCGCAGCCGACTGCGCAGCACACGCCGCACACAGTCCATAAAGGGCTACGAATACCTGATGCCAGTATAGATATTTAAAAAATGTATAAGGGTCTTGCGGCCGAACCCGGGACCCGATCACTACCAAATTTCGAATTTCGAAAAAGTATTGTTTATTGGGTATACACATGTGTGTAAAATTTGAAGAAAATCGGGTACATTTTTTAAAATTTTTGTTTGGGAGCCCCCCGACCCGGCAGCCCGAGGGGCCTCAAAATTTAATAGAAAGTGTTGTCTCCGGAAATACACATGTGTGCAAAATTTCAATAAAATCGGGCCATGGGAAGTGGGTTAAAAATTGATCGCAAGAATCCACGACAGACGACCGACGACCCACGGGCAAGTGAAGCTAATATAGAGAATTTAAAAAATATAAGTTAGTTTTATTTCAATTCGACTTTTTCCTGAAACTATATTTGATTTAACTGCATTCGTTATATATCAGGATGTATTAGAAATATTTATCAAAGCAATGCAGTAGTTAGTTTAGTTTATTTTCGGCAGGTCATTTGATTTTGTGGTTTCAGTAAAATAAGATAAATTTTGGTGTGTTATGCAAAAAATTAATCAGGTCGTGCGTGCATACGTCTAAAAGGAAAAGTGACAATTTCCGTATTCAGTGAAATATATAAAGAACGATTTTTTTTGTAAAAGTTACAAAAATAACTTCCTTTGACGACAGTAATGATTTCGTTTTCCCCGCGCGCCAATTCGGTTGTCTCAAATCTCATATTTGTTCATTTATCCGAATTTTTTAAATGGGTGGGGGTTCATGAAAATCCATTTTAACATCAAGCGTAACGGTTCGGGCTTCAATGTTCGTTTTAAGATTTCGTCATCTTGTCTTCGTACTCGTGCGTGTGCTGTAGTACCATGCACGAGTAATCATTCATCCTGCGTTGTAAGCGTGCGCAGCTGTGTTATTTTCCAAGCATATTTAGATTAAAGCAACACAGTTACAACTATGGTAGCACATGGAATGGATATTTAGATTAAAGCAACACAGTTACAACTATGGTAGCACATGGAATGGATATCACCCTCCTGCGTGTACATCCTTAACCGTTAAAATGCTTTGTTTGGAATACACTGTTTATTTTAAACACCGTATGATGTTAATTTAACTATTTGTCAACTATAAATAGTTCATTGAATTAGATAAAAATAATTCCATATGTTTTTTCTATGCATGCATCAGATCCCCAACTTTGTCTTGATGCAATGGGGACACATTATTGAATAAAAAAAACAACCCATACAAATTAAAAAAAAAATTTTAGTGTAAATTCTATTATCAAGGAAACACAATGCTGCAAAGTTTGAATAAAATCGGGTACATTTTTAAAAAAAAAAAATTATATTGGAGCCCCTCAAAAGCGGGGGGCCCGACGATCACTTCAAACTTTTAACAATTAGTGTTGGCCATCGGAGATACACACGTGTATAAAATTTTAAGAAAATTGGACTAATTTTTTTTTATTTATTTATTTATTTGTATGGGAATTTTGCGGTCAGCCATCAGCAGAATAGGGGGAATAACACAGAATACTCTAGAATCGCAGGTGGCCGTAACTATCTCTGACTGGTGGTCGCCGGTAATTTTCCTCCAATGAAGGAAAAGCTGAATGTAAAGAATTTTCTCATGGAACGTACGCTCACTGTATAGAGCTCGAGCTGCACATCAGCTAGCCGATACCCTGTCTAAATATAAGGCTGACATAACAGCAATCCAGGAGGTGCGGTGGACAGGGAATGGTGTCTTACAAAAATCAGAATATGACATATATTAAAGCTGTCATGCAAGACATCATGTGCTCGGGGTGGGGTTTCTAGTCAGCAAAAGAATGAAACCCACCGTTATCGGCTTTAAAGCAATAAATGAACGGCTATGCACCCTTCGCGTGCGGGGCAAATTTAAAATCGTAAGCCTCATGAACGTTCACGCAACCACAGAGGATTCCCCTGATGATGAAAAAGAAGAATTCTTTGAATCAGTCGAACCGGAACTCCATGCCTGCCCTCAGTATGATGTAAAAATCATTCTGGGGATATGAATGCTAAAATAGGTAGGGAGCCAGTCTTCAGGCAGTACATTGGCACTTATAGCTTACACAAGAACACTAATGACAATGGTCAACGAGTCATAGAGATGGCAGCAAGCAATAATTTGGTCGTTGCGAGAACAAGGTTTGCGCGTAAAAATATCCACAAAGCCACCTGGGTATCCCCCGATGGAGCCACTCGCAACCAGATAGATCACGTGTTGATAGACCGCCGCCACAACCCGAACCTGATGACGGTACGAACGTACCGAGGTGCCAACGTCGACTCGGACCATTATCTTGTTGGTATGGTGCGCGGATTGAATCATCACGAAAGACTGCATCCGCGAATCAGATTCGAGTCAACACGGCTGCCCTTCGCAATAAAGAGACCAGAAACATCTACGGTTAAGCGATAGGACTCGTCCTAAATGCAGGGAGAGTAAGTCCTGGGGCTGAGATGCCGGGCGTAGAAGAAAAATGGTTCAATGACGAATGTAAGCTAGCGACTGAACGTAAGAATGTTGCGTACCGAGCAATGCAACAATCTCAAAGAACGCGGGCACGCGAAGATGAATATAAAGAGCTCAGAAGATATAAAAAAAGAGTTCGCGGTATGACGCAATATACACCGCGTTGCACATACTGCAAGGACAAAGAGGGTAATCTGATCGCCGATCTTAAAGGCATCTTAGAGCGATGGGAAGAGTACTTTCATGAGTTGCTAAATGGCCAGCTAACTGAGGAATTTGAGCCTCCACCAATGACCGAAGATCATACTATGCTGCCTCCACCAAACATAGACGAAGTTAGCAGAGCGATAAATCGGCTCAAAAATAATAAGGCCTCGAAATCTGATGGGATCCCAGCGGAACTGATAAAAATAGGAGGCCCCACATTACACCAAGCAATTCATGAAATAATAGTCCAAGTATGGGAAGAAGAAGCTATGCCAGAAGACTGGCGAAGAGGCATCCTGTGCCCAATACATAATAAGGGAGATATCACAAAATGCAGCAATTATCGTGGTATAACGTTGTTGAGTACCGCGTATAAGATTTTCTCCTCTATCCTTCAAGACAGGATAGCCCCATACGCTGAAGTCATCATTGGTCCATACCACTGTGGCTTCATACCAGGTAAATCAACAACTGATCAGATTTACACCATAAGGCAGGTGATGGAAAAATGTCTAGAGTTTCAAAACTCACTACACCATCTTTTTATAGACTTTAAAGCCGCCTATGATAGCACAGCCAGAGTAGAACTTTATAAAGCCATGAGAGAATTCGGCATCCCAACAATAAACTGACACGACTATGTAGGTTGAGCATGACCAATGTTAGAAGCCAAGTAAAAATATCCGGATCGCTATCAAGCCCATTCAACATCTATAACGGGCTCCGACAAGGGGATGGGCTGGCCTGCGTCCTCTTCAACCTGGCGTTGGAGAAGTGATCCGAGACTCTGACGTAACGGCGAGAGGAACAATCCTCTATAAGTCCATTCAGATACTGGCTTACGCAGACGATATTGACATCGTTGGTAGAAACCCAAGAGCTGTACAGGCGGCACGAAAGCTGGGGCTGCACATAAATGAGAGCAAAACAAAGTACATGGTGGCCACGTCTGCGAGCAGAAGATCCAACATTGGTCCCTCAATTCAAATAGTGGAGCGCGAATTTGAAGAAGTGCAATCCTTTAACTATCTCGGGTCAACTATATCAGCCGATAACAGCATGGAACCAGAAATACGCGCAAGGTTGCTTAAAGCCAACAAAGCCTACTAAAGTCTGTGAAGACTCTTCAAATTCAGGAACTTAACAATAACATCCAAGCTGCTGATATATAAGACAATGGTCATTGCAGTACCTACTTACATATGGATCCGAGACTTGGGTGCTTAGCAAAAAGCATTCTGACCTCTTAGCCGCGTTCGAGAGAAAAGTCTTACGGAGAATTGTTGGACCCGTATGTGAGGAAAGACGATTTCGGAGACTCTATAATAATGAGATCTACGAGCGTTACCGCGATGTCGACATCGTGAAGAAAATTAACCTCGGTAGGCTCCGGTGGGCAGGACACCTAGCTCGCATGAGCGAAGAGGATCCTGCTCGGAAAGTCCTTTGCGGTAGGATTTATGGAACACGACAGCGAGGCCGGCCAAGCCTACGCTGGAAGGATGGCGTAGACCAGGACGCCCAGAGTTTAGGGATGCCAAACGGCTCGAAATCGGGACCGGTGCAGAGACTTTTTTGGGAGGCCAGGAGCGGACCCCGGTTGTAGAGCCAAATATGATGATGATGGGACCCGGGTTTTTTTTTTTTTTTTTTTACAAAAAGTTTTGGCCATCGGGGCTTGGGTCTTAATTTTTTTTTACAAAAAGTGTTGTCCATCGAATATACACATTTGCATAAAATTTAAAGTAAATCGGGTTAATTTTTAAAAAATGTGTATGGGCACCCTATTTTTATAGAAATGTTTGTCTTTGCCCATATGTGTATTTCCGGTACACATGTTTCAAAAAAATTTGGCTTTGGGAAGTGGGTTAAAAATTGATCGCATAGATGATATTTTTGTTAATAGCTACACAGAAAAATCACAGCATTCACGCTAGCTGCAAAACGCGCACCCGCTGCGATCACAGTTTTGGTACCACTTTGTGCGTGAGTGACTTGGCAAATTAGTATATAGAAGATGCATTTTTCTCAAACACATGAGGAACAGCAGGCAAGTTATGTATTTATTTTGTGTGATGAGGAGTCTTGCCAATATATGAATAATTCGTATCATCATACATCTGGATATGTGTATGTATCTTGAGTCAGAAAATGGAGTTCGCTTAGTTAGAACGGTGAATTGTTGTTGGCGTCCACTCCTTTCTTGGCTGCCCGCACTCAAACATTTGACACAAAGCCTAGTCACTTATTCTCCACAATCAACATCAATTAAGCTTCATTAACATCTTACTTCCCGTTGTATTGTTTTGAGATCTTTGACGCCGCACGATAGCTGAATGATAAATAGAGCGGCTAACTAAAGCGGATATGTTTCATTGCAAACGACAATCACTGATGAAATAAGTCGTATGCATCTATTCATTACCCGCTGCAGATATACGAGTACATAATACATAGTAAAACATCCTAAGTGGCCGTTTGATTGGTAGAGATGTCCTGTCTTTGATTTCACATCAATTAACCCGTTTATATGCGAGGTTGAACTACGTTTCGACCACATATAAACATAGGTCGAGTTAGAAGTCGACACTTTGCTGATATACCTCTTTTTATACCAACCCATGCGCTGAAATACTCAGGTCAAATTTTCAACACAACTCTAACTTAAACTCTTAACTCTCGCAACGACCAAATTATTGCTTGCTGCCATCTCTTTGCCTCGTTGTCCATTGTTATTAGTGGTCTCGTGTAAACTATTGGTGCCAATGTCCGTAATTTAGACATGGGTAGCATTAGAAATCTAGTGAGCTTTCGTACAGGTCTGGCTTGCAGTATAACCTTAACAAAAATTAAAGTGGGCTCAGACACGGAATGTAGGTTCTGTTCGGAAGATGATGAATCATTCGAACACATTCTCTGTGAATGCCCAGCATTACTTTGGTTAAGGAGACGTATTTTCCATAAGGAAATATGTTCGTCGGCGGAGCTGAGAAACTCTGTAACTAAGGACATACTATCCTTCATTAGGGAGGTAGTACGTCTCCGTCTCTTAGACTAATTACACTCTATGATACAATAGATCTCATTAAGTCGCACTGACAGTCACAGGCCGTTCATTCACTGTTTTAAAGCCGATAACGGTGGGTTACATTCTTTTGCTGACTATAAAGCCCACCTCGAGCACATGATGGTCTTGCATTACAGCTGTAATATATGACATATTCTGATTTTTGTAAGACACCATTCCCCGTCCATTGCATCACCTGAATTGCTGTTATGTCTGCATTATATTTGGACAGGGCATCGGCTAGCTGCTGTGCAGCTCGAGCTCTATACAGTGAGCGTACGTTTCATGAGAAAATTCAAATCGCTTAGCGGTTTTCGTTGCCGGGGTCGTCGTACATTCATCAGTGTACACGAGGCTGTTGTTCCGTAAAGTTTTTAAATTCTCTATATTAACTTCGCGTGCACGTGGCTGGCTGGGTGGCTGGCTGGCTGGCTGGCTGGCTGGTCAGATTTTCTGATCAATTTTTAACCCACTTCCCATAGCCCGATTTTATTGAAATTTTGCACACATGTATATTTCCGACATTGACAATACTTTCTATTAAAATCTGAGGCCCCTCGGACCTCGGGGTCGGGGGGCTCCCATACAAATATTTTAAAAAAATTACCCGATTTTCTTAAAATTTTATACAAATGTGTATCTCCGATGAAAAACACTTTTTGTAAAAATTTTGTATATTTCCGACATTGACAATACTTTCTATTAAAATTTGAGGCCCCTCGAACCTCGGGGTCGGAGGCTTCCCATACAAATATTTTAAAAAAATTACCCGATTTTCTTAAAATTTTATACAAATGTGTATCTCCGATGGAAAACACTTTTAGTAAAATTTTTGGAGAGATCGGGCCCCTGGGTCGGGGGGCACCCATACAATTTTTATGAAAAAAGTTCCCGATTTTCTTCAAATTTTATATGCATGTGTATCTCCGATGGACAAAACTTTTTGTTAAATTTTTGAAGCGATCGGGGCCCGGGGTCGGGGGGCTCCCATACAAATTTTTATTTTAATTATCAATTTTTAAAGCCTTCCTAAACCCCGATTTTCCTGAAATTTTGTACACATGTGTATTTCCAGTGACAATACCTTCTTTTAAAATTTGGAAGTGATCGGGATCCCATACAAATTTAAAATAAAAATTACACAATTTTTTCAAATTTTACACACATGTGTATACCCAATAAACAATACTTCTTCTAAAATTTGGTAGTGATCGGGCCCCGGGTTCGGCCGCAAGGCCCTTAAACATTTTTTTAATTTCTTATAGAGGCATCAGATACCGTCGTTCTTTAATGACTGTGTGCGGTGTGTGCTGCGCAGTCGGCATGGTTTTGGCGGTGGAGAGAGAGAGAGAAATCACGCACAAATGAACCCAGCAAATGAAACGAGACATACATGTTTTATGCTTAATTCAACTTACTTACTTATTTACTGAATTGTATTTTTATTGATGTCGTTTTTTTTGTTGTCGATATAAACTTACAGATAGAACAACAAGTTTTCACAATATTCTGTCATTTGGCGTTTTCATAAATTAGTTCAGAGCAGTCAAAGAGTTCTCAAGATAAATGCTCGTGTTTCTTATTTGCTGAGTGTATGAGCGTGCTCTAAGTGCTCAGAATAAAATGATCTGAGCTTTTTAAATTCTCTATATTAACTTCACTTGCCCGTGTGTTTGTGGGTTTGTGGGCTTGTGGATTTGTGTGTCATGGAATCTTGCGATCAATTTTTAACCCACTTCCTACAGCCCGATTTTATTGAAATTTGGCACACTTGTATATCTCCCATGACAACACTTTTTTATTAAAATTTGAGGCCCCTCGGGTCGCGGGGTCAGGGGGCTCATATACAAATATTTTACAAAATTTACCCGATTTTCTTTAAATTTTGTACACATGTGTGTCTTCGATGGAAAACACTTTTTGTAAAAATTTGGAGCGATCGGCCCCTTGGGGACCCCAATATACAATTTTTAAATATCGCTATATCGCATCAGATCACGGCAAAGTATGAGCTCTGTGCTTTGTGAGCAGCGCTGTTCGCTGCCGCTGCGGCATTTGGTGGATGATTTTGCCACAAAACGAGCACGCAGTGTGTGTGTGTGTGTATCCCCGATTAGAGAATTTACAAGAAAAATTTGAATTTTTATGGGTTGTTTTTTTCAATTTTAACATCTGATGTCAAATGTCTCTTTCGATGATTTTCTTCTACAATAAAAAAAAAATGACCCAGGATCGAGGGGCTCCCATATAAATTTCTGCGATTAGAGAATTTAGATGAAAAATTTTAATTTTTATGGGTTGTTTTTTTTCGGTGAGGTTATGGTGATGGTTGACCACCATATCACGATGGGTTAAAATAAAAAGTTAGCCTGTTTCCTACAGCCTGTGACTATTGGTTTCGTTTAAGTTATAATCGGCTCGATCTTCAATTGAATATGGGGGCGTCTAAAAACTAAATACGTAGACAAATACCTCTAAGTGAATGTATAAAATAATTTATCACCAAAGACAGCCACAACACGTATGAAAATGTGTTCATAGATCCTTTTTACCAACAGCTGCCAGTGAACATTTCTGAATGATAATCATAGTGCAATAAAGTAGAAATGGCCGCGCACGCCACTCATATGGTTTAAAATGATTGGAGTCGTTTTAGGAAGGGATAAAGATGTAATTTGCACCCTTCACACAATAATACACCAGTCCTACACTAGAAAATAAAAATTCAGGACATTAACCTTCCTCACGGTTTGGCGGCTCTTTTGTAAATATGTTATACTGCTACCACTTCTACAATTGTAGCATAAAAGACATTATCAAACAAGAATGACAATGACTAATTTGTTGGAAGCTCTCCCTCAGGAGAAAAACTTATATAGTCAAAATGGTAATGCTCGATCTATACAATATAATTATTATTACGAGTACATACCGTGTCCACAGGCACAGCTAGTGATGACGTCGATCGATATTTTTTTAACTTTGACCGTTAAGTGGCGTTGAGTTATTGCGTGGGTTTTCTCAAAAGTTCAGTACAGTACAGGGTTGAGGTTAGAATTGTACTTCATCCCCCAAACACAAGCAAAGGGTGCAAAACAAAACTACGAGTATATACCAGATGTAGACCGTCGTGCACTCTTTCCTCCTACGAGGACTTTTAAACGCAGCTTGTCCCTTGGGCCTGCTCAACGATTACGATTTTTGTTTAAAAATGCGGTATTATAGTGGTCGCATGATGAAGGAAAAAAGTAATTAAAAAAAACCATGTAAATATGTAAAGTTTTTCTAGTCGTGAACATGTTTTATAATATTTTAATTTTTTATTTACGTAGTTTCTTATGATGTTAGCCAAGGCATAGTTTTTCATATTTGAAATACAGAATTATATTCATTTTTATGTTATAATTGTTGTAACATTATATTTCTCACAAATTTAATTTTTATTGCGAATCTATGATTTATCGAAAACAAAACTTAAACAAGACATTTTTTTCACCTATCAATAATCCTATGTGTCAAATTATGGCGAAGAAAGAACGAACAAAATAAACAACCACGTATTATCCTTTCGGAAAATATTTTAATGCGATTTTTTAATTCTCATAAAAAAAACTTAGTATAATATTGAGGATTCAGATCAGTCGCACATATGCACCATTTGTTAAAATGTGTGTGTGAGCTTTGATTTTACGTAGTTACCTTCAATTTTTTAGACTATAATTTTTTGTGTTTATAATTTTTTCACCCCTTAAACATACTTGAAAGGGTTATATGGTTTAACCCTTATCCTCTTCTACATGTTCTGTTTTATTTTGTACAACATAGTGTATGTGTTTTTTTTTGGTTTTTTGTGAAAATAACTGAAAAAAAAAAATCTCGGTCTGTCTATCTGTGTCCACTCTAGAGCCCAGACGGCTGAATCGATGGAGATGAAAATTCATATTAAAGCTTTTTAGATTTATAGATACCTTGGAAGTTGGTTAACCTTATCTTTAATAACTTCTTAACATTTGCTGAGTTCCATCAAGCATTGAAAACTAAACACAAATACAACTGCTTATTTTATTTTGACATCTTCAAAGTTTCGTTCCATTAATTATCTACATACAAGTAACTGATTTTTATTTAATGGTATTGCTTAGTTATAGACTTAATTTAATCAAGGCAAAAAAAGATAAGTTTTAAATTACTTTTCTGATAATTCAGAAATTAATTTTTTTTTATTTCTGAATTGTCAGAAACGTAATTTAAAACTTTAATAAAGCAATAAGATTAAATAAAAAAAAATTAAAAGACTTAAAGATTAGTAATAATCAATATTAAGTAATTGATTGTAATTGACAACCCAGCAACTGAATGTTCTTGTACTTAGTTATACTCGGATACGAGCACATATACATTATGTATTACAATTATTATACATATAAAAGTTATTTTGTATTTAACTGTAAGTCCGATAGTATGTAAGCACAGTGTATTGAATAACCTTCTAATGCTCTAATGCTCTTAAATTAGAACAACTGTGCTGTATCTTGAAGATGTGGCAAACACTTAATAAAGCCTATTTGTTGATTGACATCGAATGAAAATCGTAAACATAGGAATGGTTAGCTCAGATTTCCTAAACTTTCATTGAAGAAGTACAAGTTTTGCTTGTCGTTATCGAAAAATTATAATTTGTTGCAATTAACAATATTGAATATATACTTGGACAATACAATACGATACAGAAGAAAACAGCCAAGCAATAGACAAACATTCAAAAACTTCATTTGTGTGTATATATGAGTACATACTTTTCTGTGAACCGACAAATGCATGGGCATTGTGAACAAATGAGTCAAATTAAATCTCCTGAATTATGACATTCGTAAGCAATTTGAGTACACGCAAGGAAGGGATGCTACCTTTGTACGACAAATAGTTATATGCCACAGTACGACATACAATAATTTTAAGAGAATCCTTCCCGTCTGTAATTGTACTTAGAATTAAACAAGAAGTTAACTTTTTTTGCTGCATCCACCATATCTGGGAGAATAAAACAACTGGAGATCATCGCCTGACGAGCACCCATCGATATAATGTTTACGTCGTTATTACAAACGTATTCGTCAAAGCTTCAGCCAGCACAAGATTCCCTTTCTGCGTAAAAAAAAAACGCTGCGTATGCTTTCTATTGTTTCACAGTATTTGTGTGGAAAATCATTTTAAGTGCAGCTGGCTTCTCTATACATCATCACTGCTATCCTTACGTGACTCGAAGTACCATGCCAAACTGCCAGCCAAACCATGTGCGCTTTCCTTGGCGCGAGCTAAGGAGCAGATGATGGGCTGCAATGGCAATGACGAGTAGTGTACTGACTCTTCTGGAGCGAGGTCTTGCCGCGCAAACCATCAAGAAGGAATAAAAGAATTGCCAAGGTGAGGCAATTTATTTATATCACGATAAGCGTAATGTGCGCAAAATCAATGGTCGTTGGGTCCGGGGTTTTCTTTCGCAATCGGTTGGCAAGGGTCGATCACAAAGATCGACGGGGACTCATCACAAAAATCTTTTCATCCTCTCAGTCTTAATATTAAGGACTTCGTTTGTATGTGTGCACGTGTGCGGGTATCTTTGTATCTACTGCATATACTTATGGTTTTCTTTTTGTTGGTCGGTGTCGATCGATCGATGCCTCAGCTCATTCCTCCATCATCGTGAGGCAATGATTGCCATTTATCTTGACCCTGTGTGAGCCCTAGATTTCTTGATATGTTTACCCAAACGAAGTCGAAATATCAGACGGCATTATTCATTCATTAGGGGAATTTCTTTGGATCTCGATTTTATTTATCATATCTTTTGGGTTAAGCGCGAGAGCTGCGTCATAGGTGGAAATTTGTGCAAAAAAACTATGCATCTGCCTATCGGTCGATTTGTTCCGTCAATCATCTACAACGTGCAATCTTTGTCCCTTTTTATTGGGCAGTTCTGTTATTTTAATTTAAAAGCCATTGTTTTTCGCATATCATGAGAAAAATGTCTCCAATCCGGACAGTAATAACAGGAACGACTCTGGAATGAAAGCGATGTAATATGTATAGATAGACGTAATATGTAGACAGATATGTACGTAAGAAACTGCTGTATATTGCCTTGCGCTCTCTTGCTTTCAGTACACAATATGATACTGTAAACAATCTTTACATTTGTTCCGGATATATCAACGTAACAGTCTTAACAAATAATGATTTTGTCTTTGCAGAACACTGGGACAGGGAAATGCGCAAATTTACCATAATTTCCCATATTCACCAAGAAAGGTAAATTTGGTGTGACGATTTTTTTTTGGATTTATATTACAAGTCCTTTTCACTTATTTTGATGCAGAATAGCAGACCGAATAGCAGACATAACCTGCATTTGATGGGCACAGAAATAGAAATAGGATTTAGCTTTCGTAATAAAATGAACAAAAATTGTTAACTTCCGTAACACTTTTCCCACCCTTTTTAAAAAATTAAACTCCCACAATTTTCCCTAAAAAAATTAAAATTAAAAAAATGGGGATGTGGGCACAACACGACTTTCTTTTACTGACGGGACGGTAAATTTTTTTTTTAATTTTTAATTTAGGTATTTTTAATTTTTTTAATGTAAAAAGCTTAAATATGCATTCTCATCTCCATTAGTTCAACCGTCTGGGCTGTATAGTGGACACAGACAGACAGACAGAGATTTTTTTCGCTTTTTCTGACGAATGGTAATGGGTCTGCAAAAATATCGAGTTCGAAAATTTTCATGATTACTATACTTCCATTTACTATGTAAAAGAAAGTAATAAAAACACTTTGTACTATTTTATTCTAACAAAAATAACATAAACAAAAATAATTAAACATCAAACAAAATGAAAATCTGAGTGTATTGTCCTTTATACATTTCAACACCGTTCATCCGATCGCGTTCAAACTTTGCTTAGGACTTTTATACCATAGCTGGTAGGGTTTCGTCATATTTTGGAATTGGTCAGACTCCTGGTCAAGGGATCACCCCACGTATTTTTTTTACATATCTCGTGTTTTTATACATTTTTCGGAAAATTATATATAAACATTTTATTTACGCTACGCTACGCTGTGTGTTTAAGAAAATTAAAAATTTTTATGGAAAAAAATAATTTTGCTGAAGGTGAAATCTTCACTTTATTGATCAACTGAAAACTAAAGCTAATACAAATTATGACAACATTTCCAGCGTTAGAGTAAGGCAGAGCCAAACAATACTTTGCCCCTTGAATTAAATTTGGAAATAGATCAGTCCCACAATTGTGTTCTAATTAAATAAGTTCTTAATTTTTCACTTTTTAAAATTAAATCCCCACAACATGGCAAAGTAGCAATTAAAATCAACTCTAGTGGTGAGGTTTCTAACTAAAAACAGAATCAAGCAATCAAGCATTCTCTTGTGGCAAACAAAACAACAACCGACTGAACCGCTTAAGGTTTTACCAATTTTGTTCGTTCAATAATAGGGACCTTACCAGAGAATTTTATTATTTAGCTCTTGTACCACTTTTCCAGGAGCAATGATATTCAAAAGGAACACCTGATCCCTCCCTTTTCACCTCTTGTTAATGAAGTCATATTTCAAATATAAACCATTATTATATTGGTGGCAGATTTGTTTTGGTTCAAGTGTCTTTCAGCTTGGACCATTATTTTTTATGCTTCGCGCCACAGCAGAAAAAGTGCAAATCACTAAACAAGGTGCTTTTAAGAAAGCATTTTTTTAAATTTCTTAAACTGTCAGTAAAAACGGGTAGTAGTTATGTAATTTCTTATCATTGTTCAGTGTGCAATTAATGCTTGGCTTATGCTAAACATAAGATGCCAGACGCAAAAGCAAACCAATTCGCTCTTCTTGTTATTCACAACAGCCCGACTTGATACGAATACCACTTTTGCAACCAACGGAACGAATATACTTGTATATATACCGCATTGAATATCGCCTGCGACAAATCATAATTAAACTAGAACCTTGACCTATAAACGTTGTGAAATTGTGACGGTTACGCATTGATGTCATACTAGGAAAAGCAGTTTAACAATACCACAAAAGTGCCGAAAAAAGCAAATCCGACGCCACCGAGTAATATTCCATAAATTTTCACAAAAATGACAGCCGCCGAAATAATGCTTGTACTTGGTCTGATGGTTTACCAGTACATCCGAATGTCCCTCTTAACAGTCGATTTCATCAGCTGTTCAGTAATAAGCCCCAAATTTGCAATACAATCAAATGCAGTGTACTATTTGCTGATACGCGGTCATCATCTGGATTGTCCTTTTCTGTAGCAATAAAATTCGGCGTGAAATGGGACAGATGTCGAATGCTGTACGTATCCACCTTTCGTTAATAAAAACTATTCTCAAAGAATATTTATGTGTCAAGATGGCACGTGCTATTAAGGGGATGATAATCGTCCCAAGACGAAGATGCTCAGTACTCAGTTCTGGTAACTGTAACCAGATGATAAAAATTGCAAATCCTTGTATTGTTTTTGACGGGTGTGTCGCAGCAGTTGTTGCCTCTTACAATTTCTTTACATCAACCCTTAAGGCAGAGGTGGTTAAAGCAAAATTCCTGTAATGTCGTCTTCAGTTTAATTCGAAAATGCGAAAGAAGAATTTGAAAAAAAACAACCTAAATAACGAATATAGAACAGGATATTATATCTTATGTGTACACTGAACAGTGCTTAAACAACATTCATTGTTAACCCTAATTCAAAACCCACGTCAAGTAAATCACCGAAATCACTCGGTGATTTAAATAACCATTACCTACTATTACTTTAGAGATTAGGATTTAAATTCAATTGTGAACTTCACCTGCCCTTTTATATTTCAGTCACCCACTTTCGTTCTCAAAAATTGTCATTCTAAGGGCATGCTTCCACGGCAGCACGAGGGGTAGCGAGGTGTATTGTTTTCAATACATCGTTGTAAATCAAACGCAATTAAAGTGGAACACTTCTTTTTATATCACAGCGTTTAAAGTGCACGGCACTACTCGTATATTTGCGATGCTGCTACCCACATTTCAAAAATCACATAACACCTGCCTTTTTCTGTAGCGCCTGCTTTCGAGTGAATATTTTCTGTTGGTACGTTTGCTATTGTCGTCGTTGAATTGATTTACATGTGATATCGTCCTCATAGAATGACAATAAAACAGAAACGAGACCTGCAATAAGGTACGTCTCCTAACCCGACGGCTAGCCAACAACCACCAAACTTCTGCTGCCAATCAACCACCAGTCATCTTGGCAGTTACATAAAAGAGATGAGTATGTTGCTGGTTTATGCTAGGCGCATGTTGAGAGCTGCACAGCGCAGTATAGCGTAGCCGAGGTTTTTGGGCATGCTGTACTAAATCACGCACATTCGCATATTGCGGCATTCAGTATAACATTGTCTGCTCTACGCTATGCTGTACTCAATATACGGTTGCACTGAATGTCATGTGTTTTACTTGCTGAAGCACCAAACAACACATTGGCCCAATTGTTTTGATTGTCCACAGAAATCTCGCATAGAGCATCTATTGACAACGTTATGCACACCACTGTTAGCTATCCCATCCCTTAACAATATCCTGGTACGTATGTTCGCAACATAGCGAACAGGCGCTAAAGCGAAGGACTTTTGTTTCAGTTTATCGTACACACCCGGCTCTTTGGATAATTTTTTTTTCAACGATTAAGAATTGTACTCTTTGGCACCGAATAAAGCCGTTTGATTAAGCTTTGTCAAAAAACACTTTGCCTTTGAATTCCAGTTCTATAGGAGTGAAAATCATAACTGCACCCTGCATAAATCTGCGGATCTTAAATGAATTTTGTTAACTTAAATTCATAATTTATTAAGGAGGACTTGAACGCACGCATATAGGGGTTAGACAAAAGGAAATAGAAATATACATATTATCATATTATCATCCCCCATTCCTTGCCTTTTACTGCTACCATGAGTTTCACTGTACATATTAGTAAACCAGTCCAGGTGGTATTCATCGTACTTTATAAACATTAGACAGCAGCGTTCGTATAACGATCATTTCATCCACTTCATCGTTTTCAATAGAACAAATTATTAGATATGAGGTGTAATTTGTATCGAACGTTACACTAGTAATTCTGTTCGAAAACCAGGACACGTGCCTCAAGCCACCATGCACACTAGTTCACAGACTGTTCGTTTGACGAGGTGTTCGTTTACCTAAGCGACCGCAACTACCACTACCGCTCTGGCTTGTGCCTTACCTAATGCATGTCGGTTACCACAATTTTGGTTAGACAGACCTAGTCTGGAACTAATCGATTTAATCATTGGTCAACTATTAGCAGAATAGGGGGGAAACGCAACAAATTCATTCAAAGATCACGTGCTGTATCTTTTTCTGACGGATGGAAGTGCGTTCAAACCTCCACGTGGTAACCGCCGGTAATTTTCCTCCAATAAAGGAAAATCTTCCTCTTCCCTCTTCCCTCCCTCGTCCTCTCTTCGAGAGCATCTTATCTGTGGGCGGACGTTATCTCTGGGCGGAACCAACTCCCGTAGTACCAACGCGACCTTGGTGAAATCTGACATCAAGGGACTCAGCTCGTTCGGAATGAGTGCCTTTGGCAAGGTACACTACAAACTTGGCAGCACATCGTCCGGAACTTCGAACCCAATCATTTGCCACTAGGATGAGACTGTAATCATAGGCCGCCCAGGATAGAAACTATTGCAGGCACGGTCCTGCAGTTGTACGGTAAGGCTGCTACATACGAAGACAGTGCCCGTTCTAGACATTCTAGGTACTAGCAGCCTTGCCCCTTTTATCTTCCGAGTTTAACCAAGTATCAAACCTATCGAAAAGTAAGATACAGCGGTCCCCTCAGTGTTTAAGTCCTGCACCATTCCAGATAAGATTTTATGCTGCAGATTGACCCCCACGGGTAAATAATTTGGTACAGTGAAGTACAAGGTTTACAAGGCCTAAAAATATGCACAAGCCTGGGTATCTTCTGACGGAGCCACTCGAAACCCCAACAACACGGCTGTTCTCAACGAAGAGAACAACTTGGTCAAGCGGTAGAACTTGCCCTAAATGCAGGGATAGTAAGTTATGTGTCTAAGATGCCAGATGTTATTCGCGAATGGTAAGAATTGAATCTTTTGTGAAGCATTAATTGGTGGCTTTTTTTCAGCTTTAGTCGCTCGAGGGGTTTGGCACTATGAATCACACGACAAACGGTAGATTAACTTGCAGTAACACCAGTGTCGAAACAGCTGAATTGGAGGTAGTCTGACAATTTTTCGTTTTTTCGTTGCTGCGGACCGTGGAAACATCTCCTTTTTAAATTTTCCGTACATTTATTGATCATTTAAAAAATTGCCAACAACGTGAACACTTCGATTGATCTTTTAAGCGATAGCAGGCATTCTGAATTTTCTTTCTTAAATTTTTGGTTCTCAATGTGCCTTTAATATGAAACAGAAACAGTGGTTTCTTTCACCATTTTTAAAAACGTTTATTTAACTTGACCCCTTTTTGTCTGTATTTTCGACCACATTGGGGTCCTTTTTAACCAATTTCCACACGACCTATCCCGGTTGTTGATCGAAATATGATGATTTTTTTAAAAGTTTCTTCACAAGGCATTATTGCGTTCTTAATTGTCTAGAAAAATGTTATGCCGGCTTATAAAGGGTGTTTTTTTAGGAGGTTTGTTTTTCCGATAGATGTCGTTTTATTTTATGACAGTTGTTTTGACAGCTCAAAGTGGCATTTCTACTCAGTATTGTTTGGCAAATCATTATGAATAGGTTAACTCCAGAACAACGTTTTCAAATCGTGGAAATTTATTTTCAAAATCAGTGTTCAATTAAAAATGTTTATAGAGCACTTCGTGAATTTTATGGTGCACATAATCGTCCGTCAGAGACCACCATAAAGAACGTAATTACCAAATTTCGGTCTACATTCACTCTTTTGGATGCCAAGCCACCGACAAGAATGAGAAGAGTTCGTACAGAAGAAAATATTGCTGTCGTTGAGGCCAGTGTCGAAGAAAACGACAATTTATCGATTCGTCGTCGTGCTCAGCAAATTGGACTTTGTCCATCGACTTTATGGAAAATTTTACGTAAAGATTTGGGTTTGGTGCCATACAAAATTCAATTGGTGCAAGAATTAAAGCCACACGACCATCGTTTGCGCCGTGAATTCAGTGATTGGTCGTTAAATCAATTGAACGAAGATCCATTTTTTTACCGTAAAATTCTCTTCAGTGATGAGGCGCATTTTTTGTTAAATGGATACGTCAACAAACAAAATTGTCGCATTTGGAGCAAAGATAATCCACACGCCGTTCAAGAATTACCAATGCATCCTGATAAATGTACTGTTTGGTGCGGTCTATGGGCTGGTGGGATCATCGGTCCATATTTCTTTAAAAATGAGAAAGGACGACGCGTTACCGTGAATGGAAATCGATACAGAACCATGTTAAATGAGTTTTTGTTGTCAAATCTTGAAGATATGGATATGGATGAAATGTGGTTTCAACAAGATGGTGCCACTTGCCATACAGCACGTGAAACAATCGACTTATTGAAAGAAACTTTCAACGACAACATTATTTCGAGAAATGGTCCGGTGAATTGGCCTCCGCGTTCGTGCGATTTGACGCCACTCGATTACTTTTTGTGGGGATACGTGAAGTCATTGGTTTATGTGGATAAACCTCAATCGATTGACGCTTTGGAAACCAATATTCAACGTGTCATTGCTGACATACGCCCTCAAATGCTTGAAAAAGTGCTGGAAAATTGGACCTCCAGAATGACATTTGTGAAAAATAGTCGTGGTAGCCATATGCCAGAAATTGTGTTTAAATGTTAAATGCCAAAAAATTATCTACCAAATAAAAAAAAATTTTGGTCATTTCATAATTTTATATGTGTTTTATTCAAAAAAAAAATCGGCAACCTCTTAAAAAAACACCCGTTATACATACGCACATATAGTCCGATGTTTCTAAACCATTTATCTAAATATACTCGTGTAGCTGTTGCTGGTGGCGCTTAGCTACCCGCACTGCCAATAGTATTGTTTCCTATATGTTGCCCCAAATGAAAGTAAGTCTTGTGGGACGCACACGTACACGTGAACACCCTGAATGGGGGGTTACAATAGCCTTTAACCTTCCACAATCTTCCAATAATATACATTGAAAATTTCATAAAAATATGAGTTTTCATAAATAATAACCGCACAATATTTCATTTTTATTTATATGGATGTTGTTCTGTAACGCGGTGCGCTGAAATTCTTATTTCGACTGTCAGAAGAGGGTTATCGCTAAAGCAGGAGTGTATCTGTACGTAAACGGATATTACATAATAATGTACATAGAAATACAATAAATCCAATTTTATGTGCACTAGACTTTCTTCATCTAATCTACTCGGTAGTGTGCGCTTTAGCACTTCTGGCTCTTGGGTCACTCGATTCACTCAATGCGGTTTCCGCATTTTGTCACAGACTTTACAATCTTAAAATATAAAATCAATACATAAAAACCTTTATTAATACAGTTTTTTAAAAGTTACCCGACTGCGGCAAAGTCAAAAAGGAAGGGTAATGTTTTTATCAGTCTATGTATGTTTGATATATGCATGCTCCACGGTAGCGCCTAAACTACTCATTCGATTTTATTGTATAAGGTGTCAATTGATTCGGTATTATGGTTCGGGTAAAGTAGTCTACATTTTATACGAACAAAATCAATATAACGGAAGTTACATCCAAATATGTTATGGTTTTATCAGTCTATGTATGTTCCACCGTAGCGCTAAACTACTAATCCAATTTTGATGAATAAGCTGTCAATTGACTCGTTATTATGGTCCGGGTGACATAGGATACATTTTATACGATCAATATGACCGCTGGTTACACCCAAAAAAATGTGTGTTATAATTTAAAAAAGCAAACATATTCCGTATTATTTAACCTTTTTTTTTATTAAAACCATTTATATTTTACTGGCTCGATATGTTGTCAAAGAAAACTAACAATATTTTACAAAACACAAAGTCCAAAGATCCTCGCCCGTTAGTTCACGCCTAGAGTGACCAGTTTCTATGTCGGACGCAACAAAGCATTGACTGAAAAGTTATGTTATGTGTTGACGGTCCCACCCAAACGTCAACATTCCAACATTCAGTTTGATTTTTTCAGTGCACAGTTCCATTAGTGTGTAAAATATTGGATGTTGGATTTTAATAAATACTAACATGACTCCAAAGAGTCCGTATATCTACGATAAAATGTTGTTGTTCTTTCGAAAGTAAAAAAAAACTCCTTTTTGGCGCGAACTCTATTGCTTCGTTTCCTTTGCGTTGCTTTCGCTTTGTACGCACTTCAGCACTTGTGGGAATTCTCGTGTGTATATTGATATTGACGCATGGATATATATGTTTTGTCTATACACACACGAACATACTGTAGGAATCGTCAGACGTAAGTGAAACGAAAATTTCGGTTCTCATTTTTTGTTTTTGTGACTGGACTTACTTTGATGGAGAGGGACGTGTATTTACATATACGTTTGTCCACAATCCTCTTCCTCATCCATACTGATACTCTTTGCTATTAGCGCGTAAAAAATTAAACTTGACCGACGGGAGATTTTAAGTTAATGCAGCTTTTTTCATTATCGGCAATCAAATCATGTTTGTTTCCACTCTGGTCACGTAGTGCTTGCTTCATCTTACGTTGAACGCACTGGGACATACCTACATAGTATAGAATTTAGAAATATAAATAGAGTCATGATAACGAATAGCCCTGCAACCTGACTTGGCGTAATCCACTCTTGACAAAATCATAAGGTTCCTTTTGTATTTTGACCCTTGTAACTCCGATCCTAGGAAGTATTGGAAATCATAGCGGTTCTCTGCTCTGATCTTCATATTATATAGCTACTACATGTGCTCTAAATAAGTTTTCCGTAACCGTTGTGCCTCTGAAGACCTGTGTGCCAACCCATACAAAGGGCGATGCTCGGTGTGCAGCAGTGAGTGAAAACCAAATCACAAAAAATATTTCAGAGAACAACAACAAAAATAATATATTGTCCCTCGCTATACAGGGTGTCCCCTAATTCTTCAAGGATAATTTGTGAAATGATTCTTGGAAAAGAATCGTTCTACAGTAAGGGTCTATCTCCAATGTTGACATGATTTATCGGAGATTTAAGAAAATGCTTACTTTGGTGTACCCTGACCGATGTTAATGAAAATTGCTCTGTTAGTACTAATGCTAGAAACTTCGTATAGCATGCATACAAAACCGAGGAGGACACTTTGAGCACCTGTTATAACTGTTGTTGTACACACATAAAACAAAAATTATCTAAAACTATACAAATTCATTTTTATTCATAGCCTTTGGAGCTTAAAGCAAAAACCCTTTATAGTAATCATGAACATTTTCGAAATCGGGATTTTTGCAAATTTACCCATTACCGTGTCTCCTGAGTCAGAAAAGGCGAAAATAAAAAAATGTCTGTCTGTGTCCATTCTACAGCCCAGACGGCTGAACTTATCGGAATGAAAATTCATATTTAAGCTCTTTACATAAATTATGAGGGGCCAGATGATTTTGACGGAAATCTGACAGCCGGAAGTGACAGTTTGCTTAGGCAGTTTGTCGAGCTTTTGCAAATAACTCAAAAAGTAGGAGGAATATGTAAAGTGCAAAAAATTAAAAAAAATTTAAAAGAAAATTTGAAAAAAAAATTCAACATACATAAAGATTCCGGCCCCTTGAGTAAAAGAAAGTCGTGTTGTGCCCACACAGCTTTTCCACAAAGTGATTTTTATTTTTATTATTGTAACGTCCATAAGAAACAAAAAGTAAAACCCTACATTTATTACGCATTTTCTGGAGAAAAGTGACCTCACAATTAAAAAAAATTAGCTTGGGCAAGAAAACCGAAACAGGCATTAAGGTTGGATATCTGAAGACGCAAACAAGATATCAGCTTTATTTAAACACAGTTAAAAAGGTTAGTATTTCTGCTAAAAATTAAGTCCTAAACGAAATTTCTACCATTAGTACTAACAGAGCAATTTGCGTTAACATGGGTCAGGGTACACCAAAGTAAACTTTTTCGTCAACCACCGATTAATGATGTAAACATTGGAGATAGACCCTTACTATAGAACGATTTTTTTCTTAGAATATACCCAAGAATCATTTCCCAAATTATCCTTGACGAATTAGAGGACACCCTGTATAAATTATTTATGTTCTAGAATACAGATTATACAATTATATAAACTTTTTAATTATATAAGGCCAAATTTAAGAAGATTTTAAATACCTTGTGTGTCGTGTGTGAGAAAAGTTTGCGGAACCCATATCTAAATCACCTGATTTGGCCAAGGAACACAAAATTCAAAATTCCTTTGGTATTCGATTACAATGTAGATGTGTTGGTAGGCATGCCATAGTATATAACACAGCTGAAATGTGCCTTCTTTGAAAAGAGATGGAACATAGGCAAAGACCTTGTAGGTTGTAGCACTCTCAATTCTTGAGTCTCGAGAAAGAGTAGCAATTTACATATCAGAACAGAATACTACAAACAGGAGATGAATGGGAAGAGACTCAGCTTCTAAGAATGGGTTTCAAAAATAATTTTGTTTGTCTTCTTTCGCCTTATTTCGTCGTTTGTTTGTAGGTAGGAAACCAAGTGATGAGGTTGGTCGCCGCTGGTGTAAATAGAATTTTGTGGTCTTTGAGTTATTTCTAAAGAATAAACAAGAAACGAAATCCTACCATTACCAACGATCGATCATATTGTCGAGCAAAACAAAACAGAAAACATTATGAATAATATGAATTGAAATTGGCATAAACATGATATGTATATCGAAGAGTATTGTATGTACTTTGATAATAGACGCACATTTAAAACGTTTATGATAAATGTTAAACGCATATAGTATATTCATTCCTGAGAATTTGAATTTGCACCACAACAATGTGTGCCAGTTCGATAACTTTAGACTTAAATAGCGGCGATGACGAAGTTTAACAAATCAATAGTCTTACAGGTAATTCACGCTGTAAAGGCACGCTTGCAGACGTCGTCAAACTGATATGATGATATCTACGAGAATATTTACATTGTAGGTATGTATAGAACAAGTCTTTGACCAGCTCTTGTAAGTTTAATAACAATATCTAGGAATGCATACGCTTTTACATAAATACCCAAAGATTTGTGATGTTGTTTATTTTGTTGGCAAAGAAATTTGGTATACGGAACCATAACCATATGAATAAAATGTAGTTGCCGCCCATGGCGCATTTACCAACCGCCAACCGTTAAAAAAGCCAGACTAGAAAGTCTAGAGACTAAAATTGTTCTTGGTGTGCGACTATGGCATAAAACTCAATCGGTGATATGTTGATTGAGTTTTTTTCCATGCTGTACGGTGCATAAAAGTTTTCTTTGGTGTGGGGCTTCTCCAACGTCCATTGTTTTTTATACGGCTTCGTCAATCTTCACTTCATTCCGCTCGCAATCACTTGCCGCTTCTTAATACGTATCCTCCCGTACCACTTCTCACGTACTTTTCACTTTAATGGCATCAGTTTTGATTTGATTCATATTTATAAATTTGTATTTTTGCATATGTAAACGTACTCTTTTCTTCAAGTGTGTATATTATTATTTTTGTTTTATTTGGTCGCCTGGTATATGTTTATCTAATGTATGTACATATATAAAAGGAATATTCTGAAATTTGCTTCGTGATATCTTAGACATTATATATACCCATGTGCGTATACCTACATTACGATATAATTTCGAGCGAATCTCAGGTTTATGCAAGCTTTTTTGATGTCTATTACACAAAAGTAAAACCCGGCAAACATTATCGGCCTTGAGGTTGTAACATGGTAGTTTTTACTTATACACATTTGTTAAAATGGTGGATACATCCATCCCCCTTCTCAAAATCTCCGTTTTGAAAACATTATGTGATTCTTATTAAAAACTCTGCTAGGAATATGTGGTATACCGTACCTGAATATTTTAATCTCACTGAGTTACTGAGGAATATAGATTCATCTTAATTACTCTATGCCCTAAGCGCAACTAGTAACTAAGGCTAATCTTCTTACAATATGTTTTTCTTTCTATGGTTTCACTCATTGTTTTTTTATGCAGAATAAAAAGGATGTATCTATTTGAAATGAAAAAGCGTGCAGAAAGGATAAACAAAATCTATTTGTATTTGTCCTTCACAGGCTACACTTGTATCTTCACTCTCTTCCGTTTTCCTATGTATAGGATCAATTTAAAATCGTGAAGCACACAGTAAAAAGGAATAAAAAAGAGTCAACCGCACAATCATATGTTTTTCTTGTTCGCCGTGCAAATTTCAGCCTTTGCCACAGAGTGTATGATGAACTAAGAGAGCGTCTAGTTCTTTGCATTGGAAGAAATCTGTCAGCGCTTGACTTTTGATCATGTATTTTCTGTATTCTGCTGCTGTCAGCGGTATGCCGCTTCGCTTCCCGCTTTCCGGTTGCCACTTTCATTGTAAAAAATCTGTTCTTCTGTTTCTGTTTTGTATTCTGTCCTCTGAGAGTAGCGAGAGTTTTTGAGTGGAAATGATATAGTGAGGAAAAAGAGAAAAATTTATAAGCAGTGTTAGAATTATTGGAATTTTTTTAAAATTAAAAGTGAAATTTTTCTTATTTGCAAATGATATTTGTTAAAATTTTTGCTTACTTTATTAATTTAATATCTATTTTATTTTGTACTAGCTGCTTTGGTCGCTTTGTTACCCACCCCTCGACACAAGTCTCAGATAACTTTTAATAATACATATTGCCAACGAACACACTGAAAAATAGATAATGAACATTTGTCGCGTCTGTCTGAACTACGTAACAATATGGTTATTTTGTTAATCTGTAACGGTTCACTCAACTAAGCTAAGAAACTGGTCAATATTGTCTTTCTTAGCAGGTTTTAGTTCAAATATTATATTGTTTATACTAACAAACTTAACAAACTCACGCTCTCTCTTTAGGTATAATTGTAGTATAGATATTTTAAAGAAGTTTTATTTATAAGAGAACGATAGCTATAAATGATTTTGTGCAAGAGTCGACCCTTTAACCCTAAAAAGCTGATAATTTTTGTCCGAAAAAGTTTGTATACAAATTTTGGCATATTAATACTGCTTCTACTCTGAAATTGGTAACAATTATTTTTAACTTCCCCTATGTTATTAGGTGAGAAGAAATTTAAAAAAATGAGAAGTAAGAGTATGAGTCAAAAGTTAAGAGAAAAAAAAACTCAATTCTCCATGCATGCTTTTCCATTTCTTTAGATCGTTAATTTTACTTCAAACAGTAATTGAAAGGGTGCATCCTGCCGTTTTCTTGCATTTCCCCTTATGTTTGCTAAATAATATACAATATTAATTGTTCGCTCGTAGTGATATTTTCGACTCTCTATTTTGCTCTCTCAGTATCATGCTCCTAGTTCCTAGTTCTAGTGTATTAATGATTGATATATACTCCACGTTTCCATAATGGTAATAACTCAGGACTAACTTATGTTTATTTACATGAAAACTCTACTTAGATTTGAGTTTCGTTAAGCCCAAATAAGCTCCACGCTGTTGAATTGAGGTTGTCGGATATTTTATTGAGTACTGCGCAAGAAAATGTTACACTAAGTTACTTTTTTTGTCGTTCACTGAGGACTAAGGTGTTGCAGGTTGTTATGACAACTTGGTTTTTACCACATAAGTTGTCGTCAACAAAAACATTTTTTAACAACAGTCGCGAGTGTTGTTAGTTGATATCATTTGATTATTAGTTGTTTTGTTGTGACCGACAGTGAACAACATGATTTTATTTTGTGTCAATACTATGTCGATTTGACTTTTCGACATAACACCACACCGAGATCGTTTTCTTCCAGTTAACACAACCATTGTGATGTTGGTAGAAACTACAACAAATCTATCAAATGAACTCTTGAACCACTTGTTCATTTTGACTCTCATGGAAACGTGGGAATACATCAAATACAAATTCTATACATAAATATTTTCTCTGTGTGTAACCAAACTACTCAATTCTCTCACAAGAGGGTCACCTATAAAAGCTGTGTTCTTCCTTCACAGAGCAGTCATTTAGTCAACGTTCTTCTTCTTCGTGCGGCTTGCTTTTCTCCCGTGCGGTAGTTTTGTTTGTTTCATAGTTGAAAACAATTTTACAAAGAAAAATAGAATTTCGAACCAGACGCACACATTTTAATCGGTTATGAGAAAAAAACGAAGACTAAATTACTCAGAATGATACAAGGAACATAACAATAAATGAATCAAAATATAAAAATAGTGATTGCAATATAATTTTTAAGTGATGCGATATTGACTTGTGTTTAATGAAATTAAAATACTTGTGCTATGAACTGCTGACACAACGCCGCTGTTACAAGGATTACCACCCAATGTTTCTGCGAAATCTAATATTGGACTAAAAAGTTGTTGCGCAAAATTTAATTTTGCTGTGAAATAATTGTGAATCGCTTAGATTTGTCTCCATTCATACAAAATGTTGTGGGAAAGCATCACCGAAGAATCCTGTGACGTAATGATGGATTGCACAAGGTATTTACCTTCCACAAATCTGTTGTTCCAGAAATTTCATTTTAAACGAGGATTACCAAAAATAAGGGTACTCTAGGTGCCTGCAAGCGTTATTACTGTGGATTATATAACTGCTCTGCAAAAATGTACCGAACTCTATCAATATCTCTACACACAACATTTGAATTTAACTTAAAATATAAAAAATTAAAAAAAACACAGTTCTGTCTGGAGGTCTGGACCATTTTCTATTTATGTTAAATTCGAAAAGACTAAAAGTGCCATCTTTGCGACATACAATATGTTATATATATGAACTCTATGTCACATAAATATCTCTTGTTCTCTGTTCTATTCTTGTATCCGAACCACATTGATTAATTCCACTCAGTTTGGAAGAGATATCTCGAAATCATAAAGTTTTATTGCATTTGAGCGCCGGCGCTGGTATTTCGTTGCAAGCATGTAGGAGGTTGATGTACAAACGCTTTTGGCTGGTCACTTAGATGAACGAAATTCCATTTATTTGCTTGCACTGGGTTTTTTTTGTTTTGTATTTTCTAGGGTTATACCGTGTTAATTGATAAAAGTTAAAAGCTATCACGTTAATTCTCTAATAGGATACATATGTGTGCAAAGATTGAACCAGGTTAATTTTGACAATTAGAGCCGCCTTTTCACTTCAAAATTTTTACAAAAACTGTTGTCAAAGTTTGAAGAAAATCGGGTTAATTTTTAAAAAATTATATGGGCACACCTCGGACCTCAGGACCGATCAATCCAAAACTGTTAAAAAAGTTTTGTCCATCGGAGATACACATTTGTTTAAAATTTGAAGAAAATCTGACTTTTTTAAAAAGAATTTATGGGCACACCTCGGGCCTCAGGTCCCGCCCGATCACTCAAAAAAAAATTTACAAAATATACATACATATATTTTAAAATATTTATATGGGCACCCTTGGCCCTCATCGCAGATACGCATGTGTATAAAATTTGAAAAAATCCGGTTAAATTTTTAAAAAACTTATATGGGCACCCCTCGGCCCTGGTACCCAACGGGCCCCAAATTTCAGTGACAGTGTTGTCACCGAAATACACATGTGTGCAAAAATCGGGCTTTAGGAAGTGGGTAAAAAATTGATCACAAGATCTGATCAGCCAGCCATGGGCGGCACGCGAAGTTAATATAAAGAGTTTAAAAATTGTGAAAGTTCCGTCTTCTATTCTATCGTATTCTATCGAGTGTCTGTTCTCTGTTGCGTTGTTTTGATCTTGAAAAGCATAAAGCCCATTTCTGTTAATGAAATTAGAAGTAAAGATAAAAGACATAAAATTGGTTTTTTTTGTGCGCTTCTGAGCTATTCGTGCCTCCTCGGCTCCATCGTCATTCGAAATGAAATCGAATGCGATTTTACTTTCCTACCATCGCCTTAGCGATCGTCGCTGCTTGTCGTGTGTACTTTGATTTCATTCATTAATTCTTAAGTTATGTGTGGATTGTGAATGGATGGAGCTTCCTTCTCACTTTTTGTACTTACTTGCCTTGTTGTACTAATTCTTTCTGGGGGAATTTATCTGAATTTTTTTCCAGTTTAGTTACTGCAGGCTTGATCAACATCTGATCTAAGGCAACAACAAAATTAAAAATAAATTAATTAACTATGTACGCATACCTATGTATGTGTATTTTTTTTTGTTTCTCGTTATTACCACAGTTCGGTGTACGGTGTAGTCTCTACTTACCTTTGTATATTTGAATCATCCCTTTTCAATTATGTATGTCTATTATACAATTCTATTTTCAAATAAATTCCAACTTGTAATAAGGAGTAGAAAAAAAAGAAAAAATAAACATCTGCAATCAAGAATTTGTACACTCTTCCTTCGAACACACGCACATGGTGCAGTCCCTTTCAGGGGACACACTAATACCAGTTTATTTTCTTCCCTTTTTTGACACACAAAAAGCGAGAGACAGCAGCAGCAGCTCGTGCGCTAAATTTAACATTTGTTCCATAGTAACCCTCGTATTTTATAAAATTTTCATTGAACTCGCTGGTATATTTCATCGCATTACAAAACACACACATTACTTTTACTTCCCCGAATGTACTCATGCGTTTAGAACGCAGGATGCAGGAGGCCTGTACCTCCCATGAGTCGACTAGGTTCGTTGTTCCACCACCACCACCACTACCACCGCCAGCAGCGGCAGTGCAGTGTAGGTTTTCCATTTTTATTTTTATGAACGCAATCGTGCTTTGCTGTACTCTTGTATGCAACTGTCGTTTAATGTACAGTTGTGGTTTTATCACAGCTAGGAAGAGCCTCTTACTTCTGCCTGCTGGGTTTAATGAACTTGCATCGCCCCTTCATGGTTGTTTGTAGCTGGCTGTGCTTGTCTTCGTTCGATGGTTGTATTAAAGTGATGAGGGTCACGGTTTAGTTCAATTTTATATCTTCTCTACGCAGGACATTCGAAAATGAAAAACTATTTGATCATTTTGGATGCAAAGTCTAATATGCATCAAATTTACATGTAAATCATTGAATTTTCTATAAATAAAGACAAACAATTGCTAATTAGATGACTTTTGTACCTTTCGTTGCAGTCTAACAATGAGTCGGAGTGGGTGTGGACTGCGAAATTCTCATCGCGTCAACATAGAGTGTTCACCGTCGAAGCTTAACAGTATGACTGTGGATGAATTGTCCTTTTACGATGAGGCCGATCAAGAGCAACGTGCGTTCACAGCCAGCCCAGAAATGATGGGCCTTCTGTTGCCCGAAGGCTCACCACAGCGATTCCAAATTTCCAGAAGTCAGGGAGCCACAGCGAAGTACCATCAGCAACCTAAATCTTCACTTAAAAGTAAATTACATTCAATAGAAGGTTACTTAGATGATGGTAATTCCGTTGACTCTGCATATGAGGCTTCATTAGGTGCCAGTTGCACGCTCGACGACAAACAAGTTTTCAGTGCAAAGAGCAGTACAGCGCCATCTAAAAGCCTTAGAATTTTTCATAGTTTAAGCTCTGAATCAATGGAATCTTCAATAGATGATGAATACATGGAACTCTTGGAAATGGAATCGCTCGACGAGCAGCAGCATTTACTCTCCGAAGATATGTATTTGCCGAGTGATCTAAATTCACTGATTAGTGCTCAAATTAAGTCCGAAAAGACGACGATGTCGACGATGATAACGACACCAAAAACAACAACGATCGCAACACCTGAAATGAAAAAACCTTCGGTTCGCCGGTGCTTGAGTTTGGTTGAAGGCAATCAACAAATTTACGGGCGTCATGTCCTCAAAGGACCAAACACACCAGAGATTCTTAGAGCAACTGTACCAGAAACAAGCACTACCCCCTATTTATCAAAGTTCTCAGCATCGCCATCGTCATCGTATAACCGTAGTTGCTGTTTCAAGCGCCCCGATCCGCCATCCACTGCCACAAGTCCAATACAACGTAAAAGATTTTGCTCTATTGATGAGAAGGAAAACAATAGCATTTACACGACAAAGACACTTCCTTCGGCATCTCCCAATCGTCCAGCGCTTAGGCATTGTGTGTCAATGAACGATGCGCAGATTATGACTGCGCTAGCTCGTTCCGACAACAAAGGGGAGCCGGACCTTATCGGAGATTTCAGTAAACCATTCTGCCTGCCTCTCGTAAACGGCCGCCACCGCGACCTCAAATCGATTTCATCCGAAACTGTAGCCAGTCTTATCAATGGTCAGTTCGAGGATTCTGTGGCGTCGTACAAAATCATCGATTGCCGCTACCCATACGAGTTTGAAGGTGGGCATATCCGTGGCGCCAAGAATCTCTATACCCAGGAGCAAATTGTCGAAGAATTTTTAAACCACAAGACTGAACCCAGCTCCGATGAAGCTGATGCACCAAAAAGAAATATACTGGTGTTCCATTGCGAATTCTCATCGGAGCGTGGCCCCAAACTGTAAGTGCTCTTAAATCCAATGCCTAGCCATAAATTATTTGAACTTAGAAAGAAATCTGCCTGCGATCTCTTCTTAACAAATTACCTTTGTTGCCTTAAATGTAATTACTTATCCTCCATCCCTCTATTCGCAGATCACGTTTCTTGCGTAATAATGATCGTGAACGCAACACTAATTCATATCCTGCTCTTGAATACCCTGAGATATACCTCCTGCACAATGGCTACAAGGAGTTCTTTGAAACACACGCTGAACTATGTGATCCCGTTGCTTATCGGCCCATGTTGGAACCATCGTACAGTGAGGCGTACAAACATTTCCGTGCAAAGTCAAAGAGTTGGAACGGTGATGTCAAGGGTTTAGGTGGTGCGACAAGTCGCCTTAAGAAATCACGTTCCCGTTTAGTATTGTAAGAGAGGAGTCGCGGTAGGAGTGTATATATATTTTAATTTTTAACCGGTTTTGTTTTTGTTTTTTTATTATTATTATTAATTTTATTTAATTGATACTATATATATACACCAAGCAACCTTTATCTGATTGTATTTATGTTCTGTTCCATGTATCCATCCCCTGCTTACTACCCGAAAACACCCTTCCGACACTTCCGGCAAAAAACATCCAACTTTTATTTTATGTACAAATTGTTTATTTTTTATTAACTTTTATATTTGTTGAATCTTACAGTCCCCCAGCGTTATTTTGAAAAAACGAAACACTCACTCCGACTTAATCTAAATTTTACTGAAGTAATTAATTAAATTATATTATATATTTTTTAGTTTGTATAGAGTAAAGATAAATACAGAAAATTGTGCATTATTATGTAATTTAAAGAAACATAAAAAACATAAACAAGAAAATTAAATTTTTAACTTAGGAAAAAATAATCCCATTTCATAAATTTCGGCGTGTGGTAGAAATTCAGAAAGAAAAAAAAAAAACAAATAAATGAATAACCCAAGAAATGTCACTACAAAATCATAATAACCTTAACATTTTACAACAAAGAACAAAGAAAAAGGAAAAAACCAACCACATAACTAAAATTAAATTATTACGCTTATTTTATGTTGTTCTTTTTTTAAAGCAAAGCTTTTTGTGTAAATGCAATAAACGAACTAAAAAAAAGTACACACCAATATTTTTAATTAACAAAGGAAAAATAATTTTAAATAAATGTTTTCCTTGATTTTGTAACTTTTTCTGCTCTCATTAAATTAACAAAGAATTATCCCCATTGTGCGTGCGTTCGAACTTAATACGTAAATTTTTTGTTATTTTACAAAGAAAACATTGCGTGTGCATGAATAACAGACTAGATTCTATCTCCCAACATCCATTCACTTATCATAAAATGGGAATTGTTGGTAGATACATTTATTTAAGGAAAACAACCGGGTTCTAGGCATTTACAATTATTATACCTGTATTATTTTCCGATTAAATTGTTTATTTTGATTTACAAATTGTAATTTAATTTTTATTTTAATCTGTACTCGCACAAAAATCAAATGCGGTGCACCATTTGTTATTCTGTGATTGTTAGTTTTTATTTCTATATTTTATTTCAGTTCTGTTAGATTAATTTAATAAAATAAAAATTGCACATCAAATGAATTTTCTATCGCATCGCCTAAGTGAATGTCGGCGCTATTTTTTTTATTCTCTTGTGGAAATATATGTATATTAAATAGCTTGAAATAGGAAATAGGATTTTTTATGTAAATATGTTTTTATAACTTTTGTTCATGTATTTAATGTACATAATGCAATTTGCGCCGAGATGGTTATGTCAAAATACACAATAGGATATTCACGCGACAATGAAAAATTGTAAAATTTGAAAATTGTAATTTTAAATCCTGATTCTAACTAACGTACCACAGAGGAGGTAGAAATGTCCTTAAGTAAGGCTGAAGAAGCTATTTATTACTGATTCTGTGTGTATGTCAGTTATGAACACCAAATTAGTAAGTCGTACCTCATGTATAAGACTTTTTTCTGACATTTCCAGTTAAGGTGAGTCATATAATTATGAATCGAATCATAGCTAAGACATCCCTCTTAAAAATTCTTAACAAAATTTATCTTAAAGTCAGAAGCAGGTTATTATTTACCTTATATTCGTGAGCGACCTGTAAAAAGCTCTATTTGTGCAATTTAGCTAAAGATTAAATTGTAAATAATACAATTCAAACCTGGTATTATTTTTCTAATAATTAAAAGATTTTAGCAACATTAAATATTTTGTTTGATTTTTCTTCTGTTCGCTCTGTTATTTAACAGTTGATTCTCTGTTTGTTATTTTGCAAGATTGCAATAAGTAAACGCAAATGGTTAGCATGAATTTGTTTAGTGGTCAGCCGTAAGCAGAATATGATGAATAACACGTAAAATCCATCAGAATTGCACGAGGCCGTAACTATCTCTGATGGATGGTAGTGCGATAATACCTCCACGTGGTGGCCACTGGTAATTTTCCTCCAATAAATAAAAAGCTGAATGATCGGGCGTCAGGCTAATAAACTCGCCGGTGTAAAAACTCTTAATACGGAACCCCAAATCAGCCGCGGAAACACTGATCTACGACGACGACCACTAATGATAATGGACAACGAATCATTAAGATGGCAGCAAGCTATAATTCGGTACATTGGAGTACAAGGCGTAAAAATATCATTCGCAACATAAAAACATGATGATGGTACGAACGTACAGAAGTGCCAAAGTCGACTCGGACCACTATCTTGTTTGTATGGTGCTCCGAGCGCGGATTGCATTATCACGAATATATGAAAATACAGTTGACACAGTTGAAAGAAAGCAGCCTGGGTTGCCAAACTGGATGACTGTATGGGCGGCTTGAAATCGTAACTTGTGGGATGAATTTGTTCGCAATGTATTTGTTGATGCCGTATTTGATTCAACGCGTTATACCATTAGTAAAAGCAGAATGATTTCGCAATGAAAGCCTTTAATTTTTTTAAATTAAAAGCAACCCCAAACGTCACAACCACATACGGCGTAAAAAACTTTATTACGGAACCCCAAATTGGCCTCGGATACACTGATGAACGACGACGACCACGGCAACGAAAACGGCTAAACGATTTAAGAATTTTTTCATGGAACGTATGCTCACTGTATAGAGCTCATGCTACAAAGCAGCTAGCCGATACCCTGTCCAAATATAATGCTGGTATAACAGCAATCCAGGAGATGCGGTGGACGGGGGAAAATCAGAGTATGACATTACATTATTACAGCTGTCTTGCAAGACATCATGTGCTCGGGATGGGGTTTCTAATCAGCAAAGAATGAAACTCACCGTTATCGGCTTTAAAGCAGTAAATGAACGGCTATGCACAGTTCGCGTCCGGGCAGATTTAAAAACATAAGCCACATAAACTTTCACGCACCTACAGAGGATTCCCCAGATGAAAAAGAAGAATTCTTTGAATTAGTCAAACGGGAACTCCATGCCTGTCCTCAGTATGACGTAAAAATCATTCTGGCGGATGTGAATAGGCAGTACATAATAGGCAACAATAATTTGGTCGTTGCGAGTACTAGGTTTGCGTGTTAAAGTATCCACAAAGCCACCTGGTAGACCACGTGTTGATAGACCTTTGCCACAATCCAAACCTGATGGCGGTACGAACATACCGCGGTGTCAACGACGACTCGGGCCACTTGTTGTTGGTATGGTGCTCCGAGCGCGGATTGCATAATCCAGAAAGACTGCAGCCGAGAATCAGATTCGATTCAACATGGCTGCCCTTCCCATCGAAGAGACCAGAAACAACTAAGGTCCAGCGATAGGACTCGCCCTAAATGCATGGAGAGTAAGTCCTGGGGCTGAGATGCTGGGCGTAGAAGAGAAATGTACACGCCTTAGGAATATTGTCATTAGTACTGCTGACTCCATCTTAGGCGCAGTAGTCGTAGAGATCGGAACGACTGGTTCGATGCCGAATGCAAGCTAGCGACTGAACGCAAGAATGTTGCGTACCGAGCAATGCAACAATCTCAGAACGCGAGCACGCGAAGATGAAAATAAAGAGCTCAGAAGATATGAAAAAACAGTTCACTGGCGAAAGAAAGCAGCCTGGGAGAAGAATCTCGTCCGTGAACTAGAACAGAACTAGAGAGTAAGGACCGCACCAGTTGCGGAAGTTGTATCAAAGAGTCCGCGGTATGACGCATTATACACCGGGTTGCACATACTACAAGGACAAAGAGGGTAATTTGATCGCCGATCTCAAAGGCATCTTAGAGCACTTTCATGAGTTGCTAAATGGCTAGCTAACTGAGTTATTGGAGCCTCCACCAATGATCGCAGACCACTCTATGCTACCGTCACCAAGCATAGACGAAGTTAGCAGAGCGACAAATCGGCTCAAAAATAATAAAGCTCCGGGATCAGATGGTATTCCAGCGGAGCTGTTGAAAACAGGAGGCTCGCAATACACCAACCAATTCATGAACTAATAGTGCAAGTATGGGAGGACGAAGCGATGCCAGAAGACTGGCGAAGAGGTATCCTGTGTCCCATACATAAGAAAGGAGATATCAGAACATGCAGCAATTATCGTGGTATAACAAGACAGGATAGCCCATGCGCTAAAGTCATCATTAGTCCATACCATTGTGGCTTCATTCCAGGCAAATCAACAACTGATCAGATTTACACCCATAGGCAGGTGATGGAAAAATGTCTAGACTTTCAAAGCTCATTACACCATCTTTTTATAGACTTGTTTCTAGCCGCCTAAGATAGCATAGCCAGAGTAGAACTTTATAAAGCCATGAGAGAATTCGGCATCCCAAATAAACTGAAACGACTATGTATGTTGACCATGACCATGAATGTTATAAGCCAAGTAAAAATATCCGGATCATTATCAAGCCCATTCAACAACTATAACGGGCTCCGACAAGGGGATGGACTGGCATGCCTCCTATTCAACGTAACGGCGGGAGGAACAATCCTCTATAAGTTCATTCAGATAGTGGCTTACGCAGACGACATTGACATTGTTGGTAGAAACCAAAGAGCTGTACAGAAAGCTTTCGTCCAGATCGACCAGGCGGCACGAAATCCGGGTGCTGCACATAAATGAGAGCAAAACGAAGAAGATCCAACATTCGTCTCTCAATTTAAATCGGGTCAACTGTAGCAGCCGATAAAAGCATGGAGCCAGAGACAGGTGCACGATTGCTCAAAGCCAACAAAGCCTACTTTATTCTGTCAAGACTCTTCAAATCCAGGAACTTAACCAAAATATCCAACCTGCTGATGTATAAGACAATGGTCATACCAGTACTTACATATGGATCCGAGACTTGGGTGGTTAGCAAAAAGCATTCCAACATCTTAGCCGCCTTCAAGAGAAAAGTCTTACGGAGAATTTTTTGCCCGTATGTGAGGAACGACGAGATTCCGGAGACTATAATTATGATATCTACGGGCGTTACCGCGATATCGACATCGTGAAGAGAATTAAGCTCGGTAGGCTGCGGTGGGCAGGAAACCTAGCTCGCATGAGCGAAGAGGATCCTGCTCAAAAAGTCCTTTGCGGTAGGATTTGTGGAACACGACAGCGAGGCCGGCAAAGCCAATGCTAGAAGGATGGCGTAGACCAGGACTCCCAGAGCTTAGGAATGCCAAACTGGACCGGTGGAGAGACTTTTTGCGGGAGGCCAGGACCGGACCCCGATTGTAGAGCCAAATATGTTGATAATACGGCACATCAACGGCAACAGTAACACCGGCGGTACTGTGCTGTGATGAGCTAGAGGCAAGCAATTGACTACTGCACTTGCTCGCATGTCAGAAACTTGAATATTTGACGTATATACCTATTAGATGTTTAGAATATAAACGGCGGCTTAGAATGAGCTAAAAGCTCTGCGACTACCCCATCAGAACGAATGCCAAGAAACTGGTAAACAAAAGAAAATTCACACCCAGCACACTAGCTGCAAAATCTGCTCAGAACAAACAGTTTTCTGAGACGCTATCGGATTATAAAAAACCGATTAGGATTTGAACAAACCTTATTCCTGTAAGCAAGGTTAGTTCAAAATAAAATAATTCAAATGTACTTAAATAAAAAATAGGCTATGTATGTGTATTTTATTCATTTTTTGCAATTAGAAATAACTTTAATAATAGCAGTTAGACTAACAGTAAGGAGTCCATAAAATGTACAATTGTATAAGTTAAGTGAACTAAGTAATAATTGAAGGCGGCTTATTTTCGGATGAACAGCACTGGCACGTTGGATTTCAGCAATGTCCTGGAATGTTACGCTTTGTGGACGAGTAATAAGCAAAGCATGCATTGCTGCACGCAAACCACTTTGGACGGCTCCGCTTAGACAACCGCGATAACAGGTAGCTGCCGATGCAGATGATGACCAAATCAGACGGTTCCAAGGTATTGTTTGTGGCATAAAAACTAATGTGTTCTGTTCATAGGAACGTTGTAAGTACGCGGATGGATTAAGCATTTCCTGGCCAAAATGAGCAGCTAGAGTATTTAAACAAATTGATTGAATAAGTTGCGGCTCCATATCTTTTTGATGCAGAGTAAGTCCGGAATAAAGCGTTGGGCGGTATTCAAGTCCGTATAACGGAGGGTCTTCAGAGGTAAAATTGCCAGAATATCCATGTTGACGCCAGTAACCGTTATCGTATTGAGCTATAAAAGATGTTAGCATTTGGCGATTTCGTTGCGATGACGCTTTTAACTGAGGCGGAAGTTGTGGGGAAATAAAAACATTAGTCAGACTACCCATTGGAATAGCTACTATCACAGCGCTAGCCGCGTGGTAAGTCCCTTCGCAGTCTCGAACCAGAACATAATCTTTTTTTTGTGTTATTTCACATACCTTTCTTTGCAAGAGTATTTCTATTTGTTTCATTTTATTTTTTAAGCAACACATTAAGAGATCAGACGAAAATTCAAGCAAAGATGTTGGCGTATGCAAGTACCTAAAAAATGTCGAGTAGATAAGAAAATTGTCTCCAATCGGCTGGTGTCTTACAAATTCATAAGCATGTTGAGACCACCACAGCTGTGACACACGCTTAAAAACTCCAAAAAAGAGACTTCTCGGGGATCCGATCCGCAAATCAGTTGTACAAAATTCAACATAAAACTGCGCGACTTTCCGAAAAACAATTTTTTGCGTATATGTTCTTCCATTGTTTCAACACGTTGGATTCTTCTGAAATTTTTAAAACCCTGAATTTAGTGTTATTCCCCATTATAACCTACGTACATACTCATACGTGCCTGTAATGAAAGCTCGAGATTTCAAATCTAGCTCTGTAGTGTAACGTCTTAGTTCGAATCTTACCAACCTGGCAAAAATACCATGATCGATTCCCCAACATCGTTTCAATTCTGGTCCAATAATATTCCTTCTTTTTAAAGGAATTTTCAGCTCTCTCAGCATGTTGTAAATATGGTACTGGTCCTCGGTGATCCATTTACCTCCAATTTCTCCAAGTGAAGAATCGAATAACTGACCGCCGACACAATTTGATGCTTCCAATATTCTCACAGAAAGAGATGGTTCCTTTTGCGAAATTTTAAAAGCTGACGTAAGACCTGAAAGTCCAGCTCCAACAATCAAAACATCCACTTTGCCAGAGACTTCCACGATCTCGTCAATATTATACATTTTCTTAACTTTTTATTTTGATTCGATCAAGACGCCTACTATGATCCCATTTGAAAGAAGTAAAGTTTATTTGACCGTTTATTTAATAAATTTAATATTTAACCGCTCATATAATTTATTTAAGTAGATTTAGACTAAATCCGTGCGAGAAAAAATGAGTGGGCCGACTATAGTTAAATTGAAGTTGTGGTTAGCCAGAAGAGAATGACACACACTACGCGAATGTTATAGGTTTTTTATATCTGCAAGGGAAATATTATCTAAAGCATTATGGTAACATTGAAAAATATTCTACTTCTCTCGTCTGGCTAACCACAATTTCTATTTAACAGCCGTCGTTCTCATTTTTTCTCACACGGCTAGTCTAAATTAATTGATTTACATTTGTGGCGTGCGAGAAAAAATGAGCAGAACGGCTGTTAAATTGAAATTGTAGTTAGCCAGACGAGAGAAGTAGTATATTTGCAGATATAAAAAACTTAAAAGCTAAAACTTAAAAAAAAACTGGTAAGCCAGACGAGAGAAGTAGTATATTTTTCAATGTTACCATAGTGCTGTAGATAACATTTCCCATGTTACTATAAAATTACTATAACATTCTCGTAGTGTCAACTTTTTTGGCTAATGCTTGATTTACATTTGAGCCGTGCGAGAAAAAATGAGGACGGCTGTTAAATAGAAATTGTGGTTAGCCAACAACAACATACAGGGCGTTTCCGCTATTTCAGGAAAACTTTGAAGTAATATCTGAATGAGTGATGGCTATGGCTATCAAAAAGGGCATTTTTTAAAAAAGAACAGGTTAATATGGATTCCCTATGTGTACCGCATTTATGTGTACAGTTTTTAACTACTTTAGTTACCGCTAAAGAAAACAGAAAACATTTAACAAATTATTTTTTTTTAATTTTTTTTACTTAAGCAATAACTGCATTTAATGATCACATATTGCAGTTGTGTTATAGAAATTACAGATTCCTGGTTCATATTTTATGATTGTTTTCTGAGGTAAGCGCGCATACAAAACGTTCGTTATACAATGCATATTTTTCATCATTTAGTTCATTTTGGTTTGAACATTATACACTTTACACCGTTATTTTTTGTGCTAGTTTTGTTATAAGTAAAAAAAAAAGATTTCATTACGATTTGTAGGAATTTTCTAATTTTATGTACGAATTATTTTCGAATTGCACATTTATTTGATTTGGTTCTTTAAATTGTTTCTTTGTAATTCACATTTCAATCTTAAGTGAGGTTAATTTTTGGATTTTTTTTGTTAACTGCTATATTTATATAAAAGATATGCATAAGAAGATTCTCATAGTTAATTAATTAAATAGAATATTTTTTTTTGGTTTTTCAAACAACTCGTTCAAGTTCATGTAATGCAAAAACGAACGGTTTTTACTAGGAATTTCCACTCAACAATGAATAAACCCCATAGGAGTATTATTTTATTTTAAAACTGAGCACGTATATATTACATATAAATATGTGAATAATATTAGCTAGGAACCCAATTAGAATTAAATTCGCACCATCTTTAAATGTCAAAAGTGTAATCAAGACATACATATATTATAAATAAATAAAAACAGTCTAAAATATTGCGTTGCTGATTGTAGAAAAAAATTGGTTCATGGTCACAAGTGGCCTGAAAGGTTACATTTTTGTTATAAGAAAAAGTTTTCAATCTAGGAATGTATTTTTTCTATTAATTCGAACTTACTGCTCATTCAAAATTATCCGGCGCGAATTTCGTTAGGATAAGGTAGTGCTTAGTACTGCTTAAACTTTACTTAAATGATTATGTACTCGTATTACTACGTTTTCATGGTCGAGTTAGCCCAAAGTTAACTTATGTTAATTTTTTTTTCGTAAAACTCTGCCCCAGATTTTTTTTTGGCTGTCAGTTGTTCGTTTCCCCTTCAAAACGACTCTACCGTAGAGCTAAAACAGCTCTTGATATTTTGGGAGATTTACCCCTCTTTATACTAGCACAACAACAGCACATGCAACAAAAAAATTTAAACAAAAGATTTTCGCCTTTCGTGTTCGATTTCCATTTTGAAAAGTTCTGCGGTCGAGCGAGATTCTGGGGTAGAGTTTTTATGAAAAAAAATTTAACATTAGGTTTATGTGCGGGAAAACGCTTTTACAATCGAGATCCTCCACGAAACTAGAGCGATTGAGTTAGGTTTGTCCGACATTGTATTTGTAAGTGCGCTCTCACAATGAAAAAACTTAATATACATACACATACATACGAGCAGAATTTTTTTTTTGTCAAAACCCCAATCAATACAATCTTGTAAGTCTTAAGTATTTAGTTTTCCCATAGTGAGAGCGCCCTAAGAGACTACAAGACATCAGCTCTGTTCATGGAACCGCTACGAATTCACGCCTTGTTCTTAGCTCGATAAAACCATAACAGACTCAAACTCTATCATGGAAACGTGGTATACTCGTACGTAGTTTCTACTTAACGTAAACAATTAATACACAATAAAAAAATTATTTAACTATGCTTTGTTTTTTTGGTGAACTATCTCCAATTTACCTTCCACAAAAGGTTTTATTTCTTGACTACCTGTTTCGGCCAGATCGATGCCCTGCTCCTTCCGACCGAAATTCTCACCATCCTCGATAGTTTCCAAAGTTGGTCGATTATGGGTTTCTGGCAGAAGGAGTGACATAAAACCTCCTACGAGTGCCATGCCACCGAAGATAACCATAGGCAAGGGTCGCCATACATCACCCAGCATGTTAAAATAAGGCGCTAAAATTCCACCAATACGCGCGACCATTGACGACGCTCCCAAGCCAACATTTCGAATCACTGTTGGAAATTGCTCAGCCGAAAAGATGTACACGGTTCCATATGACGCAGTAATGGCTAACTTGCCAATCATGGCTAGTGTAATGATCAACCAATTCATGTGGTCGGGCACGACCGTTGTAAGAAGGAGCGCGATACCTGCTGCTAACATGCAGCCACATAATATCGTTCGTCGACCCCATCGATTTAATGTAATCAAAAGGAATGTATAGGCTGGAATTTCAACTGCGCCGGATATGACAAAATTTAGAAGAACATTGCCACCAAGATTGTTTGTATTCCACGACAGCCCATAGTATGTTCCACTATTGACAAACCAATCAAAGAAAATAAGTAGAGATTTTCGCCGCAAATTTGGGTACTTGAGTAAATCTAAAACTGATGCACTCTGAGATGGCTTCTCAGTAGCCTCCTTCTTTTCGCCAGCATCGTCGAGAAGATTGTCAAGAACATCCGCAGGAATTGTTACGTTATTCACGCGTGCTGCCTTTTCAATGTTGGCAATGGCAGCTTCTTTTCGGTTTTTCAACAGTAACCAACGGGTCGACTCCGGTATAAACCAATAGTAACACATAAATACCACTCCATGCAAGGTCAGAACAATTTGCAACCAACGCCAATCTGTGATGAAATATGCAAACACAGCGGTCAACATGTATCCCATTGAGAAAAACATCATACAGGCAACTCCAGCGAATAGCCTATAAGTTGGCCCAACCATTTCCATTGCAATAACATAGGACACAAGAAACACTCCTGACGTGGTGGCGCCCACAACGACGCGAGATACTGTGTATGTAACATATTCCGGGGCGATTCCGGCCAATATACCGAAAATTAGCTGTACCACAAGTGAACCAAAAAAGATCGGTTTACGGCCGTACTTATCTGATAGCTGGCCCAACACAATGCTGCCGAGAAGAACACCGAACATAAACATAGAATCGCTGGTGGCTCTTAACCAGTTGCGACTGCACACCATGTCCCATTCAGTGACTGCACTATTTTGGTATTGGGACGTGTCATACACAAATCTGTTACAGCTAAGAGATGACAAATTTGCAGGCAACACTGTTCCATTAAGATATTCAGGCGAATAATCAACGTCATAGTATTCGCATGTTAGCCACTTGCCTGTAAGCGAATCTTTGGGATAAGAGATATTCCATAAGTGCTCTGATAAATAGTATATTGGTTTAGTGCCATTTTCAAAAGGCAATTCGCATCGAAACTCCGGTTTAGCCAATAAAAATACTCCAGCTAGCTTGTGAAAGGCGCACAAAATGGCCGGCAAGCAGATAAGAAAGTAAATGCGCTTCTGGTATTTGCCGAAGTCACCCAAATGAGTGATAACGTCATCGTAACCCATAGTGAACGAGAAATGGGGTGATAAGTTTTTAAAATGTGGTATGAGTAGTACTTCCAAATGGGCAGGGTGAGTGCAACTTTCCTTTACACTAAACACCCTCAGCACACTGTTTATGATTGCAGGTCAGTCAAGAGTCAAGCATGAATCAAGAAGACGAATTTATCTCATCCGGTACCCTCGCACAGTTTATCCGTCCTTGTTTAAGTGCATACAACAGGCTTCTCCTTCTTTGCATGCGTTGTCAACCCCGTCAGCGCCCAGACGAATGAATGATTAGACGAAGAATTAAAGTAAAAAATCGTGTGGTTGTTTCGGCTAATTGCGTTACTGTCACCTCATTTTCACCTAATTTTCATAATATATGTTATGTTTATTTTACAAAATAATTGCTTCAGTAATAATTTCTACAACTTGCATTGATTTACTCTCCTGTCTCCTCTGTAAGTATTACGATGTGTATTCGCGAATTGTGGTTGCGTTGATATTCAACCGATGTTTTTATTTATTGCCACTTGTATGTTATGTTTTATTGCCAATAGCAATGATAGCTATGAACAAATTTAAATGAAATTAACAAATACTAGAGATCTGTCAGCCAAAAGCCGGCCGCCACACATGCGCTCCGATACTCAGTAAAAACTCAACTGTTGGTGTTCACTAAATATTAAAATCCAATTCCAACGCCGGCGGCAATTGGCGACTTGAATAATTTTCTATTCAGCACTAGGTACATATATACAAAGCTTTTTTATGAAGAAAATTAATAACTCCAAATACAGGGTGATTGTGTACAATTTATTGTTATATTGAGCATTGAACGAATATTATATATATACCATGTTTCAGTAGGCGTGTGGCTAAACTACGGTACACGTGTTTCTTGATTTGGACTTCTTGATACCACTCTCCAGAAAGCCCTAATTGAGCAGATTGCGAAAATCGCCATCTTGTTTGGGGGAGACGCCCACTTTAGGTAGGAGGGACATACATTTTTCTAAGTATTTAGAACGAGGTATGGGGGTTAATTCTTAATTGGTATCATACGAAAGGTAAAAAAATACCTTCCATTAAAAAATGGGGTCAATAGAACCCCCCTCGACGGAGTAAGAGTAAAAAACAGACTTTTCCATAAAAGTGTAAAAAGGGGCGTGCTTAAAAGTGGGTGGGCCAAAATATTGGTATCAAATGTAAGGTGATAATTAGGTCTACACAGCCATGCTATTCTTAAGGGCGTGGCTCAATTCTAGCGGAATCGCAATCAATTTATATTGCGTTTATATGCAACTTTATCTAATTATGCTTCTCACAGACAAAACCGGCGCTCAATTCATTTATAGCTGCATTTTATTTGCCGAGCGAGTTCGGAATTCGAATGTCAAAACCAGCCAAACAGCAGGTTTTCACAATTCCAAAGAAGGAATTCGACAGTGCAATTGTTGTTGTACCTCGGCAAATAAAATACGGCTTATGTTCACATAAGAGTTTTTCCTTTAAAAAAAATGGCGATTTTCACAATCTACTCAATTAGGGCTTTCAGAGGAGATTTCTTCAAAAGTTTGTTAACTAAAGAACCAATGGCTTTCGTTGATAAACAAAATTACCCCGAGTGCAAAAATAAGCAATGAATAATGAATATGCCCGAGTATGTTTTTGGTATCCATGTCTCGTTCTAGCTTTGACGTTTAACTTGACACTTGACAGTACCAATTATCTGTGTCATATGGTGTATGTTCCTGTGCCTTTGCCTCTTCGTCCGTTCGTTGTTCGATTTCGCCATTTCGGATCTTGAAATAATTGCAATTATTGATATGCAAAATGTTTCTTCTTAAGAGCTTCAAATTTTCTGGTAATAAGAGAGATCGTAGCGTGTGCAAAATATTCACTTTTTTATTTGTTCAAAAGGTTGCAATGTCGCCTTAACAAAGTGCCAGTTTTCTACAACCTGCGTTCAATTAAATGCGCCAAAGACGGCAGTTCTTATGTTAAACATGGGTGGACCGGAGACGACAGACCAAGTGCACGATTACCTGCTCCGGATCATGACTGACCGGGATATGATTCAGCTGCCGGTTCAGAGCAAACTTGGCCCATGGATTGCGCAACGTCGCACGCCCAAGGTACAAGAGAAATACAAGGAAATTGGTGGCGGTTCACCGATTTTAAAGTGGACTGAACTCCAAGGAAAGCTGATGTGCCAGGAACTAGATCGTATTTCGCCGGAGACAGCGCCACACAAACACTATGTTGGTTTTCGTTATGTTAACCCATTTACAGAAAACACTCTCAAACAAATTGAAAAGTAAATATAGAAAAATACAGCCTAATGCTTAGTACTTACTGCTACTTTAAGGGATGCGCCAGAACGTGTGGTGCTGTTTTCACAATATCCACAGTACAGCTGTGCTACTTCAGGTTCAAGTTTTAATTCCATTTTTTATCATTACAAACAGAAGTAAGTGCATTTATTTATAAAAAGATAACTAATAAAATACATTTCCTGTTATAGCAATTTCCCTAAAAACTTGAAATGGAGCATTATTGATCGATGGGGCTCTCATCCATTGTTGATCAAAACTTTTTCAGACCGAATTCTTCAAGAACTAAACAAGTTCGCTGAAACTAAAAGGAATGACGTAGTGATTCTTTTTACAGCGCATTCACTACCGTTGAAGGCAGTTAATAGAGGTGATACTTATCCATCCGAAATTGGTTCTAGTGTTCATTTGGTCATGAGGGAGTTGGGAATCAAAAACCCATACAGTCTCGCATGGCAATCAAAGGTTGGACCACTGCCGTGGTTGGCCCCAGCTACAGATGAAGCTATTAAAGTGCGCTTTAAACGTTTTCAGAATTAAAACTTTTGTTATAATTATTAAATCTTTTTTAGGGTTACGTGCGACAAGGTCACAAAAACTTCATTCTTGTACCCATAGCTTTTGTCAATGAACATATTGAAACTTTACATGAACTCGACATTGAATATTGCGATGAGCTCGCAAATGAGGTAGGGCACACTATCATGGAATATTTAATATTTGATATTTCAATTTGAATATCTTTAGGTTGGCGTTGAAGAAATTCGTCGTGCTGCTGCTCCAAATGACCATCCACTTTTTATTAATGCATTAAGCACAATTGTTGCCGACCATCTAAAGGAAAAGTTTGCAGTTAATCCAAAATTTTTAATGCGATGTCCGATGTGTGTAAATCCTCGCTGCAAGGAGAGCAAGAGTTGGTATCAACATATTTGTTCCGTATAGAGATCGATAGATCGTTTTTAAACATCTGAACTAAAACTAAAGCATGTATTGATCGATTGAAAAAATTATTTTTTGGATAAATGTTTATACGCGTAAGTATTGTAAATGGTGCAAATGGATTCATAAAAATAATAAAAGAAGGAGGCATTTTAATGGTAAAATTGATATTACAGAATTAACGAAATCAAAACGATTGGATTTTCATGATGCCACAGAGCTCTCATAAGGGAACTTAATGGGCACATTACATTGTCATTAATAATATTACTTTGTGGATTTGGTTTAAGAAAAAATTTCTACGCTGTAACCTACCCCTAAAAGTAGGCATTAACACTAGTGTGTTAACATAGAAAATACTTTTGTTTTTTACTGCAGTCTTAGCGAACACACATTTCCACAGTAGTTTTGCGTTGGGCATGGGCAGTTTAGCAGAGAAATTGTTTTTGATCGTGTGAAAAATTGTGTACATTACTCGCTGGCAAGTGCTTATCGTGCTCGTTAGATTGCCGCAATCGGCTACCACCTCATGCTTCAAGCTTCTAATGCTTAATTTACATTGGGGCCGTGCGAGAAAACGAGAAGTACGGCTGTTAAATAGAAATTGTGCTTAGCCAGACGAGAGAAGTAGTATATTTTTCAATGTTACCATAATGCTATACAATTTAGTGTCGAATGAATGCAGTTTCAGTAACTCAAATACACGTGACGTATCGACTGAAAAACCAAGCCGAGATGGCGGAAAACAGCGAATGAAATTTCGTAAAATAAATGATGATGACAAGAATGCAGTAACATGTTTGTACAAAAGTTCTGCACACGTACATGAGGATGATGTAAAGAATGCAGTAACGTGTCGGGGGCGCTTAACATTACTACCCCAATCGACGATTAACCCTGCTCATACGATGAAAAACTAAAACCTTAGAAGGCACAATGAACACATAAGTTTTAAGTTCTGACAGAAAATTTTTATATTGAAACAAACTCAATATACTTTTTTTTAGTAAAAATTATTAAAAGAAAAAATTTAAATAAAATTTCAGAGAGAGCAATCACACAAAAAATTACGGGAACGCATAAAATCACTGGTAGAAACTGTCAAAATCCCTGACACTAAAATTCAACATTCACAAGTGTGAGTTATGTGGCATTCTTTTGATAGAAAAAATACGAAAATACTGCACTTAATTTCACAAAAGTGCACTCGATTTGTTTGCTTATGTTTCAATTTAAAAAAAAAAAAAACATTTTTTATCATTTTTATCGTCATCGTGGCATTTGTGCGACCATTTCGACATAAATTCACATACATAACGTGCGAGTGCATATTTTTTTTCGGTCACAACACGACTTTCTTTTACGGACGGGACAGGAATCTTCAGTAAATGTATATAAATTTTTTTTTTGTTTTTTGTTTAAAGATCGGCCGTCTGGGCTGTAGAATAGACACAGACAGACAGAGATATTTTTATTTTCGCTTTTTGTGATCCAGGAGATACGGTAATGGGTAAATCTGCAATAATCCCGAATTCGAAAATGTTCATGATTACTATACTTCTTTTTACTATGTAAAAAATAAGTAAAAACGAACGCCACATAAGTTAGTTGCCAATAAATTCGAAGCCTGTTAATGTCAATTTCTTCTGGCTAACTACAACTTCAATTTAACTATAGTCGGCCTACTTATTTTTTCTCGCACGGATATAGTCTAATGCTAAATTTACATTGAAGGCGTGCGAGAAAAAATGAGCAGGACGGCTGTTAAATTGAAATTGTAGTTAGCCAGACGAGAGAAGTAGTATATTTTTCAATGTTACCATAATGCTGTAGATAACATTTCCCATGTTACTATAAAATAACTCTCCGTGTAGTGCCAATCACTTCTGGCTAATCACAACTTCAATTTAACTATAATCGGCCCGCTATTTTTTTCTCGCATGGCTATAGTCTAAATTCTCCATAAATCTGCTTTAACTCACAGACATTTTTGTAGTAAAAGTACGCCAAAATTGGATGGAGGGGAAATGGACTTACTCTCTTCGCCAATTTGCTGAGTAAACGAAACCATCCCGTCGATTTGCCGACGGTTAGCAAAATTACAGTCGGTTACAAAACTTTGCTTATAAAACGCAAAACCAAATACACCCCAACTATAGTTTGTAAATAGTACACCAAACCAAAACCACGAGAGACATCTTAACTATATCTTGAAAATCGGGAGAGACAGGAATATTATTAGTCTATTGATTGATATTCTGTGTCTGTCCCTACTATAATGTCGTGTTTTTTTATTTTTTGGCTGTCAAGTTGTTCGTTTATTCCAAAAAACCAATCTACCGTAGATCGGATTTCCCCTAAAACAGATTTTGATATTTTGGGAGATTTACCCCTCTTTTCATTAACTATAACAACAACATATGCAACAAAACAATGTAAACAAAAGATTATCGGCTTTCGTGTTCGTTTTTTCGAGAAAAAATCTACGCTCGAGCGCAGATTTCAAAAACAAAACAAAAACAAGACAAGATTCTGTAGAATGAAAAAAGAAAACACTTGTCATCATTATTTAACCCACTTTCTAAAACCCAATTTTATTCAAGCTTTGCATAAATGCATATGTATCTCCGATAACAAAACTTTTTGTAAAAATTTGGAAGTGATCAGGCACCAAGGCGAGGGCGGCTTTAAAACTAACACGATTTTATTCAAACTTTTTTCTTATTTAAATCACTCGTATATATCTATATGTATACGTATTTAAATTGACCAGTTTTGTCATTTTGTGAAGTTATGTGGGTAAAAGTTGTTTTATTTAAATAAAAAGTTCGGTTGGTAGTAGATGAATAGGAAGTTAAAGTTTTCCCAATTCAATAGTTAACGATTTGAATTAACTTAATTTATTTCATGTCTGTTCAATTAAGTAAAATTGGTTTGTTAAGCAACACTTGTAAGAATTTTTTGCATATTTTTTATTACGGTATCCAATCACTATCCTATTATGTTTTATTTTTTGCGTCAATCTACATCAGCAATTTGGGATGATAAGTATGCATGTGTATGTACCTTCATTCATTTTAGATCATCGTTATCAATTAAATATTTATTTATTTCTATACATCCACAGACAGACATTTCAATTGTTTGACAATGAACGACCAACAATAATGCTATACATCAATTGATTACTAATTGCCTTTAAGTATAGTGCTTTTTTTATATAATTTTCAATTTGTTTTTTTAAAGGTATAAGTAGTTCTCTAAAAGCGATAATAGAAGCAAGTAAATATTAGCTGTATTTTATTTGAATTCGAATTGGGAATTACAACAACATCTGCACTGTCGAATTCCTTCTTTGGAATTTGAAAACCTGCTGTTTGGCTGGTTTTGACATTCGAATTCGGATTCGGATTCCAAATCAAATACAGCTATTATTAACGAAATTTTCCAATGACATACTTAGACAGATCGTAACCTCTTTTAACTGGCGCCTGCATTACCTGTGATATGATGTGAATACAATAAAAGCTGTCAAAACCAGCCAAACAGCAGGTTTTCAAATTCCAAAGAAGGAATTCGACAGTGCAATTGTTGTTGTTCCTCGGCAGATAAAATACGGCTAAAGTTAAGCTAATTAAAGTCGAGGCGGGTGTGCATGTTTATCGCAGGTACGGAAAGATGATGTGTATTGTATACGCCTGTAACCACGTCTACGCTTAATAATCTCTGGAAGAGTTTGTAGTGAATTACCCGTTTTCTATCGAAATGCTTTTCCCAAATCCCAATATATTTGTATATCTGCGCATATCAAACAAAACACATTAGGCGCGTTCAAGATAGCTGAGGACTCAGATATAACATGCTATCAAAAAAAAATTTTATTGACAACGAACGAAAAAAACTCGCACGCTTTGTATGTGTATTGGTGTCGAAATGGTCGCACAAATGCTACGATGACGATAAGAATTATAAAAAATATTTTTATTTTGAAATTGTAACATAAGCAAACAAATCGAGTGCACTTTTGTGAAATTTAGTGCATTATTTTTGCAATTATTCTACCAAAAGAAAGCCACATAACTAACTTACTTGTGAAAGTTGAATTTTGGCGTAAGTGATTTTGACAGTTTCTAACACGCCAACAATTTTGTGGTTTTATGCGTTCTCTTACTTTTTTTTCTCTGAGAGATTTTATGTCAATTTTCTCTTTTGCTAATTTTTACTACAAAAAGTACGGGAACATGACTTAAAGTCATGTGTCTTAGCACCAATGACACAGAAGCAATATTTATAAACGCACATTATAGTTTATACCACCTGGATATATAGTCCACCCGAATGCAGAATACAACCAACCAATTATTTCGATTAAGGCGTATTTTATTTGCCGATGAATAAGGAATTAGAATTGGAAATCCAAATAAATGACTATTCCTCGATCGGAATTGAATTGAAACGGTTGGTAGGACTGTTCGTGACATTTGGCATTGCATACCACATTTTTGTCGAGTGCTTTGGATATTTTTGTCTTGTTTAATTTCGGAACGGAATCCCAAGTCAATAGGCAATATACACCTATTTTACCCTGCTCTCACCATCAAAAACTTAAGACGTAAGACTTAAAACTTAAACCTTAGAAGAGCTCGGACAATGAATACATAAAGTTTTAGGTTGTGACAGCAAAGATTTAATTGTTATTCCGCTGCACTTCTCTCATTTTGCATCCATCGATACAGGACTCTAGTTCGATCCTCGCTGCTACTGGAGTATCTACAATACGAGCTTACTTATTGAAGACATAACAACAACAATAAAACATACTTCACACCGTTTCAAAATGTTGCGAACTTCATTCTGTATTTCTTCAAACGTTTGTAAACTTAAGAACACGAACATAGCAGGCAGAATTTTTTTTCGTGAAAACCAAAATCTATACATTTCTGTTAATCTTAAGTTTTTCATTGTGAGAGCGCCTTTACATTTACATGTTGTTATGAATACTTTAAATCTAGGGTCTAGCTCTATATTCTAGAATACGAGCACGAAATTGCTGTGTGGGTGTCGAAGCGCCCCTAAGTAGATAGTATCAAATAAAATTTAAACATTTACCTGAATATTTATACCATCGTATAAATAATTTAAAAAAAAACAAATTGTTAGTTTTTAATCAACACATTACGTTACGCGTTTACTTTGGTACTTTCTTAACCAAAACAATAACTATGTTACCCTTTAGCGATCCACGGGTATGGTTTCTCTTCAATAATTCAGTAACAAAAGACACTCTCACATTACGACGTATGCCAAGAAATGTTTTGTAGATTTGATTTTAATTTTCGATTCATTTAGAATTCGTGCGACACGAAAACCGAAAAAAATATTTCATGACCGTGGTTTTGGTTTTTAAAAAATTGTTGTGTAATAGAAAGAACTATTAGTTTGACGTTTATGTAAATAACAAACTAGTGACCCTGCTCTCACAATGCAAAACTTATCGATTTCTAACATAATCTAGGGTCTAGCTCTATATTCTAGAATACGAGCACGAAATTGCTGTGTGGGTGTCGAAGCGCCCCTAAGTAGATAGTATCAAATAAAATTTAAAACATTTACCTGAATATTTATACCATCGTATAAATAATTTAAAAAAAAAAACAAATTGTTAGTTTTTAATCAACACATTACGTTACGCGTTTACTTTGGTACTTTCTTAACCAAAACAATAACTATGTTACCCTTTAGCGATCCACGGGTATGGTTTCTCTTCAATAATTCAGTAACAAACCACTCTCAATTACGACGTATGCCAAAAATTTTTTTTAGATTTGATTTTAATTTTCGATTCATTTAGAATTCGTGCGACACGAAAACCGAAAAAAATATTTCATGACCGTGGTTTTGGTTTTTAAAAAATTGTTGTGTAATAGAAAGAACTATTAGTTTGACGTTTATGTAAATAACAAACTAGTTACCCTGCTCTCACAATGCAAAACTTATCGATTTCTAACATAACGAGCAAAAATTTTTGTTTTGTCAAAAACAAAATCCATACAATCCTGTAAGTCTGTAAGATTTTCATTGTGAGAGCGCCCTTACACATCAAAGAACTGATGACAAAGTCTAGAACTAAAATTAAATACCAAGCTGCGACTGTTCCGTTCAAATGTTGAATCTGTGCTTTTGTATGGGTGCAGCACTTGGAAGGTGGCTGGTACTGTCCCAAAAAGATTACAAACGTCCTTAAATAGATGCCTACTCAACATCTTTAGGTTTTCTGGCCTAACCGTATCTTTAACGAACATCTTTACCAGAGAACGGGTCAGGAACCAATAGGCATAACCATCCAACGACGAAAGTGGCAGTGGATTGGTCATACATTCCGAAAAGGCGACAGTTCCATAGCAAACTACGCGATGCAATGGAATCCGTTATCTCAGAATGGTAGAAGAACGGGTCGGGAATGGGGAGAAATACATGGCGCAGAACAGTTGAGGAGGAGTCACGGCAATTGGGAAAGAGTTGGAGAGAGCTGAAGCTCATTGCCAGAAACCGCACGCAATGTCGTGTAGGCGTAGTAGAGGTCCTAGGACCAACTAGGGGATATAGGACATAAAGAAAAAAAAGAACAACAACAATTGCACTATATATTCATTCTTTGGAATAAGAAAACCTGCTGTTTTAATAGTTTTCAAATTCTAATTCCTTATTCCTCAGCAAATAAAATAGGCTTGTTGTTGTATTTCATCTTCCTCGGCATATAAAATACGCTGTTTTCGTAAACGGACTTTAGCGCCAACTATAGAATGTTTTGATAGCCTATTTTTCGCGTATGATAAAAATATCAGAGAATATCAAGAAAATTAGTTAAGCCATTAAAAAATTAAGTGAGTAACTTACAGACGCACCAATGATTATATATTTATACATGTCATAAACTTTAATATAGACATATATTTTATAAATTTCCATAAAGTTTTCCGTTATACAGTTATCTTTTAGATAATAATAATATAATAACGCGACAAAACGTCCGTTGCGGTCCAAGATCTAGCTTCTCGCTACCATTTTTGTTGTGCGTGTTATTTTTTTGCACATAAATGGAAGGACGTACAAATGCCGTATTCGAAAGGCAAATTAAGAAGCTTTCAGTGACAAATTATTACTCTTGGACGTTTGTCAGATATTCGCGAGAGGTGGGATCGTGAAAAATACTTTTGTGTTTTTCTGGGATTCAAACCACGAACCTCCTACTAACGCACTAACAACTACGGCCACGGAGCCCTATCTTTTAGATACCTTTACTGTGTTGTAAATGGTTATTATATATTATTTTAACCGTAAATGTAATTAAATAAGGGAAAAATTTATAAAAAATTGTATAATTTAAAAAAAATGTTAAAATACGGTTTGCAGAATCAACCTTTACATCACTACAGATTTTCAGGCCACCTCACGATTATGTATTGATGGCCTTAATTTCAAGTTATAAGCAGTTCTCAAATCTATATTACGGCGATTAACATACAAATGTGGGACGTTATAATTTAACAGATGTGTATGAAAATGTGTTTTCGAGACTATTTGCAATAACCCTTTGTAATAGAAAAATGTGCTGACACAAACGCAAAGTTTTTCAATGATTAGTTGAATTTCCATTCAAACTGCTTGCTGTAAATCAGTGAAATAGCATAACAAGTAAAAGTCAAATCAGAATCAAACTCAATTCAAAGAATAAATCTTAATATAGATTATTTTTCTTACAGTTCTGCTATCTAATCAGTTGAGATTTATTAATTTATACAGATAAAATGTATACGCACTTAGCTATTTAATATATCTTTGATGATACCGCCGAGTGGTGCATTGATAAGGTTAGCTTTGGAGCAAATTTGTTTAGTTTAGTTGAAAAAGTTTCATGAATATATTGATTTAATTGCTTTCACTTTGTTTGCTTATAGGAATTTTGAGGACTCATCAAACTCCACACCGACCAAGAATTGTACAACTATTGATCAAAACATGCACGAAAAGTTTAGAAAATTTCGCGGATTCTTCGACAATCGAAGCATCCTTGTGGATTTGTTTGCCATATTTTTTGGCATTGGCACTTGGGTCGGAATCAATGGGACATTCATACAGCTGCCAAATCTCGTCGAAGAAGCCCCGGAAGGATGGAGTCTTCCTTCCTATCTCAGCATAATAGTTCAAATTGGAAATCTGGGACCAATCACATATACCCTGATTCAGAAATTTTCCAAAAACAAAACAAACGACGCAAATATGATTTACATTCTTCTGGCAATCGGAACAACATCTTCGCTACTTACTGCTTTTTTGTATAATAAAACCGCCTTTGTCTTTGGTAGCAATCTGAGTGTAGCGTTATTTGTGCTGACATTTTGCACCTCCCTTAATGCGTGCACAAGTTCCGTGCTTTTTATGCCATACATGGGGCGTTTTAAGGAAATCTACCTAATTACATATTTTATTGGTGAAGGCTTGAGCGGATTGTTGCCAAGTGTTGTCGCTCTAATTCAAGGAATTGGTAGTTCTAACAAGTGTATTGTTAATGTTACTGAGTCTAACACGTCAGCAAATGCAATGTATACTTCGCCTCCGAACTTCGGAACAACAGGGTTCTTTCTATTCATATTCGCTATGATGCTGTGCAGTTGCATAGGATTTACTCTGCTCGACCGACTGTCGTTGGCTAAAAGGCAATACGCCGGAGTGCAAGCGATTAATGGAAATGAATATATTTATGATAAAAGTGAACAGCCCACGTCTGCCAAAGGTGCTGGCTATGATCTAAGTCAACAGATCTCTACGAATCAATACAAATATCTTCTGTTTCTAATTGGCGTTGTTTCGTTTTTTAGCAATGGTATGTTTAATAGCATACAGTCGTACTCGTGCTTGCCGTATGGCACTAATGCATATCACTTAGCTGCGACTTTAAGTGCGATAGCAAATCCAGTATCTTGCTTTTTAGCCGTTTTTCTTCCTCATACATCGATACGATCAGTCTTAGTTCTTTCCGGAATCGGTTCGGTGCTCATGATTTATGTTTTTGTGACGGCAGCAATGAGTCCGACACCGGTCCTTGTTGATACTTCCATTGGTTCTACATTTGTGGTGAGTTTCAATAAAAGGTTTCTTGCCAATTTATTAAGTTATTTTTTTATAGATAACTACATGGACTCTTCTAGTAGGAATAGTGAGCTATGTAAAGCTTTGTATTAGCTCTGTGATGCGAGCTCAAGGGGGCAAATCTCTTTTCTGGACTGGGTGTCTTACACAGTTAGGATCAACAATAGGATCAGTTCTGATTTTTATTCTTATTAATGTGACAAATAGTTTTACTGCCTACTATGGGGTCAACGATTGTTGACACGACCAAAATACATTTGTCAAACTTGTGCCAAATACTAGACTAAAAGATATTAAAACTATCAATTTATTACATTCATAGGTGTAGTCTGTTTGTGTGGTTTACTTTATTTTTTCGGGACGCTTCGCTACCCGCTCAGGCATTCAGCGCTATCGCTTAACTGCACGCAAAAAGAGCACTCCACTTTGTGTTCTCATTCTAGATTTAAGAAAGGTATATGTGGTTCATTGACTTAGGGATCCTATCCTAAAATTTGACCGCTTCGTTTTGATTTGCAAAATAGACGGAACAGATTTAAAAATACTGGACAATATATGAAAAAAAAAATCTGGGAGTCCTTTCAAAATAAGAGGTTTTTTTGTTTTTTTTAATATCAAACAGGTGGCCAAAATTTTAGAAAGCTATTAAAAGATTCTGAAAAATTCATAAAAACGTGAGATTTTTAAGAACAATTCGAACCAGAAGTCTCGCTGAGGTAAATAGTGATGGTAGGATGTGTTCAATTGTTGGTGGGGATCGATATTAGGGTCGGTTCTATGGTTTTTTGGGTCGCTAAGGTGAATAGTGTTGGTAGGACACTAGGGTGATGAGTTCTAGTGGTGAGGAGGTGGGGTGGCCGATATCATTGTCGATTCGATTCTATAGTGTCAAATTTAACACCCGTGCAACGCCGGGAACACAACAAAATTTGGGAAATTATCCTTGGGTATATTCTAAGAAAAACATTGTTCTATCTACAATGTTGACATGTTATCGGGGATTTAAGAAAAATCTTACTTTGTTGTACCCTGACCCATGTTAACGGAAATTGCTTTGTTAATAGTAATGGTAGAAACTTCGTTCAGGACTTTATTTTATATTTTATAGAAGAAATACTAGCCTTTGTAACTGCGTTTAAATAAACTTGATATCTTGTTTGAGTCTTCAGATATCCAAACTCAATGCCTGTTCAGTCTTGATTTTGATTCTTTAATTGTGGCTTTCCCACAATGAATTTTCCTTGCGATACTGTACGTACTTTTGCTAAAATATGCTTCCGCTAAAAAGAGATTTGTTGGCTTAATTGCATAAGGAAGGATTAATCATTAAAAAAAATACTTTACTTTTAATTTATGTTTTTTAAGAATATCTCATTGATTCCTTTTTGAAGTTATTGATTTTTCAAATTAAAAGTAAAAATAAAAGAATTCTCCAAAAAAATTGTTTTGGCTAAATAATTCAAAAACCTTTCAAAATTTAAAAAAAGTCTTCATGGATAACCAATCGAGACCATTTCGTAATATATAATTTAAGGTCCACCCAATAGAGATTAGTAAAATGTTAATCGTTTTTTTTAGTATCCATTGAAACCCTAGGAGCACAGAGGGCGGAAGTTTATTTGGCTGATTTGAAAATTCGTCTGAAGCAACTCCATCGTGATCATGACATTATAATAAGCAAATCCTTAAATATGATGCGGGAAATTGAAGCAGTTTCGTCCCAGTTAGATACGGATTCAACTCACTTGGCCATGAATTGCAATGATAGAACCCCAAGTAAATTGAGGCGGATTATTAAACAATTTGAGTGTGTAAAAGACAAAGAAAGGCAAATGCAATCCCCTGTATTGATAGAAGGCAAAGTAAATATTCGACGTATTTTGGAGAGATTTGAACACTTGTCGGATAAAAATGGTAAATCTAAAAAGTGTCTGGTTCTTTTCGAAAAGGCAAAGAATTCCCTGCAAAAGTTTGGGGATATTTATGATGAAATCGCTAACGTTGAGCAAATGATTGCAACTTCGAAAGCCCAAATCGACCAACAACAAATAGGACTATGTGCGGAAAATGATAATGTCTATGGTCTGCCTACACCGACACCATCTATGTATCTGTCGTGCTGTAGTAGTACGATTACTTCCGATTTGCAACCTTCGGAAGACAAGAAATTAGACAGCCTTTGGTTGGAAAGTGGTTATGATGGAGATAATGATGAATTAAACGAAGACATTGAATAAACTTTAAATACATATTCCTTAATTCAAAATATTTTGGTCTTTTCCTCGCTGACATTTTTTTTAAATGTTAAACATTTTTTAGTTAGAAAATTTTGTTTTCCTATATAGTTAAAATATATATTAGGCGTATTTTATTTGCCGAGGAATAAGGAATTAGATTTTGAAAACCAGCAAAACAGCAGGTTTTCTTATTCCAAAGAAGGAATAAGATAGTGCAATTGTTGTTGTAATTCCTTATTCCTCGGCAAGTAAAATGCAGCTATTGTTAAAAAACGCAAGGAACAAATCAGCTGATCATAAAGCATTTTTACATATGTATAATGTAGGATTGAGAGGCACTGTTACCCTATGGGTCTGTTTTTTTATCAACGTCAAAAATTAATCAGTTTTTTTTCTACCGGGATAATTTTACTCTGTACTCAGTGTTTTTAAATTCTCTATATAACTTCACTTGCCTTGCTTGGGTCGTCTGTCGTGGATTCTTGCGATCAATTTTTAACACACTTCCCATGGCCCGATTTTATTGAAATTTTGCACACATGTGTATTTCCGGAGACAACACTTTCTATTAAATTTTGAGGCCCCTCGGACTGCGGGGTCGGGGGGCTCCCAAACAAAAATTTTAAAAAATTTACCCGATTTTTACACACATGTGTATACCCAATAAACAATACTTTTTCGAAAATTTGGTAGTGATCGGGTCCCGGGTTCGGCCGCAAGGCCCTTATACATTTTTTAAATATCTATACTGGCTATATACTATACGGTGTGTGCTTCGCAGTCGGCTGCGCTGCATGGTTTTGGTGGTGGAAAGAGAGAGAGAAATCTTAGCTCACGCACAAATGAACCCAGCAAATGTAACGAGACATACATGTTTTATGCTTACTTCAACTTACATTTTTATTTACTGAATTGTATTTTTATTGATGTCGTTTTGTTGTTGTCGATATCAACTTACAGATAGAACAACAAGTTTTCACAATATTCTGTCATTTGGCGTTTTCATAAATTAGTTCAGAGCAGTCAAAGAGTTCTCAAGATAAATGTTCGTGTTTCTTATTTGCTCAGAGTATGAGCGTGCTCTAAGTGCTCAGAATAAAATGATCTGAGCTTTTTCAATTTTAACATCTGATGTCAAATGTCTGTTTCGATGATTTTCTCCTACAATAAAAAAAATGGCCCAGGATCGAGGGGCTCCCATATCAATTTCTGCGATTATAGAATAAAATGATGATGAAATGATTTAGATGAAAATTTTTAATTTTTATTGGTTGTTTTTTTTTAATTGTGAACCGTGCACGACATGGTGTACACACAGTTTCCTATTTTTAAGAACTTTAATTTAACTTGACGACCCTTTTTATCTGTATTTTTGACTTCTCTGAGGTCCTTTTTAACCACCTTCCACGCGACTTAGAGAGCTGAAATTTTGTGAGCATCTAAGTCCAAAATTGTATTCTTTTTATTCCGCGTGAAACGCGTGTGGCGCGTGTTATGGGTTGAAATCGCGCCATTTTCTCGTTTTTTTTTGAGGTAATGTCTCAATGTCGGAAGCTAATTTTGATAAAAAAAATGCAAATAGAAATATTGGAATTGGAGCATGCTCGCATATAAGAATAAACATTGCATGGTAATAGCCTTAATAGACTTAAGAAATTGCCAAAAAGCTTTGTATACAATTAGGCTCCGTAATATCGTTGCACATAAATGGCATATAGCCGTAATACGTGTGGAACATGTGTTACAAATTGTATATAAAGAGATTACATATCATCTGGTAGGTCTAGGTTGCTCGAATGGAATACAGTAGAAAAAATCCTTCTCGAAAAATATTGATTAGGTATAAATACAACAACACTTTCGCAGTGAACCGAACTGCTTCAAAAGATATGTGTTTTGTGTTCATTAGAACCACCAAATTTAATTTTTTTTTTAAAAAGTGAATATAACTAGACATAAATAAACTGCGTTCGAAAAAAACCTAGAAAACCAACAACCTGTCAGTTGAAAAAAAAGTACTTTTGATTTGATTGTCAAAACTAAAGGCTCACAAAATTTCTTTCGGTTGCGGTTCGGTTGTCAGCGGCCATGTTTGTGTCTGATTGCTAGTACGTACATGCATTTCATCAGTCAGGCAAAGCGCATAAATAACGAAGGGCGCTACTCATCTTTTCTGAACGAAAATTAGAACTTCACTGCTGGTTTGACTTTCAAACCATGTTACTAATGTCGTTTTAAAAAAAAAAATCTGGCGCAGATTGATTTTTTGGCTGTCAAGTTTTTTTTTTTCTAAAAAACCAATCTACGGTAGATCGGATTTCCCCTCTAACAGATCTTAATATTTTGGGAGATTTACCCCTCTTTTGATTAACTACAACAACAACACATGCAACAAAGCATTGTAAACAAAAGATTCTCGTCTTTCGTGTTCGACATAAGCGTGCTCTCACAATGAAAAAACTTAAACCTTGCAAGATTGTATGGATTTCTAACATAACGAGCAACATTTTTTTTTCGTTGAAACCAAAATTCATACAATCTTGTAAAGGCGCTCGAACAGTGAATAACTTTATACTTAAGACTTGCAGGATTGTATGCATTATGGTTTTGACAAAAATATGTTAGCTCAAATTCAAATAAAATACGGCAATATTGCCATTACCATTGTGTCTTGTCTCTAGTATTTGTTCTTTGTTGACAATAGCCGTATTTAATTTGCCGAGGAACAACAACAATTGCCCTGTCGAATTCCTTCTTTGGAATTGTGAAAACCTGCTGTTTGGCTGGTTTTGACATTCGAACTCCGAGCTCGTTCGGCATATAAAATGCAGCTTATAGCTGTATTTTATTTGGAATCCGAATAAGGAATTCGAATGTCAAAGCCATCAAAACAGCAGGTTTTCAAATTCCAAAGAAGGAATTCGACAGTGCAATAGGTGTTGTAATTTCTTATTCCTCGGCAATTAAAATACAGCTTATGATGTCAGGCAGCATCAGCGCAGCATAGCCTTCTACCGCAAGAGAAACTGCAAATGCAATCTTAATTCTTAACACGAATTCGAATTGTGCTATAAGAAAATTATAAAAGCGAAAGTTCAAAACTTTAAAAATATAACAAGGGTGGCTACATTAGAGGGTTTTCTTCCTTTTTCCGTAAAAATAGGATTAACATTTTCAATTGTTGTTTGGTATCTGCACTCGAAAAGAAAAGATTATTTTTAAAAGGTAAAACTGCAAATTTGTGCATTTGCAGCAAAACAAATTGTTTTTTAGAACTTTACGAAGTGCGCCATGATTATTAAAATTTATATTCATATTCAATTCCAAATCAATTAATATGTACCTACATCCGAGGGGTATATAAAAGATAGATTCTTATTTTATTTTTATTGGATATGTATATCAAAAGCCCAAGAATGCTCATGTGTCATGTAAACTGCAGTCTCAGTCTGGATCTGCAGTAGCAGTCGCCAGACGGCTGATGTGAATGTGACGGTGACGATGACCAAAAGCAGCCAAACCGACAGCCACTAAAAGGAATCGTTTGTCGCGTTTTGTTTAGCGTTCTTCATATATAGTACGAGTACATATATGTAGTCGTTCGTTTTCGTTGTACTTCAGGCTTGATAAACAATAAAAAATGTTATTTTCGGAAATACAGTGTACAAAAGGGCGTTTCTAATTAGAATAGATAAATAAAGCACCGTCCCTAAACTGTTTATTTATCCATATAAAGTGCAAATTCACAGTTTTGTAATAAATATGTAGCTGTAGATTTAGGTTTATAGAAGAACAGTGAAAATACTGAAAATAAAGGAATCGCCGTTGCAGTGTTCATCTCAATTGTAGCATTTAAGTGTGTGCTCGTGTAGCAGTCCAAAAAGAATGGCAGATCCATCAGATGTTGGAACATCAAATCTTTTTAATCAATTGCATTTACGCCAGATAGCATCGCGACTTCTTCGAAATTCACGAGCATTTCAAGCGAACTTGTATCGCGAGCGTTTTCGTTTGGCCAAGAACCTCTACAAGACCGATCTACGTGCTCATTATGGCTGTGTTAATGCAATCGAGTTTTCGAATGGTGGGGAATATTTAGCATCTGGTAAGCAACAAAAACTAATTTTTAATTAATTAAATAAAAAAAATGGCGATTTGCTAAAAGGTTGTCCGTGGATAGGTATTTTTTGTCGCAACTCGTAGTTAGGGAACTGACTTATTTTCAATTAAGTAAATCAGAGAAAAATGTTGAACTCAAAACCTCCGTGATAAAGAAATGATTTCATTTGATTTGCTTTTTATATATTTTTTTTGTATTATTTATATATAAATAAGAACAAGAGCACTCATATATTTATGTTTTCAATGCTCGTGCTTGTACATAATTTGTATTTTCTTTTTCTGTAGGCCGGTCAGCTGTTATTCAGTCGTTTGCTTGCTTCTGGGTGGTGTGCAGTGGTAGTGGTATATGAAAGTAAATACGGCGTTCGATGCTATTTTATGTTCACATATTACGGCAGGCCCATAAAATACAAATTCATATAATTGCATTACAAACGTAGCAACAATTTTCTTCATCATCATATAGGAATATATAAGATGTTTATATGTATTGCTTTGGGAAGGAAAAATCGTATTATCGAGATTTTTACCTTTTACAACTGTACACTGTATAATGTAAATATTCTTTTTGGCTAATTTTCTAGCTTAGATTTCTTTTGAAATAGGCACTACCTCATAAAAAGCAAAAAACTTACATTTGGTTTGTTATTAGCACATAATTTGATGTATAAATACTTTTACTACTTTTGTTATATAAATTAAATTTTATATTATTTAAATTCTCTATATTACCTTCGCTTGACCGTGATACGTCCGGTCCGGATTTTGAACATATTATGTGTATTTCCGGAGATAACACTTTCTATTAAAATTTGGGACCCCTCGGGCCTAAGGACCAAGTGGTGCCCATATAATCGGAGATACACATGTGTATAAAATTTGAAGAAAATCGGGAAAATTTTCTAAAATATTTGTATGGGAGCCCCCGACCCGAGGGGTGCTAAATTAATAGAATGTGGAATCGGAGATATGCATTGCCAAGTTTCAATAAAATTGGACTTTTGGAAGTGGGTTAAAAATATATCAAAAGATTCCACGACAAACAAACAAACACACTAGCACGCGAAGTTAATATAGAGAATTTAAAAAAGCACACCCAAAGAGAGAGCAAGCAAACTATATTCCCAGGAAATTTTCTGTAAACTACAAATGTCAAAGCTGGTTTCGGTTTGGCGTTACATTTGCACAGCGTTCACTTCGAAAACCACGAAAACCTTGAGGCTTTGACAGCTTACCAGGGGATATGGTTTCGGGTACGGTTTGTGCAATTAAAAGCGACCATCAGAATAAGACCTGGAGATTTGCAGCAACATACTTGACCAAGATTGACCAAAAACGGAGGTGTGGCTACAATACGACTTTCTTTTACAGGCGGGTCGGAATCTTCAGTAAATGTAAATTAATTTTTTTTTAATTTTTATTTTTTTAAGTTCATAAGTACTATACTTTATGAGATATTTGCAAAAACTCGAAAAACTGTCTAAATAAACTGCCACTTTCGGTTGGCCGATTTCTGCAAAAATCAACTGGGACCTCTCAAATTATATAAAGCTTAAATATGAATTGTCATCCCAATCAGTTCATCCGTCTGGGCTGTAGAGTGGACAGGACACAGGATAGACTTACAGCCAGACAGAGATTTTTTTCGCTTTTTCTGACTCAGGAAATACGAAAAGGGGTAAATCTGCAAAAATACCTAGTTAATTTTCATGATTTCTATACTTCCTTTTACTATGAAAAAGAAAGGAAAAGTAATCTTACCAGAAACTGGTGGCTTACTAGGGTGCGGTCAAGACGTTCGTACCGTCATCAGGTTCGGGTTGTGGCGGCGGTCTATCAACACGTGGTCTATCTGTTTACGAGTGGTTCCATCAGGAGATACCCAGGTGGCTTTGTGGATATTTTTACACGCAAACCTTGTACTCGCAACGACCAAATTATTGCTTGCTACCATCTTTATGACTCGTCCATTGTCATTACTGTTCTCGTGTAAGCTATGGGTGCCAATGTACTGCCTGAATACTGGCTCTCTACCTATTTTAGCATTCATATCCTCCAGAATGATTTTTACATCATACTGAGGGCAGGCATGGAGTTCCCGTTCGACTGATTCAAGGAATTCTTCTTGTTCAACATCTGGGGAATCCTCTGTAGGTGCGTGAACGTTTATGAGGCTTATGTTTTTAAATTTGCCCCGCACGCGAAGGGTGCTTAGCGTTGATTTATTGCTTTAAAGCCGATACCGATGTAAGTATAACATGCAGGTTTCTTTATTACATTACTACTAACTAGTTAGTATCAATAGTACTTATCATTAAAAAAAAATTAACGTTTGACAACAGAATTGCCTGCCGCAGTATTTTCTCAATCATCATTTTCTCAGGCAACCTTTATTTAGTGAAATAGTCAATTGAGGTTCTTCCAATTTTATCGCCAGTCATATACATTACCATGACGCAATTTTTAAAAACTTATTTAAAAAAAAAACTAATACCATGACGCAATTTTTAAAAACTTATTTTAAAAAAAAAACTACTATCTCAGTCGACATTTTCTCAGTCCGTATTTTTTTACAGTCGATATTTTCACCCAGTAGACATTTTCTCAGTCGACATTTTCAACTTTCGGAATATTTACCTGCATACAGAGTTGCAACTTACGTTGATACAGTATTTCCAATAACTAATGCACTTTATTTCATATGGCGTATAGGTGGAGATGATAAACGTGTTCTCATTTGGAATCTTGATAAGGCACTCGCTGGCTTTGAACGGCCTCGAACGCTGGATACCCAACACACCAGTAACATTTTTTGTTTGGGCTTTGACAGGCATAATCGAAAAGTTTTTTCCGGTGGTAATGACGATCTGGTTATTGTTCATGACCTCGAGACGTAAGTAATAGTTAATTAAGAACGCCATCTTTACAACTTATTCTCTTTCTTCTTGCGATTGCAGTGGAAAGCTGGACAATATATTTGACCACGAATATCCCGTATATGGTCTCTCAGTAGATCCTCAAAGTGATGGTATTTTTGCCACTGCTTGTGAGGATGGTCAAATACTCGTCTATGATCAACGCATCGGGCCGTCAGACCCACTTGTAGTGGCCCAGTTAAGGACATCCTTCCATGCTGTGGAATTTCATCCGGTCGGCGGAAATTTCTTGATCACAGCCAATTCAAAACGTGGTGCTGCCTTCTGGGACATCCGGAAACCGCATCAGTGAGACTCAAAGAACCTTTTGTTTTTCTAATACGACTTAATTCTATCTATAGCCCTGTCATACAATATGGGTACGTTGAGGATCCACCAAGTTGTATGAGTGTCCGCTTCAACACAACAGGCAGCCAAATTTTAGCTCTTCGTCGAAGACTTCCTCCTATTTTATATAATACTCAATCGGCAGAGCCTGTTTGCACATTTTACCATGCGGATTACTACAACTCGTGTACCATGAAGAGCTGCACATTCGCCGGCGAGGACGATGAATTTGTTCTGTCTGGTTCAGACGATTTTAATTTGTACGTCTGGCGTGTATCGGATGTCGATTGTAAGTAGAAATACATCCAGACAAAGTTTGTTTCTCGCCTGTGAATTTATCAAAATTTCTTTATTATTCAGTGGAATGCACTGACCAGTGGATTGAAACGACTCAAATGGTTCTCTACGGTCATCGTTCGATCGTTAATCAAGTCAGGTACAATCGGGAGAAATGTTTATTGGCATCCTCTGGAGTTGAAAAAATTATTAAGGTTGTTGGCATTACATTTTTAATTTTATTTTTACTAATTTATTTTTATTTTTGATAGCTATGGAGTCCGTTTAATCAGAAAGGATGGACAGGCTCACTGCTAGAAGAAGTGAACTCATCTGATAATCCTAGAGATCTTTTCTCACCGTACAATTTTCCATCGATGTCGCCACATAGCTGGTCACATATGTCACACGACTACAGTAATCGTAACACAAACGAAGATCCGCGCATGATGGCCTTTTTCGATTCGCTAATACAACAGGAAATTGAGGGTTGGGACACAAATAACTCCACCGATTCTCAGCTTGGGTCTGATATAAATTCGAGTTCCAGTTCAAATAATAGTTCTGTCGAGGACGAATCAAACGAGACACGCGATCAAACGCATCATTTACGACGAAAGAAAGGTAAATATGACAAAATTTATTTTATTTATGTGTGCTTTTATAAACGATACATTTATATAAATTTTATGCATACATTTGCCAACTTAGAGCGAAGGCGTCGCAGTTCAATGTTAAATAAGTTGAAAGTTCAGCGAAATAAATTTGCTAACCGCATTGCGTACTTGATTGCTACCAAGCGAAACACTTTGCGCCGTTTGGCAATGAAAGGAGCGTCTTTGTCGAATCGACGTCCACATAAAATAAGAGCTGGTAAAACGAATGCAGTAATGCGAATAGGTAAACGAAGAAGCAGCTGTCGCACAGTTTCGTTTCGGGATCAATGTTCAGGAGAAGCTGGAACTTCTACATCCGCGGGTTACCGTTCGCATCGCAGAAAAAACAACAAAAAAACATTCTACGGTAATTATTTTTATGAATAACAAGATGTGGCCAGCACGGAATTATCTTTTATTTATTCCAGCAGCGTCATCGTCTGATGATGACAGCGAAACATGCAATCAAATCGCTGGTAGCTCTAGCCGTTTTGATGTTTCTTTATCGCACAACGTTTCTATTCCTAGCACGAGTACTGGAATTACATCAAGTCAAAAAGGTGAGTACATTATTATTATGTACATAATCTGACCAAAGGGTCTGCATTGCTAGTAGAGTAAATAGTTTATCCGGGAAAATTGGATAAGGGTAAATGGACAGTAGGCTCCTTCAAACCATTAAAAGTTCCCGGCAATGGTGGTATCTTTCCAAAATAACATGTACATTTTTATATGCGATGCTGTTATACAGTGGTGGGTCCACGTTTATTCAATAACCTTTGACCCACCCACAACTCGAACCCATCGGACTGTATGTAGCCAGGTGCTAGCAGCTACATATTGATTATATTCCCTTGATATATATATAATATAAAATATTTTCGTTGCTATGTAAGCGTGTAAACACTGCATTATATTAGAGAAATTGGAAAATACAATTTTTTCTAAAATTATTTTTGGATAATTTTTTCTTTTTTTTTGTTAATGCGTGTGGATTCAACAAAAATATTTATAACAAAATTCAACAATACAAACTACTAACTTTGGAAATATAAATTGGATTTTTTGTTGATTAAAGTAGATTTGTGGTTAAAATATTGATGCCGATTTTGTAACACCGGCTACTACAGAAGATATATATGCAACATGGAAAACAAAAGGTGGAAAGGCTCGAGCCCACATCGGTCTTCTTGTTGAAGACAATCAATTGGTACATAAGACGCAAAAATACTGCAAAAGATATGTGGAATGCGTTGCGAGAACATCACGAAAATCGAGTTTATCAAATAAGGTCAGCTTATTAAGGCGCTTATGTCGACTTACTTTGAAAGAAGGTCCAGTTATGTAAGCACACCTAAACATCATGGATGAAATAATGGATGAGTTAACAACGTTAGGCGACGCGAGCGCCGACCCAATGGCTGGGGCATTATATCTGAGCAGTCTACCAGAAAGCTATTTGACGATGATCACGGCATTAGAAACCAGGCCAGAATATGATTTAAATCAAAGTATGGTTAAAGGTAAACTTCTCGACGAAAGCTGTCGTAAAGAATCAGACAAAATATTTTCATTGCATAATGGCCGAAATAAGGCAGCAGCAGAACTCAAGGTCCGTGTTTCTTCTGCAAAGATAATGGCCCTATTCGCAGAGACTGTCGAAAATTCAAGCAGTGGAGAAGCAGCAAAAACATCAGAAATATGTTAACGTTGCGGTCAAAGATAATGACCAGACAACTGAAAATGAAGAAGCAAATGTTTGTTTGAAAGTCGGTGATTCATTGAGAAATTTCAAATGTGGTGATTGGTGCATAGATTCAGGTGCATCATCATATTTGTGTAATGACAACAAACATTTCGTCGAAATGAAGAAATCAAAAGGAAATTCGGTCACATTGGCAGACGGAAGATGTCTTCCAATCGAAGGAACCAGGATATTTTAGGTTCAAAACAAATACAGGCTGTATACAATTGAATGATGTCATTTTCGTGACTCATTTGCATTGTAATTTATTATCAGTCGGAAAACTAGCCAAATGTGGTTGTGATATAGTTTTTAAAATAAGATGTTTCAAATAAATCTTAAAGGTTAACAAATACCGACAGTAAGAGCATATGTATATGTTTATAAAGCTAATCCCGTAACTCAAGTACTAAAAGTGAGTAAGACCAGTGATGCAAAGTGCATACATGAGTGGCACAGAATTTTAGGACACCGAAACTTAAATGATATAAGAAAAATGGCAAAGCTGGTTAGCAACATGGACATCAGGGAATGTGAACATCGTTATATGTGTGAAACTTGTTTGAAGAGCAAATTAAGTTAGGTTAGGTTGCGGTGGCAGCTAATGGTCACATAGACCATACGCGGTCCTTTGTCTTACCACAGGATCTTACACCTTTCCCCTTTTCAGAAGATCCATTCAGTGCTCTTAATGAATCGGAGTATATCTCGCACTTTGCCGTTTTCGAGATCTGATAGGTTATTCATTACCCGCTTACCCAAGTGTTTGTGCCTGCTGTGCAATAGTGCCGGACATGAGCAAAGAAGATGCTCTATGGTCTCTTCCTCCTCCTCATCCAAGCAACCTTAAATGATAGAAGGCAGTGTCCTGTCATTATCCCTACAACCGTTCTTAATTCACGTAATTGTAAGGAGATAAGCACAGTTGAGCGCTTCAAGTCCAGCTTCGGCCAGACTTGTCTTGAAATATTACAAGTGTCGGTGTTTTCCCACCTTACATTTGTTATTGTTTCTGCCTCTTTCCGAAGCTCAAGTTTCAGTGTCGCGATAGGACTCCCCACCTCAGTCCTTGCGGGTACCAGCTGGAGAGTCGTACCACGTCTAGCTAACTCGTCCGCCCTGCAGTTCCCCTCAACATCCGTGTGACCCGGGACCCATATGATCCTTATATTTAACTGCTCACTCATCTCGTTAAGAGAGGAATGACAGCTCAACGCCACCTTAGATTTGAGTGAGACCGCTTCCAACGATTTTATGGCCGTTGACTGTCCACATAAATGTTGATCTTCTTTGAGGATAATACATTATGCTTCAGCCAGCTCATTACCTCTTCAATCGCTATCAGCTCAGCCTGGTATACGCTGCACCGATCAGGTAGACGGACTGAGATGCTTACTTTCAGCTTGTCACAGAAGACTCCTGCTCCTACTTTACCGTCTAGCTTAGAGCCATCCGTGAAAAACTGTATTGTTTCGTTATCGGTTACGGATTACCTCTTCCAGTCTTCTCTGGTGGGTATTGTTGTCCGAAAACCTTTTTGAAAGCATAACATTGGTGTTATGTAATCCAGTTTCGTCAGCTCCTGCTTTAGCGATTTAGTTGTGGTAGAGTGTCCTTTCTGAAGACTTCTCCACTGATTGACAGCTAACAGTCGCGTAGCGGCAATTGCCGCTTTCTGTTTGCCAAATATGTCTAGTGGGATCAGGTGGAGCATAACCTCTAGAGCGCGAGTTGGTGTAGATCTCAGCGCCCCGCTTATAAGCATGCAGGCCGCTCTTTGTACCTTCCCCAATATACTTGTATACGTAGTTTTTTCCATAGCTGGCCACCATACGCTTACCCCATACAGTAGTATTGGTCTCACTACCGACGTGTAAAGCCAGTGTGCCAGCTTTGGTTTCAAACCCCATTTTTAACCAATGGCATTCTTTCACGAGTATAAAGCAATGTTAGCTTTATTAACTCTTTCTATTATATTAGGTTTCCAACTCAGTTTCCTGTCCAAGATTGTCCCCAGAAATCTTGCTTTATCAGAAAAAACTAAGGGAGTACCATTTAGTGTTGGAGGATCAACTGTTGGAATTTTATATTTTCTGGTGAAGAGGACAAGCTCTGTCTTATTCGGGTTGACGCCCAGACCACTTTTATTTGCCCATTCTTTAACGATTAGGAGGGCATTTTGCATAACCTCACTAATCGTTCTGAGGTATTTTCCTGAGACGGCTAACGCTACATCATCAGCATCTCGCGTGTTTCCCTAGAAGGCAGTGTCCTGTCATTATCCCTACAACCGTTCTTAATTCACGTCATTGTAAGGAGATAAGCACAGTTGAGCGCTTCAAGTCCAGCTTCGGCCAGACTTGTCTTGAAATATTACAAGTGTCGGTGTTTTCCCACCTTACATTTGTTATTGTTTCTGCCTCTTTCCGAAGCTCAAGTTTCAGTGTCGAGTATAAAGCAATGTTAGCTTTATTAACTCTTTCTATTATATTAGGTTTCCAACTCAGTTTCCTGTCCAAGATTGTCCCCAGAAATCTTGCTTTATCAGAAAAAACTAAGGGAGTACCATTTAGTGTTGGAGGATCAACTGTTGGAATTTTATATTTTCTGGTGAAGAGGACAAGCTCTGTCTTATTCGGGTTGACGCCCAGACCACTTTTATTTGCCCATTCTTTAACGATTAGGAGGGCATTTTGCATAACCTCACTAATCGTTCTGAGGTATTTTCCTGAGACGGCTAACGCTACATCATCAGCATCTCGCGTGTTTCCCTAGAAGGCAGTGTCCTGTCATTATCCCTACAACCGTTCTTAATTCACGTCATTGTAAGGAGATAAGCACAGTTGAGCGCTTCAAGTCCAGCTTCGGCCAGACTTGTCTTGAAATATTACAAGTGTCGGTGTTTTCCCACCTTACATTTGTTATTATTTCTGCCTCTTTCCGAAGCTCAAGTTTCAGTGTCGCGATAGGACTCCCCACCTCAGTCCTTGCGGGTACCAGCTGGAGAGTCGTACCACGTCTAGCTAACTCGTCCGCCCTGCAGTTCCCCTCAACATCCGTGTGACCCGGGACCCATATGATCCTTATATTTAACTGCTCACTCATCTCGTTAAGAGAGGAATGACAGCTCAACGCCACCTTAGATTTGAGTGAGACCGCTTCCAACGATTTTATGGCCGCTTGACTGTCCACATAAATGTTGATCTTCTTTGAGGATAATACATTATGCTTCAGCCAGCTCATTACCTCTTCAATCGCTATCAGCTCAGCCTGGTATTCGCTGCTCCGATCAGGTAGACGGACTGAGATGCTTACTTTCAGCTTGTCACAGAAGACTCCTGCTCCTACTTTACCGTCTAGCTTAGAGCCATCCGTGAAAAACTGTATTGTTTCGTTATCGGTTACGGATTACCTCTTCCAGTCTTCTCTGGTGGGTATTGTTGTCCGAAAACCTTTATGAAAGCATAACATTGGTGTTATGTAATCCAGTTTCGTCAGCTCCTGCTTTAGCGATTTAGTTGTGGTAGAGTGTCCTTTCTGAAGACTTCTCCACTGATTGACAGCTAACAGTCGCGTAGCGGTAATTGCCGCTTTCTGTTTGCCAAATATGTCTAGTGGGATCAGGTGGAGCATAACCTCTAGAGCGCGAGTTGGTGTAGATCTCAGCGCCCCGCTTATAAGCATGCAGGCCGCTCTTTGTACCTTCCCCAATATACTTGTATACGTGGTTTTTTCCATAGCTGGCCACCATACGCTTACCCCATACAGTAGTATTGGTCTCACTACCGACGTGTAAAGCCAGTGTGCCAGCTTTGGTTTCAAACCCCATTTTTAACCAATGGCATTCTTGCACGAGTATAAAGCAATGTTAGCTTTATTAACTCTTTCTATTATATTAGGTTTCCAACTCAGTTTCCTGTCCAAGATTGTCCCCAGAAATCTTGCTTTATCAGAAAAAACTAAGGGAGTACCATTTAGTGTTGGAGGATCAACTGTTGGAATTTTATATTTCCTGGTGAAGAGGACAAGCTCTGTCTTATTCGGGTTGACGCCCAGACCACTTTTATTTGCCCATTCTTTAACGATTAGGAGGGCATTTTGCATAACCTCCCTAATCGTTCTGAGGTATTTTCCTGAGACGGCTAACGCTACATCATCAGCATACGCTACCACTTTTATCTCCTCTCCCTCCAGTTTCAACAGCAATTTGTTGATTACTATATTCCAGAGTAGAGGGGATAATACACCTCCTTGCGGTGTTCCTCCAACTGCCTGCCTTTTTAAGATGGAACCCCCCACCTCCGCACTAATAATCCTGCCTAGAAGCATATGATTGATTAGTTTGCTTGTAGGGTAGTCCACCTCTAGGTCTGACAGTCCTTTACAGATTGCCTCTGTTTTAACGTTGTTGAACGCACCCCCGATATCCAAGAATGCTACTAGTGTATACTCCTGGGAGTATATTGATTTCTCAATTGTGCTTAAGGTGTGTAAGGCTGTGTCTACAGACTTCCCCTTGCAGAAAGCATGTTGGGACTTTGCCCAACTGCTAGGTTTTACCTTAGCCCTTATATGAACATCTATCAATCTTTCCAGGGTTTTCAAAAGAAAGGATGATAGAGTTATAGGTCTCAGGTCTTTTGGGTAGCCAAATAACTTGGAGTGGTTTTTGTCATAGAGAGAATCTTTGGTAGACGAGAGGTCTCCGAGGCCCCTTCCATCTTATCACAGAAGAGCCTCCAAGACGTCCTCTGCGCCTTTCTCAATTCCCTCTTATAGTTTCTGAGATGTTCTTTGTAGGATTCCCAGTCCAGAGCCAGTCTCGTTCTTTTGGCTTTATTGAAAGCTTTCCTGCTTTCCTTCTGATAGGTCCCTAACTCCGCGGACCACCAAGTTGGCTTTTGTTTGCCCATTGGTTTTATCATAGGGCAGGCAGCATCGAAGGAGCGATTCATGGCACCTGTTACAGTATCTACCATTGTATCTATCTCCTCTATAGTGACTGTTGGCTTTGGAGCCACCGGTAGTAGTTTCCCTAGCATCTCCCTATAGGTACCCCAGTTTGTCCTTTTCTTATTTATAAAGGACTCACGAAGGGCAGGTTTAATGTCTAGCTTGAAGATTAAATAGCGATGGTCCGAGAATGAGTGTTCTTTTGCAACCTTCCATTCTCTTACCTTATACGCTATAAAGTCTGATACGAGAGTTACATCGAGTACTTCTCGCCTATTTTTTATTATGAAAGTGTGCTCTTGCCCAATATTACAAATAGCTAGGTTCGTATTCAAAAAATGACTCACCTCTCTCATTTACGTCGGTGCTGCCCCATATTGTGTGGTAAGCATTTGCATCACATCCTAGAATCGCACCAAGTCTGGAGTCTGCTTTTCTCGGTCCATATATGCAGAAACCAGCCAGAATTTTTCGTTTCCGACTTCAATGCTGGCCGCAGTTATATCACCGTCACTATATTGTGATAAAAGGTTAGTTTTACTCAGAATACAAGATCTGATCTTCTCTGACTTACTTGAGTATAGGACTTTATACCCTTTAAGTCCGAGCCCACAGATCTTAGCTCCATTTATCCATGGCTCTTGGACTAGGACGAGATCTGCTAATCTAAGTAGAAGAGCTGCCGAAGAAGTTTTGGTATGGTGAAGGTTTATTTGAATTATGTTTAACATATTTATACTTACCTTCGCCCCATCGTTAGCATTCATGCTACCTTAGTCTCCGAGGATCCGCCGGCACATTCCGTCTCGTTCCCCTTCGACTCAATCACCGTCTTGTAGACAGCGCTCTCTTCAATGGAGTCCGACAAGTTTTCCTCGTCAGACTCCATGGCAAAGAGGTTGCCCATCCTCGATACCAATGAGGACTCGCTGGACCGACTCTCAGTCTCTAAGTCCCCCGTGATCGGAATGGTCCACTCCTTTACCCTTGTTGACGTCGTCTGCCTTATAGACCTTGAGAGTTATCGACCCGAAACCGAAGTTGATAACTCCCTTAGTACTTGCAAGAGGAGCCAGGGATTCCTTGTTGATTACCATAGTTGTTAATCTAAAGTTACCCTTAGCGTCCTCCTGTTTCACGATCTTCCAGTTTGATACCGGAAGATCTGGGTTGCTGGCTGCGATTATCTCTACAACAGCTTTAGCGTTGGCAGGTTCGGTAGGCAGCCAGACGCGCGCTCTTGGCCTGCTAGGAATTTCTTCCCTGCCCACGGCCGCAATCTTTGCTCCTGGCCACCCTCAACCACTTTGGAAATCGCTTTTTTGTAGAGATCAACCGATCTCTGATCTGAACACGCCTTCAGCTTGACGCGTCCCTCATGCCAACCTGCATCCCTGCAGGAAGACGGCTAGCATCAGCTCGTGCTCTTTGACGATGTCACTAAACGATTTCGTCTTGTGCGTCTTAAGAGCCACCGGTGGAGTCTCCGCTTGCACCTTAGCTCGCTTGCTGCTTCCGGCTTCAACCTCTTCCTGAGACCTTTGCCTTTTCGGCCCTAGGTCCTTGGCGGGGTTTTGTCCACCTTCCGCAGTCAGCTTCGCCCATGCTACGGACTCCTTCTGTCTTTTCGTTAGCTGCTCCTCCGGGATACTAGCCAACTTTTCCAAGACTTTGAAGGCCGCTCGACGATCCCGGCACCGTTTCTTCGTCGGCGGTATAGTGCGTGACCCGTTATCGTCTTCACTTTTGCTGGTGGTGCTGGTCCCTGGCCTTTGGGCATTAGGATCCAGTACTACCTTGGTTTTAGCGGCCGGGACCCCACCTTTACGGTTAGAGCCACTTGCCACGCTTGTTTCCAGCTTTTGGTGAGTGCTGGTCTCGTTTTTTCGGCATTTGGTGAGTGCCGGTCTCGGTTTTAGAAAAAAACTTTTTTATTGTGCTTCATTTTTAGTCCCACGAGTGTCGGAGAAAGGGTGGTCCACCCGCGCAGAGATCCGAATACGCGAGTAAGGTGAAATACATCTAGAGGTTACCAGGTATCTAGATGGCTCCGATAGAGACTGGGCTATTTATGGGCCCCCAGCCTGGTCGATTCTCGGCTCGGGTCGCATCACACCTTGATCCAGCCCATTTGTTGTCATTTAGCGTGACCGCTCCGCACCTAGGTTTTGAAACTCACAACCTCTGTCCGCAACTAGAGGTGAGCCTAGGGCACCACACTCCAGTCACGGTCAGAGGACCCGGAGTCGACAACAATTACGAAGCAAGAGCAAATTAACGCGTGATTCTTTTTCTAAAGAATCGGCAACGAAAACCCACTATATTTTGGATTTAGTACGTACAGATGTATTTGGTCCAATACAATTGCTAACACTGCAGGGGAATAGGTATATACTCACACTGATCGACGATTTCAGTAGATATTAACATATCTATCTATTAAAGCTGAAATCAGAAGAAAAATCTGTTTGTAAGTATGACAAACACTGAGTATGACAAAATCCCTAAAGTTTTTCGATCGGACCTTGGAGGTAAATACATAGATGCGGAATTGCAAACATTTTTCAAAGAGAAAGGGATATGTTTCCAACTAACTACACTGAAAACGCCACAACAAAATGGCGTGGCATTACGTAAAAATAGATCTTTGATAGAAATGGTGAGATGTATGTTGGCGAGTTCGGAGATACATAAACAATATTGGGGCAAAGCAGTAACAACGGCAAATCATCAAATGAAAAGTTAATCTTTGTTGGTTATGAACAAAAGGCTATCATTTATTAGATGTCAACATACACAAAATAAGAATCAGCAGAGATGTAAAATTTGTGGAAGTAAAAGATAATAATCAAGTTGAAATCTCATTGGATCAAATACAACCGGACAGTTTCAATGATGCAACCGAAGCTCAAAATGAAGCAGATGAGGATGAAATTCAAATAGAATCAGAATACACTGATGATGATACGTGCAACAATTAAGACGTTCAACCAAGGCATTCTATCTTCCAGACTTATTGATACGACACAATAAGTTCCAGCTCAAAATGTAAGTAAAGATTCAACTACATTCGTGAAGCTATGAATAGTCATCAAGCAATAGAGTGGAAACGTGCAATGGACAGCGAAATAAAATCGTTACACATTTATGGTACATGGGAAATCGAAAGGCTACCACCAGGAGGTACAGCTATAGGAAGTAAATGGGTATACAAACGAAAAACTGATAATGACGGCAACGTAATTAAATATAAAGTTCGTTTGGTAGCCCAAGGTTTTCACGAAAATTCTGGCGAGATTATGATGAAGTTTTCGCAAACTCTACAACTTTTGAAATACTCCTGTCAGTAGACGGGACCAGAAAGGGATGGTGGTAAGATATTTCGATATTGAAATTGCCTACTTAAATGGGGATTTATCACACCAGGTGTACATGAAACAACCTAAAGGGTAAAAACGGGTAATGATATCATGGTATGTAAACTAGTAAAGCACTTTTATGGGCTGAAAAGGGGCGCTAACAGTTTGATACTATAATGAAAAAAATAAATATGTTCAATGTTTGAACGATACACCAAGAAGGTAAATGAACATTGCATTTATTATGTCATTAATTACGTCGATGATATAGTTGCCAAAGCTTCAAATATGCAACTACTTATCGAATTCGAATATGAAATGAACAAATAACTAAATATTCTGAGCAAATTACAAGAATATTGTCTAGATGCAATGGAATCTAAGATTCCTATGACTCCGGGATATTGGATATAGGATATATATAGAAGGGCTAGAAAAGTGAGTCAACAACGCTTCCGATACTTAAAACTAACTTGAAAATTAAAATTAGGAAGTAATATAGAAGTTAGTGGATGTTGGAAGTTCGAGTACCAGAAAACACCAAAAAGTTGTTTTAAGATTCAAACTCTCGCGAATGTCCAGAAAATATATGAGGCTAATAATAACGTCTGTTTCGGTGGTGCAGTTCATAGAAACGGACGAGTTTTTCTCACCTCACTGATCATCTAGATTACAAGTACACAGGATACGATGCTGTACATGGGATATACAGTTGCCGTATACTGCTATATTCACATGTATATTTGAGTTGATGTATGAAGTAATCAATATGTAGAGCCATCAATGGGCATAATATTCTAGTTTGTGATTGCTCGGGTGTGAACTCAACTCCACTTTCTTTCTTTTTCTATACCAATATTTCCAAGCCCACGCTGTGCCAGGCAAATCTCTTGAAGCGTGTCCTGATTATAAAAAAAAACAACCCATAAAAATTAAAATTTTTCTTGTAAATTCTCTAATCGGAGATACACACACACATGACGCAGCGGCAGCGAACAGCGCTGCTCACAAAGCACAGAGCTCAGACTTTGCCGTGATCTGATGCGATATAGCGATATTTAAAAATTGTATATTGGGGTCCCCAAGGGGCCGATCGCTCCAAATTTTTACAAAAAGTGTTTTCCATCGAAGACACACATGTGTATTTAAAGAAAATCCGGTAAATTTTGTAAAATATTTGTATGGGAGCCCCCCGAACCCGAGGTCCGAGGGGCCTCAAATTTTAATAGAAAGTATTGTCACCGGAAATATACATGTGTGCAAAATTTCAATAAAATCGGGCCATGGGAAGTGGGCTAAAAATTGATCAGAAAATCTGACCAGCCAGCCAGCCAGCCACGTGCACGCGAAGTTAATATAGAGAATTTAAAAAGAGTGCGTGTAACTTTTACGCGCGGTTGAAGTGAAACTTTTTTGACGTTGTGGCCGATATTACGATTAAAGATGAGATGAGATGACGATGAGAAATGGCTTAGTTCCAAAAAATTCCAGACCCTATTGGTCAGATCTCAGAATTTCCATAGGAACAAATCTTATAGTCGCATATTAGTCCTACATTTCGAGTTTCATACGAATCCCATGAGAAATGGCTTGGTTCCCAAAATTCCAGACCCTATGGCCAGATCCCAGAATTTCCATAGGAACAAATCTTACAGTCGCATATTAGTCCTACATTCCGAGTTTCATACGAATCGCTTGAGAAATGGCTTGGTTCCAAAAATTCCAGACCCTATTGGCCAGATCCCACAATTTCCATAGGAGCTGTGGCCGTAGTAATATATGTATTTATATATACATATATATAGGGTGTTTTTTTGGGAGGTTTGTTTTTCCGATAGATGTCGTTTTATTTTATGACAGTTGTTTTGACAGCTCAAAGTGGCATTTCTACTCAGTATTGTTTGGCAAATCATTATGAAAAAAAAAAAAAAAAAAAAAAAAAAAAAATGACATTTGTGAAAAATATTCGTGGTAGCCATATGCCAGAAATTGTGTTTAAATGTTAAATGCCAAAAAATTATCTACCAAATAAAAAAAAATTTTGGTCATTTCATAATTTTATATGTGTTTTATTCAAAAAAAAAATCGGCAACCTCTTAAAAAAACACCCGGCATTTTGGCATTTAACATTTAAACACAATTTCTGGCATATGGCTACCACGACTATTTTTCACAAATGTCATATAAAGTAAAGGGTGATCAATTTAGAGGTATCGGATTTTAAATTGAAATAAAACAACAAACATTCAAATTGATTGGGCAATCTTTTTTATTTTAGTTTAGAACCATTTATGACATTTATTTTTTGAAGATAATCCCTTTCAAATGTTGGCCGCAACTGCGCCATAATTCGGCCATCCGAAAACACTAATTTTGAACGACTCGCTCGAGGACTTCGGTCGGTATCTCGCGAATAACTTGAGTGATGTTGGCTTCCAATGCCTCAATCGTAGCTGGTTTATCCACAAAACATTTAGACTTTACATACCCCCACAAAAAAAGTACAAAGGTGTGATATCACACGATCTTGGTGGCCAATCCACCGGTCCGACACGAGAGATCAATTGCTCACCGAAACGAGGACGCAGTAAATCCATTGTGTCACGGGCTGTATGAGATGTAACGCCGTCTTGTTGGAACCAAATGTCGTGGAGATCACGGGCTTCAATTTCCGGCAACAAAAAGACGTTTATCATGGCGTGATAGCGTTCGCCATGCACTGTTACATTGGCACCAGCCTCGTCTTTGAAGAAATATGGTCCGATGATTTCTCCAGCCTGTAGGCCGCACCAAGCGGTAGTTTTCAATGGATGTAATGGCAGTTCGTGAATGGCTTCGGGTTGCTCTTCAGCCAAAATACGGCAATTTTGCTTATTGACGAAGCCATTAAGCCAAAAATGGGCCTCATCGCTGAACACCATAAGTTGGCCTGAGCGCGCGATGAACACTTTTCACAGAGCGTCGATTTTTGTAATAAAACTGTACGATTTGTAAACGTTGTTCAGGCGTTAGTCTTTCCATGATGAAATGTCAATGAATACTGAATAAAATTATGTATTTAGTTTGACAGTAGTCACGCGTGACATGTCAAAAAATCCTATTGGAAAAAGTACCTCCAATCTGATCACCCTTTATAACTATAGAAAACGAGGCATAAAATTAACAATTACCAAAAGTGAATAGCAGTGTAACCAATGTGTACAACAGAGCTGTGAAAATTGTTGCCCCTGCGTAAAAAAGTTTCACTTCAAAAACTCATGGAAATCTTCTCAACTTACCTAACCCCAGTCAGCGCTATCGTTATCGATTTACTCAGAAAAAAATTTATAAAAACATTGAGACATTTACAAAATTCTCATTATGGTATAAAACCCCTTTACAAATTTTGCATGCTATCGGATGAACGGTATGGAAACATAAAAGACATAGATACATACATACAGGTTTTCAATCTTATAGATTTTTTTTGTTCGCTGTGGCTGCTGTGAAATCTTTACATTTTTAGTCACTAAAACTGCTGTCACAGATAACAAAGCAACCTTTTTCCAAAAAATGTGCACGAGTGTGATTTCAGTATTTGCTAGAGAAAACCAATTGACTATTGGACTCATTTGCTTGCTTATCAAACACTGTATTGATTTGACCTTCAGAATATAAGCAGTAACAGAAGAGAAACGTCAGAAAAGAGGGTACATTATATTATATATAAATAGCTGTACAGGAAAAAACATATTCGCTGCGCTTCCGATGAAATATATTCTTAGAACAAGCAGAATGTATGTTGGACTCATAAGAGTAATAGCATCAAGCTTATTGTATTCAAATGCCATTTTTCAGAAAACATTCCAAGTTCAAAATTTGCTTTGGTATCTTTTCTGATATACGAGGGTAAAAGTTCCCGACCTGTCGTATGGATAGCGGTTGTTGTTTAAAAAGAATGACTGTGGTAGAAAGTTACAAACCTTACAAAGCTTAAAGCTGTGCGCAAGATAGTTGCGGCGATTACTCACAATGGAACAAAAACAGCGTCGTGCAGATGTTTCATTCGAGTGTTTGGCTAAGTGTCACACCCATAGACAGAAGTTTTTGCGTCTATTCATAACCATGGATGAAACATGGGTCCATCACTTCAAACCGGAGACGAAGGAACAGTCAAAACAATACACTGAAAGGGGAGAATTGGTCCCAAAAAAGGCGAAGACAGTTCCTTTTGCTGGCAAGGTCATGGCTTCAGTTTTTTGGGATGCGCGTGGGATAGTTCTTATTGATTATCTTCAGAAAATAATCAACGGCGTGTATTATGCGAACTTATTCCAGCGTTTGAAAGATTAGGTCAAGAAAAAAGGCTGCATTTGGCGAAGTTTTGTTTCATCAAGACAATGCACCAGTTCACACATCCGTCATCGTGATGGCAAAAATCAAAGAGTCAAAGCTCGAATTGCTTCCTCATGTACCCTTTTCTCCAGATTTAGCCCACCCAGATTATTTTCTGTTTCCGAACTTGAAAAAATGGCTCGGTGGTAAAAGATTTGCCAACAATCGAGAGGTGGAGTCTGCGGTTGATGGGTATTTTAAAGAGCTCGACGATTCGCACTATAAAAAGTGTATCGATGCTATTGAAGATCGCTGGGAAAAGTGTATCGAACTAAAAGGTGACTATGTAGAGAAGTAAAGATATTTTTTCCCAAATTGTTTGATTTCTTTGTCAGGTCGGGTACTTTTAGGACAACCCTCGCCCTCTAGATTTTTTTTTTTGTTTTTTTTTTTTTTTTAGCTATTTCGCTACTTCAAGATATATTAATCTTTATCAGAAAGAAAAATTAACTTAAGACACACTTAATCAGTTATTATTACATTATTCTTTGTCCGCGCTTTATTTTGCAGATGACATCATACGCTTGCGTCAGCAGCAGATATTCAATGATTCGGATGAAGATGATGAAGATGAGTCGAACGAACGCTCTCATAAACCAGACGAAATTGTTATTGACCCCTCTATACAGCCAACGAAAAAACTGAATGGTGTTCGACGAGCAAATGATGCCACAGTGCTGGCATCGTCAAATAGCAGTATTTTGTGTAGCGTCACTACCCCATCTTCTTCTGGCGCTGTAGTGCCTTTTATACAGCGCACTCAATATCCTTCCGCCCTATCGATCACTAATGCATCTCTTTTGCAGCCAATTCAAATTACAGCAGAAAGCCAAACATATTTAGAAACACATCTTAACAGCGATAATGCCGACACTAGCAGTAACAGCAGCGACAACGATCGTAGACGAGCCCACATCGAATTCGAAATATACTCCAGGCGATTTGCATCAAACCTGAATCGTTACTCCCGGCAAGGAATTAGTCAAGCTACGCCGAGTGATAGAAGAAATAGTACATCTCGAAGCAGTAACGAAATTTCATCGTTGTCAAAACGAAGACGACTTATCCCGATGGCCGAATACTGCAGCGTTCCAACTTCAAGTAACTCAGAAGATGAAGCCATAACAGCTGGAAACAACACATCAGAAGCTCATAATCTTCCCTCAACTAGTAGCAACAGCAACAGCAGTAATCACTTTATCAATAACAACACCCACCACAATTTGACTGAACAAATGAGCACAGACAATGAGCACCCCACGCACGGGCATGTTGTAAACGCCAACAGTCCAAATAGCAATAATAATAAAAGCAAAAATAGCAACAATAATAACTATAATAATAATTCAAATCACAGTGCTGATAATAATTACAATATTACTCAAAGCTTCCTTGAAAGCAGCAGCAACGCCAACACAGATTTCGATTCGCAAAATGCTACAACCTCTTTGCATCCTCGTCGCTTACTTCAGACTCCAGACAGCGGAATTAGTGAAACTACCACAACTCCTAGTTGTAGTCACACCAGCACCAGCCACGAAAGCAGCCAAAGTCGCATCGGACATCTAAGCAGCAGTAGCAGCGGCAATAGCAATTTAATTCTCTCTTCGCCTTGCGATGAAAATATTAACAAGAACAAAATGGCGATAAATTTGTTTTATCAGAAGGTGGCAAAGGTGCGACGTAATTACCGTAAGAAATTCGTCGATGGGTCTGATAGCGATTAATATGGAAAATATAGGATTGAAGATAAATGCTCTAATATTGCAATGTAGTATTTCTATCTGTGACAGTAGTAGTGCATATTTTTTTTCTAATTGTTTTATTCTATTTCGTAATCAGTCCGGACTTTTAGTTTTATTAATACACAATAAGTCCATAAACACATATGCATTTGATGTTAACTATTTTTAATTAAAATGTCAAATGACTGAAAAGTCGTCATTAGTTGGCGCTTAAATCAGATTGGGGTTGTTTTCTTAAATTACTGTGGTTTAACATGACATTGAAAATCCAATTACATCAGAATTTGTTCGGAATCACGTTATTAAAAATCTATTCGCGTGGCAAGGGGCTTTTCAATGTGTCATCTCTTCCAAGCATTTTACGTTTGTGCTTTTGCCAGTACAGAGGTTGCAGTTGTTTTGGCTCAGGTGGTATCATTTTGCTGAATTCAGCTATGTTTTAGGTGCTGAATAGCGTTGATATACACTCCGCTTCACTTAATGACGACCACCTATTATATTGATTTCAAATGTCAATAACTTCCACATTCCTGCAATTAGAATATTATTTTTTACATGCATTTGAGAATACATTGTTGCTCCTTGAAATAACTGTAAAACAGATAACAACAATAAAACCGTTACCTCCGTTTTGTTCGTTATTCGTAATCTAGTCAAAAAACATGCAATTTAAATGCGTCACTTGATTACGACCAGTAGTGAAGTGAAAAAAAACTTTGTTAATTATTATTGATATATTATGTTTAATTAAATTTATCAAATTAAACAGTATGATTTTAGGAAAATATGTAAAAGAAGGACACTTTTAGAGGGCGAAAAAGCAAAGATCGCAGTTTTGAAGGAAGAAGCATTCTCAAATCGTTAAATAGCGGAAAAAAATAGGCAGAGGGAGAACCGTTATTGTATCATTTATCAATGATATTGAAAATTATGGTAAAGATAAAAAAAAACGCTTTGCAGAGGCTACAATGCCCACGGAAAAACGGGCCATCAACGGTTCGACGAGTAATTAACAATGCTAAGCATCTTAAATTGAAAAAACTCCAAAAGAAACCTTCATAGAATGCATCATGCAAAGCAAACCGAATGGAATTTGCCAAAAACCACATGTTATGGAAGTAAGAATGAAACCGGGTTGTATTTTCGGACGACTGATGCCTGACGGGCATCAGTTTTATTTCCATGATTTAAGGAAAGAGGAAACATATTTAAAAAAGAAACTATAGCAGACAGGGTAGCGTAATGGTTTGGGGAACCATTTCGAACTACGGCTTGTTTTGACTTGTTTTTCCCAGCACGAGAATGACTGCACTTTTGTGCAAAGCTATCTTGGAAAATGTTTTTCCAAATTTTAAAGAGCTTTTCGCTCCTCTGCAACGGATTTACCAGCAAGGTAATGCTCCAGTTCATAAAGCAAGGTGGATTGCAGTCTGGATAACAGATGATTCAGATTCTCCTGATTTGTATATAATAGAAAATGTAGTGTGGCGGTGGCTTTCAAGAGAAGTGTATGGAGGAGGTTAGCAGTATGAAGATAAACTAACTAATAACAGCTATATAAATGGCCTGCAATAAAATTATCCTAAATTAGTTGAAAGCTCTCTACGATTCGCTGCCTTCACGAATTTTTGAAGTTATTTGTGCGAAAGGAGGAAGCACCCATTGCAAAATCTAATAAAAAATTAATTATTAAGCTATAAATAACAAAGGTAGTTATTTTTCCACGAAATTTGTATTTTTTAGAGAGATTTCTCAAGTGAGGCTTTTAAATGCATGTTTTTTTTTACTTTTAGTCGAAATCATTATAGTACGTGGTCGTAATTAATTGAAGCGGAGTGTAAAAATGAATTTTAAACAGGGTCACTGGTCGCGGCTGGTGGTATTAATCTATTCTATTTCTATTTATCAAATTTAATAACTGGAAGGGGGGTCGATTTACGGACTCAGATTGCTCACAATTGTTTTACGCCTCTGACTGCTGCATAGGCTCACTTATAACGTGAACGTCCCGCTCTGATTACAATCGCAAGAATAAGAACTGTATTTTTTGCTTTTCGCTAAAAATGTGTTTTTTGTGGTGTGTCTATGTATTATATTTTTGCAAATTGTTTCTTTTATCTTATCTTATTTGGTTAATTGTATCTTAATGCTATGTAACTTGAAAGATTTGTAATAATATTTATAATTGCGGCAATAGTTTATAATAATCGTAAAAACATGTGTAAGTCTTACAATTTTATTGAATTTCTGTTTTTCATTTTCATGTAGTTAAAAAAAATAAGCGACCATGAATTACAATTCCTTTTATGTAGTGTATAAAAAAAACTTCGACAAGCCCCAATAATAGAAAATACATAGTATTCTAGATAGCAAGTTTAGATATTTGCTGGTAGCCATTAAGTTAGAGCGTGGCTATACAGGCATAGGAATGACAGCCATGTCCAGCGAAACAGGTAGGTTTTAGTGAGTTGAAAAGAGAAAGCTGGATTCCACCGGAAGTCAATTACAAAGGTGACTCGGCGCAAGCATGAAAGCTATACGGCAAAACAACACACAAATGCTTCGATAAGTGTAGCCACAACGTTCATTGGCATGACTTTCATTCCCAGGCCTGTGTAGCCACGCTCTTAAGCTAACAAATTTTGCATCATTTTTTTCTTTTATTTCTATGACATTCAAGTTAGCAAAATAAAATAAATGTTGGAATAATTTTCACTAAAGTTTCACTTTATTACACAATTTTAAACGCGGAATAATGTAAATTACTAAAGAAAATGCTAATAAATCATATGCCTATCTACTCAGCGAATAAATTTATTTATCAATACAAAACCGAACAAAAAGTTCGTCTGTCGATTTGCTTCACCAATTTAAAAAATTCTCTCTAAGCTCTGGGGATGCATTCAAATACTAATATGTAAAACTATAGAAGAAATATAAATATATATTACAAGAAAATCCATTTTTCATTCCATACTCCTTTGTCCTGCAATGCTTCAGTGTCAGGAAATTACTGCAAACTACTGATGATTGTTTGTACGACTATGACGCGGTATTCATGTCGCTTGGCTGAAAGGGTAAATGCAGTTCCATACAGCGATCAATTATGAATTTTTCCAGTGCGGAACCAGCTCTGATAAGAAAAAATTTTTTTTTGTAAAGTATGTAATTATTGCTATAAGTATACTATTACTGACTCATAAATCTCATTGCCCTCCATGTTGTAGGTGTCACAATTTCTAAAAATCAATTGAATATCTTTCAGTAGTTCCTCATTGAGCTGGTAATCTCCCATATTCAGTTTCGATTTAACTTTGGCGAAATCCATTGGGTCCTTTATTATCTTATAGTAATCAGGTACCTCTGATTGTAAAACAGGTCTTACGAACGGCCAGGAATTTTCATTTTTGTTAATATCTTCTAGCAGGTCGTACAATACCGAACTGTTGAGTGGCAGGTGGTCGCCAGTCCGACGCGATCTACGCCCGTTGTTGTTGGTTTGTTCTGCGGCAGAATTTCCATTCGGCAGGGAATTGCGCGCTGATGTACGTGACAGTCGGGAACGCTTAGCGATAGGATCCTGATTTATCTCCTCGTCGTCATCGGTGGAGGCTTCTAAAGTAAAAAGTTTAGTTTTGATTGGTAAAATAATCTTTGCTAAATTCTTTTTACCATTTGTTCTACTTCTTCGTTTCTTCTCTTCCCTCTGTTTGCACTTGTTGCAAGACCAATTGTAGCGCGGGGTTCTTCTTAAATTGGCACAATCTAAGTGATAGGATTTGTTACAGTGATAGCATGTAATTTCACCACCATCATACGAGCAAACAACGCACACATCATCGTCTCTGAAATGAAAAACAGAAAAGCAAAGATAAACTACGTAATATATAGAAAGTGTAATAAATAATCAGGTAATAAACTGACTCATCCTGGTCGTCCTCGTCGTCTGCTGTTGTGTGCATATTCTCCTCTCCATCGATCATTTCCAAATTATTATCCTCAGAATCCATTTGGACGTCATTGCTATCCGCTTCGTCAACGTATTGTTCGCATCCGTCATCGCCGTTTTCCTGGTCGTTCTCCTCATCGACCTCTCGGTCATCATCATCTTCGTCGTTTTCATTGTCATCACCTAACTCTTCTTCGATTTCTGCCGATCGTATTGGTTTATTGTTATGATTACCACTATTACGTTTGTTTTTTGACGATGTCGATGATTCGCTGTGGGTGTCCTCATCGTCGAGAAGAAAAGCACGCTTCCGTTTTGACTCTTTTTCCTGTGTGGGGGTAGTTGTATTGGTAAGCCCCAAGTTTGTAACGCAACGCCGACAATACCAGTTGCCATCGGGAACTGTCTTCATTTGAGGTTTCATGCAAAACATGTGTGTTCCGCCGTTGCAATTATCGCAAAGTAGCATTTTTTCTGGATCATTTGTACGACGGCAGATTTGACATTTGGATTTGTTGGTAGATCTTGACCAAATTATAGAATCGTGCAGAACATTTAAATGCAAAAACACCTATATATAGAAAGAATATGAACATCAGGCATTGCTTTTTTGATATAAGTTTTCATGCATCACTGAGCTGAACTATAACATTTTAAAAATAATTTCGATGATTTTGGAATCCCCAAAAATATCAATATTTTTGGAATGTGGGTGGGAACATATTCAAAAATCAATCTGAGAAAACCAATAATCGGCGATCGCCTCTCAGAGATCTGTACACTTTAGCAGAACATTCTAAATTACCTTTGCGTCCAGATGTGTTGTGTTTGTGGCGAGCTGGTTGCCAAAATCTTGTGAACAATTTTTAATTCACTTCCTAAAACGTATTCAAACTTTGCTCACAACACTTTCTATGACAATTTCGTAGTCGAGTGCACGCACTTCAGTACGCGCATAGTTGAATACTTGTGTATGTTTAATAAACATAGGTGCTATTGTTTAAATAAAGGCTCGCGCGGTCATCAAGTGCAAAGTGCAGTGTGTGGTGTCCGTGTACCCCATCCTCAACAGCGCAGCTAAAGAACTTAGTGAAACATAACTGTCGTATATTTTGCATGTGGCAGTTTGATGATCTAATTCTTTAGCAATTGAATAACGGATTGTGTTTGTTTGTTTGTTTCTTCTGGTGATTTAACTCATTTTGTCGTGACGGTATAAAACTGGCGACAATGTGTTGATAATCCATTGTGAGACATCCACTACATAGATTTATCCCTTTCAGGAATAAGTCTATCAAACCAAGGGAAGATGGATGGAATTCGCCTGCAACCAAAAATTGAGGCAAAAAATACTACAATACCCAAAGGTAGTAAAAATGTTTGGTCATTCGTGAAAAGAATCAAAAATACAGCCACGTCGTCAATTCCAACGCTCACTTATAATGACACTCCAGTTGTCAACTCTAAAGACAAAGCCAATCTGTTTGCTGCACATTTTGCGTATCTCTGCTCTGTGATCATGCTGGCTGAAGCAACATCCAGACCACGTGGATATGCTGTTAGTGGGGCGGTGTTCGACCCCACTACTGTTAATGGTGTGTTAAGCCATATTTTTAACACCTTCGATTTAAATTTACTTTCTTTAGATCGAATAGACATCGGCAAACTTCCAGCCATGATTCTTTTTTTAGATTCTCTGTATTACTTTCGCGTGCCCGTGTGTTTGTGTGTTTGTTTGTTTGTCGTGGAATCTTGCGATCAATTTTTAAAACCCTTCCCAAAGCCCGATTTTACTGAAAATTTGCACACATGTGTATATCCGATGACAACCCTTTCTATTAAAATTATGGGCCCTTCGGCCCGAGGGGTGAGGGATGCCCATATTATTTTTTTAAAAATTGACCCGATTGTGTTCAAATTTTGTACACATGTGTACCTCCGATGGAAAAAACTTTTTGTAAATTTTTTTGGAGTGATTTTTTTAAATAATCCGATTTTCTTCAAATTTTAAACCGGTTAGAGAATTTACACGAAATTTTTATGGGTTTTATTTTTGTGGTGATCTTTGTATTTTTTGTGGCATATCCCACAATTCCGTTTTTTCTCGTGGCTCCACAATCATCCTTTCAATATCAATCAATGATTTTCCTTCCTAAAATTTTTCATTTAATTTATGTATTACTTGCTGAAATACCCAGCATTGTCTGGCTGCCCCCACCACACTACCCTCTCCTGATAATCAAGACCCTTCAAGACCCACCTTCCTCAACACATATAACAGCCCTATTATTATTAATATTTTAATTTTAATAAAGGGTATAGCCCAACTTATTGCCGCGGCGCGTCATTCACTGACTTGTCCCTTGGCAATAAGTTTATGTAAAAAAATGAAAATGCGCGGTCTTCGAGTTAAGCCAACCACCACGTCGACCTCCTCAATAGTATTACCAGCTATATCGGATGAGCGGTCTTCGAGCTATGCGTGAACAGACATAAAGACAGTGTTTCATTTTTATATATTAAGATAACCGGAAAATTTTAAAATGCATAAGGAATTTTAAATGACGCGCTCCCATTTGGAAGCTCGTGTGTTCATTCTGATATATAACAGTACCCCTCATGACGCTCTATGGTTCGCGCGCCGTGGAGGGAAGTCGCCTGGTAAAACAGTTCATACGACCATACCGACTCCTTTTTGGTCGCGGGCGTTCGTGTGCACTATTCCATTGGTTTTCTGTAAACTAATGTCGCGCGCCAAAAGGAGCTCGTGTACATTATAAAAAAAATGAAAAAATTAATTTGACCTAACAACCTTCGCCCTTCAGGCACGCAATTATATAGGTTTATTAATACTATAGAGTATAGTATTTTATGAATTTTTAATTAAAAAAATAGAAATACAAATGTCATTAACTTTCTCATCAAATATTTCGTACTATGTTCGAAAAATAATTCGTTTTCTTTATGTACGTCTTAAAATTACATTAAAGTTATTACAGAGTTCGCAGTTTATTTTCCTAAAAAAACCACAACTTTTGGTTGTGGAGGCTGCTGCTAATTAGACTTTAATTTTCGTAAATAATAATAAATTAAAAAGTAATCACAAAGAGGTGGTAGTTGGGCAACAGTTTTAAGAATAATAAGATATCTGAAATAATGTTAAATATTTGTTTCTTCTTACCTGCGAATAGCTTGTCGAGTGCATTAGTGACAGCTCCCACTGTTTAAGACGATCCCGGCCTTTCTCCATCATTTGCTCCATACGCTCCTTATCCTTGGTATCTTTCTGCGTGCCAAAGGGCTCTTTCAGGAACCTTGGCTCGATACCCTGTTCTATCTGCAGCAGGGCGGATCCCAGATTTTTTACGCAGGTACGTAGTAATGAAGAATCATGCAGCAGAATATCTTCATCGGCGCTATCATCTGAACGGATTTCAGTCATATCGCCAAGTTTGTCCCCTGGATCCGTGTAAGACTTTGTAGCATACGTTCCAATTCTTTCGCCTCCATCCACTTTATTACCATACTGAATAGTGAGTTGTGGGTCATAGGTGTTGTTTTGGATATCTTCGCGCCACTTTTTTAGATTTTTTACCTTTAATTTTCCAAGATCGCCAGAAGTGATGTCAAATTCAAATTGCAGAATCCGATTTACGAGGGCTGAGTACATTACCTCGTTAAGATCACTGTTCTCAGTGTAACCAAAATTGGATGTGTGGTACTTCTTGTTTGTGTCACTCATTAATTGAGTTTTGAATCGTGCAACGCTTTTTGGATCTAGCAGGGAGAGCATATCGGCTGGACATTTTTTCACATGATTTATTATGAATGGCTTCATTGTGAGCAGCTGTTCTAAGAGACTACATTCACGCTCACCCAAAGGATTTAATGATGCAATTAGAGCATCAATGTCCTCCTGCTCATGGATGTAGGCCCAACGCTGACGGTCGGCATTCTTTTCGTCGTGCACTATGCAGTTTTTAGGATCGCCAGTGCACATCATTAGTTGGTATTGTGTTGGTGGTTGAGGAGAGACCGATCCTGCTGCTTCCGATGAAGGCAGCGATGAATTTCCTGCGTCCACAACGACATCCATTTTCATGTCCCCATTCAAGTTGCCATTGATGGCGTTTACCTGATTCTCTTGGTTTTCCTTATTCTCATGTTCGTCTTTGGCCTTCGTTTTAATGAGCGGTTTAATATTTGCCGATGCTGCTTTTTCTTCGTCGGTGTAAATCCTCATTAGGTACGCCCGTAGGTCTTTTCGATTTCGCGGGTAATTCATCCTTTGCTGTTTTGTCGAATTAACTGGCGGTGCTTCGAGGCAGGAATCATAACTTTCCGCAGGGTGTTCTACAAAAATACCAGCGATAGACTCAAAAACGTAGTACTTTCTATAGGCTCGATCCATTCCCAAGTACAACATATAATCAAATAAAGAAGAGTTTAGTTTCTTAACTAGTGTCTCGAATTTTTTGCGATCTCGGTCGCTCACTGACATTATTTCTGCCACCTTTTTGTTGAGCTTTTCTTCGAGTTGTTTCTTTTTGTCAGAGTCATTCTTTACATCTTCTTCCAAACACTGCATATGGTACTCGGTGGTAAGGCGCTTCCTTTCGTTAGCCACATTGCTAAGGCGTTTATTCTCAGCGCTGCTAAGAATTTTTAATTCGGCCTTGGCTTTGTTCATTGTTTCCATGCGTTCTTCGATGACATTTATTGTACTAGAGTATGTTAGAATCTGAGAAATGAGGCACTGTACAATTCGCATGATGTCACACATGGGCAGCTGAAAAACAGTGTACATTTTTAGAACTTGCAGGATGTGTGGATGTTCCATTCGGAGACTCAGGCCAGGATCTTCGCTAGAATAGTAGCCATTACGGTACATGACACGCCATCGTTCGGATCTCTCATTTGTGCTTGCCCCGGAAGCGAGCAAGTGAAGACGGAGAACTTCACTGATGGTTTGTGCATCGATTGGCAGTTCGCTGAGTTTAAATGAAAAGTGCCGCTTAACATAGAAATGTGTCTTTGTCGCCGCTGATATTGTTAGATATGGTTCAGTATTTCTGTTTTTCGGCAGAATGTACTCAGTCGGACATTCCTCTTCCTCTTCGCTGTTCAGGTCGAATATCGTTCCCAGCAATACGAGCAATATATCACTTAGTGGTCCTGCCACCTCACGCGTTGTGAATGCTCTGGACAACTCGTAAAAGTTAATATTATTACGGAAGCAATCAATTCCAGAAAGAATACTTGCAAATGAATGCATAAACTCTAGAACCATTATGCACTCGCCAATGAATTTGCTTGGAATTAACGTCTGAACGGGTTGTAGCGCTGGCATTAACTTCTGATCTTTTCGATTAAGATCATCCGTCTTTGTCAGCAAGTCGGTACATTCCTCTTCGATTTTCAAAATTAGTTGAGCCCGTTTTTCAACTTTTTGCCGTTCAAGTTCGGCCTGACGTGCTAGTTCGGTGAGCCTCTGCTGTTTGTGCACACGTTCCATTTCCTCTATTAGGTTTTTTGTCTTTTCTGCTTCTTCTTTCTGTTGCGTTGTAGCGCCACCGTTCTTAACTAAATACTTTGACATCGTTGACTGCTTTGCTTCCTTGCCAGATGACGTGTCGTTGGGTCGACGAATCTTACTTGGTGTAAAGTGCGGCATTTTACCTATAAACAGCTTCCCAAAGCTCACATTGCGATCAGTGATATACTTTTTATACGACTCTGGTTTTGGTCTAAGAATACCATCGACTCGCGTCACATTGTTCTTAATAAACATATGGATGTTATCGTGGGAGAAATGTCGACTACTTCGTCGAATCTTGTCGTAAGGCACAATTACGACTGTATCATATCCAACTCGCTGAAGTTTATATAGAAGGTTGTCGGTGGCATCATAGACATTATTTGCAGGAGGCGGTTTGCTCGGATTGATTATATCGATTACCTTGAAAACGTTGTAAGTGGTTGACTTATGACACGCTGTGATTTCTTCATTGAGAAAATAGCGCTTGCGCAAAAATTGATAGACGATTGCGTTAAGTGCTTTTATTGACGACTGTTTTGCATGCTCTATAACTAGTATAACTACTGGCCGCAAAAAATCCTTAAAAAGTTCCATTTTCTTTCGAGCTCTCCGTTCGCTTTTTAATGCTTCAGCGTATGTAAGGTTATCACGTCCTGTTGCTTCGCATTGCCAAACCGTTGAGTTTATCACCATCACATGACGAAAATATTCTCTGTTTGCAATGAGCAAAACAAAACACAGCAATTAGACTTAAGTAATAGGTCATTAGGAAATGATTAAGGGAATTAATGCTGCTGGTTAATTTACAGGTACCTACATGAAACTTTTATATAAATTGTTGGCGTTTCTGCAGTATAGCCCGGAACGGTAGTTTGAAGAAGGATTGTGGGTTAATTCATAGTTCGTAGTGGTAGTGTTAAAAAAGCCCTTTCCGGGTTATACAGTTTATGCAGTTTGGCCACATTGTGTTTGTATGCACTTTTTACATTTCTTAGCAGTTTAGTGTGCTTCGCGTTAGCAAAAGGAATTCCAAAAAGGAATTTCTCAACTTTCCTAAGAGAATTAAAAAATTACAGATAGATAGAACTGTCTACAGTTAACACTGAATCAAAAGAATGAAAGTACTGAGAATATTCTGTGTTTTAAGTCTTATATTCCTGACCTGAGTGAAATGTGATAGAAATTCCTTTCTGATACGGATTTAAATTGTAGGTATTTCATCATACTAACGTGTATTACTGTAGAAAAAGAAATAATAATTTGAACGACAGTGGTCAAAGCCCTAATATCATTTTGGGTTTCGTGCCACAGCGAAAATGTAAATTTAGGTAAACTGTGCTGGGTTGTGCATCAATAAGCAAAAAAGAATGCCAAGACTACTGCATTAATAAAAATAATGTATTTTCCTCTTCTATATACAGTTCGTAATTCTTTGAATTCAGCGGAAGTTAACAGATAATTTTTGTATAGAATATTTTTACAAACTTACTCATAATCTCGAAATATCTCTTTTGTAGTTTCACAAAAAAAGACCTCTTCGTTGTCGTGGAATGTGTTGCCTTTTTTATTCTTTGGCGAGGCATTGTCGAAGCCGTCTCGCTTGCAGATTGGCATTGTACCTCAGGTGTTAGGACTCAATACCAAAAAATCTTTGAAAGTAAGGCTGGTCACGACACGAAAACTGCTCTTTCGCCTCAATAACACTTCTTGGTGGTAGTTTTGTTGTATTTTCTTGGGACAATTCGTGAAAAACAAAAATTCTGCAAAAAATGCTATTGCTGCTTGAAATTTGGAGGGAACGTCAAATAGAAAATTACATTAAAAATCCCTTCTTCTGTTATCCACCGTAATTGTTCCGCTTTTTTTTAAATTAATGCACGATTTTTACAGATACAACATTCGCGGATTCCTAAAAACAGGATAAATTATATATCAAAATAAATTATAGTCACAAAACGCTTTAAATATTCAAGAAATTAATTTTTTCTACAATGAAAAACACGCGCGTAGACAGCTTAATTATATTATTCTTCAGTTCCCTTTAATTTTCCTGAACATTTGATTTATGTCTCACCACAGACACAATTCAACGTTATTGACGACTATCTATGCTTCTTGTTTTATTACTATGCGGTTAATGTCTTCTATTTCTATGCTCCAAGTTTGGTTGACAATAGGAGTGAGCAAGCCAAGACGTAGACAAAGTTGCTATTTGTATGTTTTTTGGTCTAGCTTACTCACTCACTCGCAACAGAAATTTCAAATTTTCGGTAGAAATTGGCAGATGTTCTTTATTGAAAGACGTTTATTATTATGGCCGTTTGTTCTAAGTCGGATTAATCGGAATAATCTAATGTCGTTATTTTATTTAATAAAAATCTAGCGCAGATTGATTTTTTTGGCTATCAAGTTTTTCGTTTTCTCTAAAAAAACCAATGTACGGTAGATCGAAATTCCCCTCTAACAGATCTGTATATTTTGGGAGATTTACCCCTAATTTTATAACTACAATAACAAGACATACAACAAACAATGTAAACAGCAGATTCTTGCCTTTCGTGCTCGAATTGAAAGAAAAAATCTGAGCTCTAGCGCATATTTCCAAAACAAAACAAAAAACAACATGAGAAATCCGAGTTGCGAGAAATCCGATAATTTTTTTCTCCGAAAAGGTCTGTCAGATCAAAAAATTATCTGCTGTTTTTTTAGAATCAGAGATAAAATAATTATTTTTCACCGAAGTCATTCATTAATTCATTTCATTCTCCGAGAAATATTTACTTCTCTGAGTTGCTTTGTTTTACACTCCGATTTTTTTTCCTAAAAACTATGCCCTAGAGGCACGCTCTTTTTCAAATTTTTTCCTAAAAACTATGCCCTAGAGGCACGCTCTTTTTCAAAAAGGAAATCGGACACGAAAGGCTAAAAACCTTTTGTTTACATTTTTTTGTTGGATGTGTTGTTGTTGTGTTAGTATAAAGAGCCCAAAATATACAGATCTGTTTTCGCTCTACTGTAGAGTCGTTTTGAAGGGGAAACGAACAACTTTAGCTGTATTTTATTTGAATTCGAGTTGGGAATTACAACAATAATTGCACTGTCGAATTCCTTCTTTGGAATTTGAAAACCTGCTGTTTGGCTGGTTTTGCTGGTTTTGACATTCGAATTCGGATTCGGA